>CM077343.1:86777282-87337282 GCA_039655645.1 Ammopiptanthus mongolicus
ACAGATATGGAAGATAATATCATAAAATAAAAATTACAATATATACAACACCAATCGAGGAATTACAAACTCCTGTCTTTCACCAAGAGCAAAAAATATTCCCCACATCGCAGTTTTGGCAAAACACCAAAACGAGTTAGCTAACTCCTATATGTAAACCATTTGCGTAGATCATATTCCCATCTATCATAATTAGATAAACCAACCGTAAAAGCTACGAAAACGTTGGATTGGGATCTCAAAAAGGATGAAGGTTCCTGCTGAATCTATTGGCATTGGCGAAGAACCCAACCAATTCTTGTCTGTAAGGCAAGAATGATCTTCGTTTATCGCTCTGTTTCCTCATTCTTCCCGCTGACAATGTCGTTTTGCGCTTCCGATCATTTGTCTTCTTTTTTGTGACATTTTTTGCTTTCACATCATCAAGCATCATTGGCTTCGTGGAAGATGGAACCAAAGGATTCAAGAAAACGAAAGTATCTTGGCCACTGCTATTGCTCCGTAGCTTCAAATCCCGTCGGAACCTCCAAAGCTTCGAAAACCCCGTGGAGTTGCTCTTCTTGCAGCTCTCGTTTGAAGTCTCAACCTCCAACATTGTAACTTTTTTCGACCCCTCGCAATATGACTCCTCTGGTGTGCAATCTAATTTGGAGGAAATATAGTTGCGCTGCTCAATGAGGAGCTTCTTCACTGGCGGTCGCAGAGGCAAGGTGACTCTGTTTTGTTTGTCAACAAAGTGAGTAGATTGGTTGGAAACATGGGGTATTGGTTGGATTTGTCCATTATTAAAAATCTCGTCCGCAAAGATAAGTGATCCCTGGGGATTTGCGCATGCAAAACTAAACTCGTGTTCTTCTTCACAATTTTCTTCCTCATGGTCCAATTCGAGTTTGGGACTGAATTCTTGATCAGATTTTGCAAAAATGGGAGCGAAGCCTTTTGAATCGGGGAACTTGTGAGGCAGAAGAACAGAAAGAGCTTGCATTCTTGTTTTCGGGATAAATGAGGTCCCATTCATTGTTTTGTTTCAGCTATACGTTTGGAATGTGTTTTGAGGAGAATCGATTGCTAGAAGTGATTGTGAAATCATAGATGAGTTTGTATTTAAAGTGAGGTTGGTTTTCATAATGTGTTTGGGTTGGTTTGGGAGTTATCAACTTTTATGGTGGCGGTTGGAAATGAATGGTAAAATCATGTTTAAATGTTATAACTTATAAGTTCGGGCAAGCTAGCCTATATATTGTTTGCTTTTCATTTTAAGCCTTTTCTGTTTTATTTACTTATTTATGGAATACATGTTTTTTTTTTTTTTATCCTTTTCTCTTTCCCTTTTAGTGATTCCTTCACAAAATGTGTCGCCAATTTCACTTGCGTAACCTTCTCTAGTTTGCTTTTTCTCAGATTCTCGTTAAGGACATTAGCTCGAATTTTCCCCAACGTAAATGTTAGATTACATTCAAGGTTATAAAAAAATTCGGACAACTAAAAAAATTAAGAAAATAAAAATTAGAAATTAAATATTAAATGTATACGTAGGAGATCATAAATTTAAATTGATATTAAGTTTTTTCGTTTTCAACTTACTAAGAATATATTTAAAAATAAAAATTGTTGACAAATCTTAATAACATTTCACGTACAAATACAAAGCACATTTATTATGTAAGTAGTTTAAACGTAAAAAAAGTCATTTAATTAACTTAAAAATACATTCACTCATAATTATAATTGTACGAAAAAGAACAATTTCGATTTACTTAAGTATTAATATACATTTTATACTATGACTCAATGTTATATTGCAATATCATTAAAGAAATGTGACATTTGATATATTGGTTATGAGAGCTAAACGTTTATTTCCATGATATGACAATGTATGATTGAGAGATGGCGTATAAAATATTTACACAGTGACCCATCAAACTTGTAAATTTTATTCTCATTATATGTTATGCAATGAAAAAAATAAGAAGGTCAGATTGTCGCATTAGTTGTCGGGGAGAGGTACTACGATCTATCTTGGAAGGTACTTTCTTCGTTAGTTTACGAGTTGTGGTAGGCCAGATGGTCAGGCATCGGCAGTGTCTGAAGGCGCGCAATACTGAAAATGAGAAATTCATAAGAATGAGAATTGAATTATGCACACCATGAGCTTTAACTTTCACTACAAATAGACTGAGTGTCCTCAACCATTCTCGAGTTACTCAATTTTTAGTCCAGTACGGACACAATATCCATATAAACAAGGTTGTGCGGGGTTGCATGACCCTCTACTCAACTTAGTTAGATAATAAAGCTTTGAAAAATCGGTTTGAATTTTTTGTCTCAGAAGCTTCCCCTTGACGTTTGCAAAGTCACCTGAGCTTATGATATTTGAAGACTATATCCATAGGATGAAAGGAGGGAATGACACAAATAGTTGTATTAAGCTCACGAGATAATTAGATCACACCATCGAGATTCAGAGAAATTAATGATTCCAAAGTCTCCATGGAAGAAAAAAAAAAAAAAGGAGAAGAATAAGTTATATTAAACTCCAGAATGTTTAGAAAATTATAATTTAATTAGAATAGTATTAAACTTGCATGCGTTTCCTACTTTTCTAAGCGAAGTTTTCTAAAATTTGATTTAATGCTGCCAAAGAAAATTTGAGAATAAATGTTGTGTTTTCTCTTCACCTGCAAAGTTTTATACTCACTCTGTTAATTATAATGTTTAAGAGATAAAATGGGCTATCACATAGTTGTTGACATTTTTTTTTATATTTTAGGTCCAGATAGCAGACATAGGAATCTAGTTGCCCGGATAACTAGCATTGATGTCTACATCATGAAGACGTAGATAAATGGGACAAAGTTCCTTTCCTTAGTTAGACTATAAGCCCTCCCTGTTTTTTGTAACATATTTTTTATGCACCTTTGTTTGGCAAGAGCTAAAGTAGTATTTTTATATAAGTGCTAACCAGTAGATAGGAGAAGCTATTTAATAAGTAAAAACAATTTTTTTTAAACAGATATGGAAGATAATATCATAAAATAAAAATTACAATATATACAACACCAATCGAGGAATTACAAACTCCTGTCTTTCACCAAGAGCAAAAAATATTCCCCACATCGCAGTTTTGGCAAAACACCAAAACGAGTTAGCTAACTCCTATATGTAAACCATTTGCGTAGATCATATTCCCATCTATCATAATTAGATAAACCAACCGTAAAAGCTACGAAAACGTTGGATTGGGATCTCAAAAAGGATGAAGGTTCCTGCTGAATCTATTGGCATTGGCGAAGAACCCAACCAATTCGTGTCTGTAAGGCAAGAATGATCTTCGTTTATCGCTCTGTTTCCTCATTCTTCCCATCACGTAAAGCTTCTCGTGAGCTGACAATGTCGTTTTGCGCTTCCGATCATTTGTCTTCTTTTTTGTGACATTTTTTGCTTTCACATCATCAAGCATCATTGGCTTCGTGGAAGATGGAACCAAAGGATTCAAGAAAACGAAAGTATCTTGGCCACTGCTATTGCTCCGTAGCTTCAAATCCCGTCGGAACCTCCAAAGCTTCGAAAACCCCGTGGAGTTGCTCTTCTTGCAGCTCTCGTTTGAAGTCTCAACCTCCAACATTGTAACTTTTTTCGACCCCTCGCAATATGACTCCTCTGGTGTGCAATCTAATTTGGAGGAAATATAGTTGCGCTGCTCAATGAGGAGCTTCTTCACTGGCGGTCGCAGAGGCAAGGTGACTCTGTTTTGTTTGTCAACAAAGTGAGTAGATTGGTTGGAAACATGGGGTATTGGTTGGATTTGTCCATTATTAAAAATCTCGTCCGCAAAGATAAGTGATCCCTGGGGATTTGCGCATGCAAAACTAAACTCGTGTTCTTCTTCACAATTTTCTTCCTCATGGTCCAATTCGAGTTTGGGACTGAATTCTTGATCAGATTTTGCAAAAATGGGAGCGAAGCCTTTTGAATCGGGGAACTTGTGAGGCAGAAGAACAGAAAGAGCTTGCATTCTTGTTTTCGGGATAAATGAGGTCCCATTCATTGTTTTGTTTCAGCTATACGTTTGGAATGTGTTTTGAGGAGAATCGATTGCTAGAAGTGATTGTGAAATCATAGATGAGTTTGTATTTAAAGTGAGGTTGGTTTTCATAATGTGTTTGGGTTGGTTTGGGTGGTGGCGGTTGGAAATGAATGGTAAAATCATGTTTAGATGTTATAACTTATAAGTTCGGGCAAGCTAGCCTATATATTGTTTGCTTTTCATTTTAAGCCTTTTCAGTTTTATTTACTTATTTATGGAATACATGTTTTTTTTTTTTTTATCCTTTTCTCTTTCCCTTTTAGTGATTCCTTCACAAAATGTGTCGCCAATTTCACTTGCGTAACCTTCTCTAGTTTGCTTTTTCTCAGATTCTCGTTAAGGACATTAGCTCGAATTTTCCCCAACGTAAATGTTAGATTACATTCAAGGTTATAAAAAAATTCGGACAACTAAAAAAATTAAGAAAATAAAAATTAGAAATTAAATATTAAATGTATACGTAGGAGATCATAAATTTAAATTGATATTAAGTTTTTTCGTTTTCAACTTACCAAGAATATATTTAAAAATAAAAATTGTTGACAAATCTTAATAACATTTCACGTACAAATACAAAGCACATTTATTATGTAAGTAGTTTAAATGTAAAAAAAGTCATTTAATTAACTTAAAAATACATTCACTCATAATTATAATTGTACAAAAAAGAACAATTTCGATTTACTTAAGTATTAATATACATTTTATACTATGACTCAATGTTATATTGCAATATCATTAAAGAAATGTGACATTTGATATATTGGTTATGAGAGCTAAACGTTTATTTCCATGATATGACAATGTATGATTGAGAGATGGCGTATAAAATATTTACACAGTGACCCATCAAACTTGTAAATTTTATTCTCATTATATGTTATGCAATGAAAAAAATAAGAAGGTCAGATTGTAGCATTAGTTGTCGGGGAGAGGTACTACGATCTATCTTGGAAGGTACTTTCTTCGTTAGTTTACGAGTTGTGGTAGGCCAGATGGTCAGGCATCGGCAGTGTCTGAAGGCGCGCAATACTGAAAATGAGAAATTCATAAGAATGAGAATTGAATTATGCACACCATGAGCTTTAACTTTCACTACAAATAGACTGAGTGTCCTCAACCATTCTCGAGTTACTCAATTTTTAGTCCAGTACGGACACAATATCCATATAAACAAGGTTGTGCGGGGTTGCATGACCCTCTACTCAACTTAGTTAGATAATAAAGCTTTGAAAAATCGGTTTGAATTTTTTGTCTCAGAAGCTTCCCCTTGACGTTTGCAAAGTCACCTGAGCTTATGATATTTGAAGACTATATCCATAGGATGAAAGGAGGGAATGACACAAATAGTTGTATTAAGCTCACGAGATAATTAGATCACACCATCGAGATTCAGAGAAATTAATGATTCCAAAGTCTCCATGGAAGAAAAAAAAAAAAAGGAGAAGAATAAGTTATATTAAACTCCAGAATGTTTAGAAAATTATAATTTAATTAGAATAGTATTAAACTTGCATGCGTTTCCTACTTTTCTAAGCGAAGTTTTCTAAAATTTGATTTAATGCTGCCAAAGAAAATTTGAGAATAAATGTTGTGTTTTCTCTTCACCTGCAAAGTTTTATACTCACTCTGTTAATTATAATGTTTAAGAGATAAAATGGGCTATCACATAGTTGTTGACATTTTTTTTTATATTTTAGGTCCAGATAGCAGACATAGGAATCTAGTTGCCCGGATAACTAGCATTGATGTCTACATCATGAAGACGTAGATAAATGGGACAAAGTTCCTTTCCTTAGTTAGACTATAAGCCCTCCCTGTTTTTTGTAACATATTTTTTATGCACCTTTGTTTGGCAAGAGCTAAAGTAGTATTTTTATATAAGTGCTAACCAGTAGATAGGAGAAGCTATTTAATAAGTAAAAACAATTTTTTTTAAACAGATATGGAAGATAATATCATAAAATAAAAATTACAATATATACAACACCAATCGAGGAATTACAAACTCCTGTCTTTCACCAAGAGCAAAAAATATTCCCCACATCGCAGTTTTGGCAAAACACCAAAACGAGTTAGCTAACTCCTATATGTAAACCATTTGCGTAGATCATATTCCCATCTATCATAATTAGATAAACCAACCGTAAAAGCTACGAAAACGTTGGATTGGGATCTCAAAAAGGATGAAGGTTCCTGCTGAATCTATTGGCATTGGCGAAGAACCCAACCAATTCTTGTCTGTAAGGCAAGAATGATCTTCGTTTATCGCTCTGTTTCCTCATTCTTCCCATCACGTAAAGCTTCTCGTGAGCTGACAATGTCGTTTTGCGCTTCCGATCATTTGTCTTCTTTTTTGTGACATTTTTTGCTTTCACATCATCAAGCATCATTGGCTTCGTGGAAGATGGAACCAAAGGATTCAAGAAAACGAAAGTATCTTGGCCACTGCTATTGCTCCGTAGCTTCAAATCCCGTCGGAACCTCCAAAGCTTCGAAAACCCCGTGGAGTTGCTCTTCTTGCAGCTCTCGTTTGAAGTCTCAACCTCCAACATTGTAACTTTTTTCGACCCCTCGCAATATGACTCCTCTGGTGTGCAATCTAATTTGGAGGAAATATAGTTGCGCTGCTCAATGAGGAGCTTCTTCACTGGCGGTCGCAGAGGCAAGGTGACTCTGTTTTGTTTGTCAACAAAGTGAGTAGATTGGTTGGAAACATGGGGTATTGGTTGGATTTGTCCATTATTAAAAATCTCGTCCGCAAAGATAAGTGATCCCTGGGGATTTGCGCATGCAAAACTAAACTCGTGTTCTTCTTCACAATTTTCTTCCTCATGGTCCAATTCGAGTTTGGGACTGAATTCTTGATCAGATTTTGCAAAAATGGGAGCGAAGCCTTTTGAATCGGGGAACTTGTGAGGCAGAAGAACAGAAAGAGCTTGCATTCTTGTTTTCGGGATAAATGAGGTCCCATTCATTGTTTTGTTTCAGCTATACGTTTGGAATGTGTTTTGAGGAGAATCGATTGCTAGAAGTGATTGTGAAATCATAGATGAGTTTGTATTTAAAGTGAGGTTGGTTTTCATAATGTGTTTGGGTTGGTTTGGGAGTTATCAACTTTTATGGTGGCGGTTGGAAATGAATGGTAAAATCATGTTTAGATGTTATAACTTATAAGTTCGGGCAAGCTAGCCTATATATTGTTTGCTTTTCATTTTAAGCCTTTTCTGTTTTATTTACTTATTTATGGAATACATGTTTTTTTTTTTTTATCCTTTTCTCTTTCGCTTTTAGTGATTCCTTCACAAAATGTGTCGCCAATTTCACTTGCGTAACCTTCTCTAGTTTGCTTTTTCTCAGATTCTCGTTAAGGACATTAGCTCGAATTTTCCCCAACGTAAATGTTAGATTACATTCAAGGTTATAAAAAAATTCGGACAACTAAAAAAATTAAGAAAATAAAAATTAGAAATTAAATATTAAATGTATACGTAGGAGATCATAAATTTAAATTGATATTAAGTTTTTTCGTTTTCAACTTACTAAGAATATATTTAAAAATAAAAATTGTTGACAAATCTTAATAACATTTCACGTACAAATACAAAGCACATTTATTATGTAAGTAGTTTAAACGTAAAAAAAGTCATTTAATTAACTTAAAAATACATTCACTCATAATTATAATTGTACGAAAAAGAACAATTTCGATTTACTTAAGTATTAATATACATTTTATACTATGACTCAATGTTATATTGCAATATCATTAAAGAAATGTGACATTTGATATATTGGTTATGAGAGCTAAACGTTTATTTCCATGATATGACAATGTATGATTGAGAGATGGCGTATAAAATATTTACACAGTGACCCATCAAACTTGTAAATTTTATTCTCATTATATGTTATGCAATGAAAAAAATAAGAAGGTCAGATTGTCGCATTAGTTGTCGGGGAGAGGTACTACGATCTATCTTGGAAGGTACTTTCTTCGTTAGTTTACGAGTTGTGGTAGGCCAGATGGTCAGGCATCGGCAGTGTCTGAAGGCGCGCAATACTGAAAATGAGAAATTCATAAGAATGAGAATTGAATTATGCACACCATGAGCTTTAACTTTCACTACAAATAGACTGAGTCTCCTCAACCATTCTCGAGTTACTCAATTTTTAGTCCAGTACGGACACAATATCCATATAAACAAGGTTGTGCGGGGTTGCATGACCCTCTACTCAACTTAGTTAGATAATAAAGCTTTGAAAAATCGGTTTGAATTTTTTGTCTCAGAAGCTTCCCCTTGACGTTTGCAAAGTCACCTGAGCTTATGATATTTGAAGACTATATCCATAGGATGAAAGGAGGGAATGATACAAATAGTTGTATTAAGCTCACGAGATAATTAGATCACACCATCGAGATTCAGAGAAATTAATGATTCCAAAGTCTCCATGAAAGAAAAAAAAAGAGGAGAAGAATAAGTTATATTAAACTCCAGAATGTTTAGAAAATTATAATTTAATTAGAATAGTATTAAACTTGCATGCGTTTCCTACTTTTCTAAGCGAAGTTTTCTAAAATTTGATTTAATGCTGCCAAAGAAAATTTGAGAATAAATGTTGTGTTTTCTCTTCACCTGCAAAGTTTTATACTCACTCTGTTAATTATAATGTTTAAGAGATAAAATGGGCTATCACATAGTTGTTGACATTTTTTTTTATATTTTAGGTCCAGATAGCAGACATAGGAATCTAGTTGCCCGTATAACTAGCATTGATGTCTACATCATGAAGACGTAGATAAATGGGACAAAGTTCCTTTCCTTAGTTAGACTATAAGCCCTCCCTGTTTTTTGTAACATATTTTTTATGCACCTTTGTTTGGCAAGAGCTAAAGTAGTATTTTTATATAAGTGCTAACCAGTAGATAGGAGAAGCTATTTAATAAGTAAAATCAATTTTTTTTAAACAGATATGGAAGATAATATCATAAAATAAAAATTACAATATATACAACACCAATCGATGAATTACAAACTCCTGTCTGTCACCAAGAGCAAAAAATATTCCCCACATCGCAGTTTTGGCAAAACACCAAAACGAGTTAGCTAACTCCTATATGTAAACCATTTGCGTAGATCATATTCCCATCTATCATAATTAGATAAACCAACCGTAAAAGCTACGAAAACGTTGGATTGGGATCTCAAAAAGGATGAAGGTTCCTGCTGAATCTATTGGCATTGGCGAAGAACCCAACCAATTCTTGTCTGTAAGGCAAGAATGATCTTCGTTTATCGCTCTGTTTCCTCATTCTTCCCATCACGTAAAGCTTCTCGTGAGCTGACAATGTCGTTTTGCGCTTCCGATCATTTGTCTTCTTTTTTGTGACATTTTTTGCTTTCACATCATCAAGCATCATTGGCTTCGTGGAAGATGGAACCAAAGGATTCAAGAAAACGAAAGTATCTTGGCCACTGCTATTGCTCCGTAGCTTCAAATCCCGTCGGAACCTCCAAAGCTTCGAAAACCCCGTGGAGTTGCTCTTCTTGCAGCTCTCGTTTGAAGTCTCAACCTCCAACATTGTAACTTTTTTCGACCCCTCGCAATATGACTCCTCTGGTGTGCAATCTAATTTGGAGGAAATATAGTTGCGCTGCTCAATGAGGAGCTTCTTCACTGGCGGTCGCAGAGGCAAGGTGACTCTGTTTTGTTTGTCAACAAAGTGAGTAGATTGGTTGGAAACATGGGGTATTGGTTGGATTTGTCCATTATTAAAAATCTCGTCCGCAAAGATAAGTGATCCCTGGGGATTTGCGCATGCAAAACTAAACTCGTGTTCTTCTTCACAATTCTCTTCCTCATGGTCCAATTCGAGTTTGGGACTGAATTCTTGATCAGATTTTGCAAAAATGGGAGCGAAGCCTTTTGAATCGGGGAACTTGTGAGGCAGAAGAACAGAAAGAGCTTGCATTCTTGTTTTCGGGATAAATGAGGTCCCATTCATTGTTTTGTTTCAGCTATACGTTTGGAATGTGTTTTGAGGAGAATCGATTGCTAGAAGTGATTGTGAAATCATAGATGAGTTTGTATTTAAAGTGAGGTTGGTTTTCATAATGTGTTTGGGTTGGTTTGGGAGTTATCAACTTTTATGGTGGCGGTTGGAAATGAATGGTAAAATCATGTTTAGATGTTATAACTTATAAGTTCGGGCAAGCTAGCCTATATATTGTTTGCTTTTCGTTTTATTTACTTATTTATGGAATACATGTTTTTTTTTTTTTTTATCCTTTTCTCTTTCCCTTTTAGTGATTCCTTCACAAAATGTGTCGCCAATTTCACTTGCGTAACCTTCTCTAGTTTGCTTTTTCTCAGATTCTCGTTAAGGACATTAGCTCGAATTTTCCCCAACGTAAATGTTAGATTACATTCAAGGTTATAAAAAAATTCGGACAACTAAAAAAATTAAGAAAATAAAAATTAGAAATTAAATATTAAATGTATACGTAGGAGATCATAAATTTAAATTGATATTAAGTTTTTTCGTTTTCAACGTACTAAGAATATATTTAAAAATAAAAATTGTTGACAAATCTTAATAACATTTCACGTACAAATACAAAGCACATTTATTATGTAAGTAGTTTAAATGTAAAAAAAGTCATTTAATTAATTTAAAAATACATTCACTCATAATTATAATTGTACAAAAAAGAACAATTTCGATTTACTTAAGTTTTAATATACATTTTATACTATGACTCAATGTTATATTGCAATATCATTAAAGAAATGTGACATTTGATATATTGGTTATGAGAGCTAAACGTTTATTTCCATGATATGACAATGTATGATTGAGAGATGGCGTATAAAATATTTACACAGTGACCCATCAAACTTGTAAATTTTATTCTCATTATATGTTATGCAATGAAAAAATAAGAAGGTCAGATTGTAGCATTAGTTGTCGGGGAGAGGTACTACGATCTATCTTGGAAGGTACTTTCTTCGTTAGTTTACGAGTTGTGGTAGGCCAGATGGTCAGGCATCGGCAGTGTCTGAAGGCGCGCAATACTGAAAATGGGAAATTCATAAGAATGAGAATTGAATTATGCACACCATGAGCTTTAACTTTCACTACAAATAGACTGAGTCTCCTCAACCATTCTCGAGTTACTCAATTTTTAGTCCAGTACGGACACAATATCCATATAAACAAGGTTGTGCGGGGTTGCATGACCCTCTACTCAACTTAGTTAGATAATAAAGCTTTGAAAAATCGGTTTGAATTTTTTGTCTCAGAAGCTTCCCCTTGACGTTTGCAAAGTCACCTGAACTTATGATATTTGAAGACTATATCCATAGGATGAAATGAGGGAATGATACAAATAGTTGTATTAAGCTCACGAGATAATTAGATCACACCATCGAGATTCACAGAAATTAATGATTCCAAAGTCTCCATGAAAGAAAAAAAAGAAGAATAAGTTATATTAAACTCCAGAATGTTTAGAAAATTATAATTTCATTAGAATAGTATTAAACTTGCATGAGTTTCCTACTTTTCTAAGCAAAGTTTTCTAAAATTTGATTTAATGCTGCCAAAGAAAATTTGAGAATAAATGTTGTGTTTTCTCTTCACCTGCAAAGTTTTATACTCACTCTGTTAATTATAATGTTTAAGAGATAAAATGGGCTATCACATAGTTGTTGACATTTTTTTTATATTTCAGGTCCAGATAGCAGACATAGGAATCTAGTTGCCCGGATAACTAGCATTGATGTCTACTTCATGAAGACGTAGATAAATGGGACAAAGTTCCTTTCCTTAGTTAGACTATAAGCCCTCCCTATTTTTTGTAACATATTTTTTATGCACCTTTGTATGGCATGAGCTAAAGTTGTATTTTTATATAAGTGCTAACCAGTAGATAGAAGAAGCTATTTAATAAGTAAAAACAATTTTTTTTAAACAGATATGGAAGATAATATCATAAAAAAAAAAAAATTACAATATGTACAATACCATTCGAGGAATTACAAACTCCTGTCTTTCACCAAGAGCAAAAAATATTCCCCACATCGCAGTTTTGGCAAAACACCAAAACGAGTTAGCTAACTCCTATATGTAAACCATTTGCGTAGATTATATTCCTATCTATCATAATTAGATAAACCCAACCGTAAAAGCTACGAAAACGTTGGATTGGGATCTCAAAAAGGATGATGGTTCATGCTGAATCTATTGGCATTGGCGAAGAACCCAACCAATTCTTGTCTGTAAGGCAAGAATGATCTTCGTTTATCGCTCTGTTTCCTCATTCTTCCCATCACGTAAAGCTTCTCGTGAGCTAACAATGTCGTTTTGCGCTTCCGATCATTTGTCTTCTTTTTTGTGACATTTTTTGCTTTCACATCATCAAGCGACATTGGCTTCGTGGAAGATGGAACCAAAGGATTCAAGAAAACGAAAGTATCTTGGCCACTGCTATTGCTCCGTAGCTTCAAATCCCGTCGGAACTTCCAAAGCTTCGAAAACCCCGTGGAGTTGCTCTTCTTGCAGCTCTCGTTTGAAGTCTCAACCTTCAACATGGTAACTTTTTTCGACCCGTCGCAATATGACTCCTCTGGTGTGCAATCTAATTTGGAGGAAATATAGTTGCGCTGCTCAATGAGGAGCTTCTTCACTGGCGGTCGCAGAGGCAAGGTGACTCTGTTTTGTTTGTCAACATAGTGAGTAGATTGGTTGGAAACATGGAGTATTGGTTGGATTTGTCCATTATTAAAAATCTCGTTCGCAGAGATAAGTGATCCCTGGGGATTTGCGCATGCAAAACTAAACTTGTGTTTTTCGTCACAATTCTCTTCCTCATGGTCCAATTCGTGTTTGGGACTGAATTCTTGATCAGATTTTGCAGAAATGGGAGCGAAGCCTTTTGAATTAGGGAACTTGTGAGGCAGAAGAACAGAAAGAGCTTGCATTCTTGTTTTCGGGATAAATGAGGTTCCATTCATTGTTTTGTTTCAGTTATACGTTTGGAATGTGTTTTGAGGAGAATCGATTGCTAGAAGTGATTGTGAAATCATAGATGAGTTTTGTATTTAAAGTGAGGTTGGTTTTCATAATGTGTTTGGGTTGGTTTGGGAGTTATCAACTTTTATGGTGGCGGTTGGAAATGAATGGTAAAATCATGTTTAGATGTTATAACTTATAAGTACGGGCAAGCTAGCCTATATATTGTTTGCGTTTCAATTTAATACTTTTCTGTTTTATTTACTTATTTATGGAATATATGTTTTTTTTATCCTTTTCTCTTTCCCTTTTAGTGATTCCTTCGCAAAATGTGTCGCCAATTTCATTTGCATAACCTTCTCTAGTTTGCTTTTTTTTTTTTTTTTTTTTTTTTTTTTTTTCAGATTCTCGTTAAGGACTTCAACTCGAATTTTGCCGAGCGTAAATGTTAAATTACATTCAAGGTAATAAAAAAATTTGTACAACTAAAAAATTAAGAAAATAAAAATTAAAAAGTAAATATTAAATATTAAATTTGTAGGAGATCATAAATTTAAATATATTGATGTTAAATTTTTTTGTTTTGAACGTACTAAAAATATATTTCAAATAATAAAAATTGTTGACAGATCTAAATAACTTTTCATTTACAAAGACAAAGCACATTTATTAGATATAAGTAGTTTAAATGTAAAAAAAATCCTTTAATTAACTTAAAATACAATCACTCATAATTATAATTGTACAAAAAAGAACAATTTCGATTTACTTATTTATTAATACATTTTATACTATCATTCAATGTTATATTACAATATCATTAAATAAATGTGACATTTGATATATTTGTTATGAGAGCTAAACGTTTCTTTCCATGAAATGACAATGTATGATTGAGAGATAGTGTATAAAATATTTACACAGTCACACATCAAAGTTAAATGCATGTCAAAATATGTATACCAACTAAACTTGAAAATTTTATACTCATTATATGTCATGCAATTAAAAAATAAAAAGTCAAATCCTGGAATTAGTTGTCAGGGGAGAGGTACTACGATTTGTCTTGGAAGGTACCTTCTTTGTTAGTTTACGAGTTGTGGTAGGCCAAATGGTCAGGCATCTACAAGGTTTGAAGGCAATACTGAAGATGGGAAATTCATAAGAATGGAAATTGAATTATGCACACCATGAGCTTTAACTTTCACTACAAATAGACTGAGTCTTCTCAACCATTAATCTTGAGTTACTCAATTTTTAGTCCAATACGGATACAATATCCATATAACAAGGTTGTGCGGAGATGCATGACCCTCTACTCAACTTTGTTAGATAATAAAGCTTTGAAAATTCAGTTTGAATTTTTTGTCTCAAAGCTTCCCTTTGAATTTTTTGGATTTTTCCATTGTTAAAAATCTCCTCTGCAAAGATAAGCGATCTCTGGGGATTTGCACATGCAAAACTAAACTCATGTTCTTCTGCACAATTCTCTTCCTCATGGTCCAATTTGAATTTGGAACTGAGTTCTTGATCAAATTTTGCAGAAATTGAAGTGAAGCCTTTGGAATCAAGGGACTTTTGAGGCAGAAGAACGGAAATAGCTTGCATTCTTCTTTTTGGGATAAATGAGATTTCATTCATTGTTTTATTTCAGTTATTCGTATGGAATATGTTTTGAGGAGAATCAATTGCTAGAAGATTGTGAAATCATAGATGAGTTTTGTATTTAAAGTGACGTTGGTTTTCAAAATGTGTTTGGTTGGTTGGGGAGTCATCAACTTTTATGGTGGTGGTTGGAAATGAATGGTAAATCATGTCTAGATGTTATAAGTTGTAAGTTGGGGCAAGCTAGCCTATACATTGGTTATTTATCATTTTAAGTCTTTCTGTTTTTTTAATTATTTATGGAATACATGTCTTTTTTTAACCTTTTCTCTTCTCTCTTTGGGTATCCTTCACAACTTGTGTTGCCAATTTCACTTATGTAACCTCCTCTAGTTAGTTTTTTTGCAGATTCTCATTAAGGACATCAACTTGAATTTGCCCAAACTTAAATAAGCACAAGTAAAAAATTATGAAAAGGAAAATTAAAAGGTATATATTAAATTTGCAGGAGATCATAAATTTAAATTCATTTTAAAAAAATATATTTGAAAATAAAAATTGTGGATAAAATCTTAATAACATTTCATTTACAAAGACAAAGTATGTTTATTAGCTATAATTAGTTTAAATGTAAAATTTATTTAATGAACTTAAAAATACATTCCCTCATAATTATTATTGTCGAAAAAGAACAATTTTGATTCACTTAAGTATTAATAGATTTTATATTATCACTTAATGTTATATTGCTATATCATTAAAGAAACTTGACATTTGATATATTTGTTATGAGAGCTAAACATTTCTTTTCATGATGTCTTTGGCTAGGTCTTAACGACCATCCTTTTCCCCATCCACCCCCGTCGATCCCGAGGAGAAGGAGCGGATTGCGCTGCATGTTTGGGCAGAGGTTATTGGTGGGAAGAAGCAGAAGGGCCGCTTGTACGGTGCTGGAGACCTTGCCGACAACTATCGGAAAAAGGGCATCGCACATCTTCTATCTTAGTGTTGGTGCGTCCACCAGTCGCAGTCGCCGCTCTCAAGAGTCCGAGGAGATTGCTGAGTTGAAGCGGAGATTGACCGCTTTTGAGGAGCATGAGCAGCAGATGGAACAAGACCAACGTCAGATGACGAAGATGATGCAGCAGATGTTGGCCACACAGAGGAGATGTTGTAGCAGCTGCCGCTGCAGCCTCAGCCGAGCCAGCACTCGTATGAGGACCTTATGCACGGTCTCCTTATGGGATTATTAGATAATTTTGTTAGGTTTTTTAGCATTTTCATTACACCGTAAAATTACATTATTTATGATTTTAATTATAATTATAATTTCTTTATCTTATATTTTATTTATTTTGTAATAATTAGTTAGTTAATATTTAAAAACTAATATAAAATCTAATTATAAATATTTAATTATACAATAATAAATATTTAATTTTAATTAATTTTAAAAAAACTAATAATTATACCAACGACCCAACATATACGTAAATTATTTTATTCTTTTTTAAAAAAACAAAACATTTTCTATTATCGATGGGTGAAGTCATTGATAACGTTGGGGATCATACCGATGGTTAAAGGCCATCGGAAATTATCAATGATTTTCGCATAATGTTGTCGTCAGTAACAATTACCGACATCCCTATTTCCGATGGATATGCGACTATTACATCGTCAGTAAGCTGCCATTACCGACAATTTTAGGTCTTTTTTGAAGGTTTTTGATCGTCGGTAAGGAGCATTATTCTTGTAGTGTTCTCATCATGCATGGAGAAGTAGAAAACTTCCCAAATAACAGTCGAGATGCCTTGGATATGGGTTAGTTTATTAGGCTGAATAGACTTTGGGAGGAATCAGTCAACTGGACCAGGTGAGATGGACCTCAGTAGAGCTTTGGCCTGAATGTCTTAATGGCTATCAGGTAGGTTCCTTAATCTAGGTTAAGGCCTCCTCAACCACGGGAAACAGACACATATAAATTTTATTTCAATTTTTTCTAAACAAAATTAAAATTAAAATTTTTTATATTTAGAGGAAGATGTAAGGATAACTATGGATTGTATGCTTGACTCAATCCAACCCAATATAATTCATTAAATCAGTGTACTATTAATCCATATAAAAAACTCCGGATCGGTAAAGGTAACATTTCTGATATCTGTTGATCTTTCGGGTATCCATGGGTTAGTTTTGAAAACTAAGATTTGTGTCTCTTCACTCTTCCTTTTCTGTTGAACTCGGTTCGTTGCCTTCACGGGTTTCCTCCATTAAACTCATATATTCGGGAGCTCCAACTAGCAATTCAACAACAAGGTGATGACATCATTTTTTGTATGTTCATAAGATGTTTTCTTTATGATTATTAGAGGTTTGGGACAGTCTGATTTTGGGTCGAATTTCCATGTTAAACGGGACATCCTAGAAAGAAGTTTAAAACCCATTTCATATAAGCGCATGCCCATGTTAGGTTGCGCGGTAACCCGAGATTCAAGGAGAGCATACATATTAAATAAAGAAGAAAGACACTTGGCTCCTTAACAAACCCGAAAGTCACAAAACAAAGAATCTATGAAAGTACGAAACAACACAATCTATGTTCCTCTTTTCCTAAAAAAACTACCAAACACAGAGATTTTAGGCCTCATGATTTATTTTGCAATGGACAACAATTTTTTTTTTATTTTCATTTATCTTTTATTTTTTTACCAAAGTGTTTTTTCCCTCTTGGTTCAATTTCAGACACACAAATACACACATTCTCTCTCCTCCGGCCATCTCAACGCGTTGCATGCATCGAGCTGGCAATTCTGTTCGCAGAACTTGCGCAGTTCGACGAATCCAATATTTTCATTATTCTTCAATGTTGGAATAACCTAAAACCCAAGTTTTTGTTTTTCTCATTGTTTCTGTTTTGATTCTTAGAACCCAGTTTCGGTTTCCTAGAAACTGTTTCACTCCCATTCACATTATTATCTCCTCTCTTTTTACCATTATTATTTGTAAAGAAGGGACAAAAGAAATAATAAGGGGTTCAATTTTTTTGCCATTAGGAGAATTACTATCAATCAAGTTGATATTATATTTTAGAGAGATTCTATTCATATATATATATATATATATGGCTCCCAAGCAGGTGAAAAATGATTCTTCTTCTGCATTATTATTAGAAGAGTCTTCAATATCCAAAACGGGCAAGGATTCAAAGAAGCATCCGGGCAAGGACCCTCCTCCCAAGGATCCTTCAGCTCCATCACCAAAGTCTGGTGATGATTCAGATTCTCCTCAAAGTGCTCCGTCGAAACCGCCACCTTCTCCGTCACCGCCGCCACCTCCGTTGAAGTCTCCACCGCCGTCTAGAAATTTCTTCCCAATTCTGCCGCCACCCTCAATACCACCACCATCCTCTCCACCACCGCCTCTACCTTCTCCACCACCACCCCCTCTACCCTCTCCATCACCACCACCACTACCCTCTCCACCACCGCGCTCTTCTCCACCGCCACCGCCACCATTGCGAAGTAGCAATTCTTCTTCCCCTCCTATTCCTCATCCACCTCCACCAAAGTTCCAACCTCCACCTCCTCCTACTCCTCCTGAGAGGCCTTCTTCTTCTCCTCCACCTTCACGTAGTGCACCTTCCAATGATTCAACCCCCGGAACCTCTAACAATAATTCACCAACCAAATCACCCCTCTCTCCAGTTCCATCACCGGGATTTCGTTCAGGGCCAAACCACAAAGCCATGCACGGTGGTGGTGATGGTGGCGGCAGCGGCGGTGACTCCCATGCAAAACCAAGGGGTTCTTCTCACAGATCCTCACCGGCTGATAATTCAGGAAAATATGTCGGTTATACCCTCGCCGCGGTTTTCGTTGTTGCCTTAGTTGCTGTAGCCTTATTTTTCACGTATAGGAGGAAGAAAACCAAAGGGGAATCCTATGATGCACCCTATGTGCTAGCCCCTTACAATACCTTTCATGCAAAATCAGGTAAGTAATTATTTGTGATCAGTTTAGTAATTTCCACCTTTTTTTATTGTTATTCCAAAAAATATTGGCAGTGGTTTAATGAAGACTTTGTTGCTAAATTCTTGAGAAATGCTTTTTTACAATATTTTTAGATAACATTGAAACAATATTTGATTTATGTAAGTATAAATATGGATATCGTGGTATCACATATTGATGTATAAGTTATTATTGCAAATGTTGTCCAAATATTTTTTTTGTTGACATGCTGCATTTAATTTTCATGTCTAATGATGTTGGCCATCAGGTACTAATGGGCTAATCTATGCACAGCAGCCACAATCTCCCCATGGAAACAACATTGGAGGAGGAAGCATGAGACATATAGGAGGTCCTTTGGATTCAGCACAGCCCAAAAGTGCTCAGATAGCTTTTAGCTATGACATGGTTATGGAAATAACTAATGCATTTTCTAGTGAAAACGTTATAGGGGAAGGGGGATTTGGGTGTGTTTACAAGGGTTGGTTGCCGGATGGAAGAGTAGTTGCGGTTAAGCAACTTAAGGTTGGAAGTGGACAAGGAGATAGGGAATTCAGGGCTGAAGTGGAGATTATCAGTCGTGTTCATCATCGGCATTTGGTATCATTAGTTGGTTATTGCATATCTGAGCAGCAAAGAGTGCTTATCTATGAGTTCGTTCCTAATGGAACGCTCTATCATCACTTGCATGGTAACGTGAGTTTCCATTTGATTTTTCTTAGAAAATGATGAAAATGGAGTTTATATTTTCTATATGTATGATTTGGTTCCTTCTCAGATTTATATGTGTGTAATTACAGGAGGTGACATGCTAGTTTTGGATTGGGCCAAGAGACTGAGGATAGCAATTGGAGCTGCAAAGGGCTTGGCATATCTACATGAAGACTGTAAGTAAATCTTGTATGTTTGTTATTGAAAATTATAAATTGTTGCAGTTCAAACACAATTACATTTTAAAAGAATTAATTGTGACAGAGAAATGATTTTGCACCTGGTGTATGAAACAATCTGCTTATTTTGAAGAATAGCAATCTCTTGTCCTCATTTCCTATGCCAAATCCTATCTCACCAATTAAAATGTGACAAGTATAGTTTCATTTTTCTTTTTTCTTTTTTTAAAAGAAACTGTTACATTATAAATTTTTACTCATGGGATAGAAAGTGGGACATAAATTTAGGACAGAGGATTTCTATCCTTTTTTGGGTTGGATATTGTATATTTAAACGGTGGCCCTATATAAATATCCGGTAGTCCTTTATTTTTATTTTTATATTATTTTTTTCTCTCTCCCATCTCCTTTTTTTTCTTTGCTAAAAACCACCACCACTGTCACTGGCTGACCGCCAGCCTAACATCGCCGTCGGGGGTGACATCCCGACGACTTTTCTAGCAAGTTCTGGCGGCCGCTCACCGCCAACATCTGCCACCCCCTCTTCGGTTGTTTGCGCCAACCGATCACGACCTCGGTCGTCGGCAACCTTCAAAACAACCACATTATTATAATTTTTTAAAAAAATGTTTTTAAAAAATGTTTTTTAGGGGAAAAAAAAAAAACCAAGTTGTTGACCCTGGAATGTACACAAAACATTTTTGGTGTATGAAATATGAGCTGAACAGTTCAATTTTAAGTGGGTTTAGTTAAACTCTTTTCTGCCAAGTATGTAATGATCAAGTGATGTGTAGAAAGTTGTGAAACAATTCATTAATTCTTATGTTGTTGTCCTCTCATAAATCCCTTAAAAATCTGCACTAAGGTTAATGAAATTTACTAACTATCTGTTTGGAGGATGAAATTGGAATTATAATTTAGAATTTTAATTCTAAGAATTGGAATTAATTTAGAATTATAAATTCTATATTTGCAAAAAAAAAAAAAAATCAAAGCATAAAATTATAATTATAAATTCAATCCCTAAGAATTGACGGTGGTGGCGTCGACAACAATGGTGGTGCCAACGACGGCGTCGATAGTAGCAACGATGGTGGTGGCAACGGCAATAGCAGTGATGGGGTGGTGGTGGCAATGGCACTTGTGTTTTGCTTGTATTAATTGTTCCTAGATATGTGTGAAATTGTGATTCTTTGGGCAAATGTTAAGAATTGAGAAGACTTTAATTTATAACTTAGTTATATTTTAAGATAAGACTTCTCTAATGAGTTTATGTGTACGGTGACCAAGTAAGACAGTATCAAGAGTGTATCCACTCTTAGATAATTAGTAGATTAAGATTTTAATGCATTTTAAATTAAATTAAGGATGGATACACGCTTACTTTTTCACTTTGCCCCCAAAGCTCACCTTAAAGGAGTTTTATCCTATATTTTAATTCCATGAAATTGGTTCTTGGAATTATGCTTCTAATTCTAAAGGGTTTTCAAACATGAAAATTAGAATTCCAAACCTTAATTTCATTTCAAACGCCAAACAAGCACTAGAAGATATCAGAAGGGATGCAGAATAATTTTCAAACGCCGAGAACGGACCCTCAACTTAAAAGATCTTATAAGTAATAATATGAATTACTTTTAAATCGTAACACTATTATGAAGTTCATATTACGCTTTAAGAATTCTGTACTTTTGAGTCACTTTACCTTATTTTGGTTTATTATTCTAAGGAAAATAGAAACATTGACTGTGCCTGCTTTTTTTTTTTTTTCTTTTCTTTTTTTAACATTTCTCCAAACACAAGTTTAGTGATAACTAGACTAGAAGTGGAACAAGAAAATTTAAGGTGGGGAGTCACAACTAGACCCACTCTGACATATGCATGGTAGAATTTTATAATTTTATAATAGGGAACATACTTCACCTTTTTTAGGACGTACCTAATGAATTACATGTACTACAAAAGGATAATTGTTTTGGCTTTGAGAGACCACAGCCCCCAACCCACTGCAATGTTTTTCTATTTCGTATTTCATGTCAATGTCTTATCTCAATGGTAATTTTGTATTTCTATGAATAACTAAAGTATTTTGTCTATCTCTAGGCAGCCAAAAGATTATTCACAGAGATATTAAGTCAGCAAACATACTTTTGGACGATGTTTTTGAGGCACAGGTATATATGCATATACCTTGTTTTTTGGTCATGCAACATTAAGAAATCTATTTTTTTATAAAAATACAATCTCTCTAAATGCAAAATCTGGATCCTAATTTACCCTTGTTTAAACACAGGTTGCAGACTTTGGACTTGCGAGGCTAGCAGATACTGCTAATACCCATGTATCAACCAGGGTTATGGGGACCTTCGGGTAGGTTTCCTTTGCCTTAACATAAACAAAATGGTCTAATTGAAAAATGGGAAATACATTTATAGGTTGTAAAAAGAAAATTTTAGGAGAAACAATTGAAAAATACCTAGCTCTAAGCATTTTCACTGAAAATTTGGTTTTCAATAGAATCCAATGGTTTCAATCTATCCATATAGCTAACCTCACCTTGTGGAATAAAGGTTGATTGTTGTTGGTTAGTGATTATAATTCATTAGTGTTATTTTAGAATTAGAGGTAAGGTAGATTGACTTCAATGAAATCACTCGGCTTAAGTTTTAGATTTGCATCACTAACTCGTTATGGTGTCAATGTGCAGATACATGGCTCCAGAGTATGCAACAAGTGGAAAATTAACTGATAGATCAGATGTTTTCTCATTTGGGGTTGTCCTCCTTGAGCTTGTAACTGGAAGGAAACCTGTTGATCAAACACAGCCTTTGGGGGATGAGAGTTTGGTTGAATGGGTACGAATGAACCTTTTTCATATTTTGTGAAGTGAAATTGAAAATTTTGAAGTTTTTCTATTTCATTCCTTCCCTTATCTCTCTACTATCCTTTGGATAACTAGAGACAATAGTAAAAGAATGGAAGTCATGTTTCAGTATAAAGTTACTAATCTCAAGGGACTGTTCTATAATAATGAAAACATGTACAATTGATGGCTCTGGTTATTCTTTTTTCTTATGATACAAGTTAACATAAATTACTAACATGTTGAACTCCATCCACAGGCTCGTCCGCTTCTTCTTCATGCCATTGAGACACGTGACTTTAGTGAATTAATAGATCCAAGGCTTGAAATGCATTTTGTGGAGAGTGAAATGTTCAGAATGATTGAGGCAGCTGCAGCATGTGTTCGACACTCAGCTCCTAAACGGCCTCGTATGGTTCAGGTGATAATAATACTAAAAGAACAGCTTCTTTGTGGTGATCAAAACCATGGTTTTAAATTGTTGTTGTGGTTGCAACCACTGTGATTGTGGGTATTGCGGCATGCATATTGCAGCCATTACAACATGAATTTTTTTGCTGGCTGAAGATTTGTTTTTGAATCTATTGTGGTCCATTGTGGTCCGTTGCCATCGCAATGCGATCTGATGTGGTCGCAATGCAGTCTGATTCAGCCGCATCACCATTTTGTTGCGGTATTTTTCTTTGATTTCGAACCACACCGCCACTGCAACTGCAATATAGCGGCCGCATCAGGGGATGCGGTCCACAATTTTTCGAAACAACCATGCTAAGCTTGTGCCTGTTTTATTTTGACATAACTATCTTGGTTTTAACAATTTATCTCAACTCATTTAAACCATTAACTAATCTTTGTTTTGGTTTATATTAGGTGGTAAGGGCCTTGGATAGTGGAGATGAAGTATCTGATCTAACTAATGGGGTAAAATATGGTCATAGCACTGTTTATGATTCTGGCCAGTATGATAAAGACATTATGCTATTCAGGAGGATGGCCAAAGGCAGCTTTGTTGATTCTGATTTTGATATGTACAGTAGACAATTCAGTTATTCAAGAGAGATATCTGGATCCCGACATGCATGGATGCAGAGTAGTTCTAGTGGTGAGTCAGAATCTAAAGCTTTCAACAAGCATGGGAACAGTACTGAATGAGCACAGGTACTGAGGGAACGTATACATAGCTGCAAGTGCACACAGTAATGACAAATGAGCATAGACATAATGGAGTTGGAGGTTGCTGGTTTTAACCTTACTAATTCACCAAAACTTCCCTAATGGGACATGGCATTGCATCATCTTTCAGGGATCCATGAATGCTTTTGGTTTTAGAAGGATTAAAATTATGACCTTTATCCAGTCCTGTATAAAAGCATTACTTAATTCTTTTCTCCCTCCATTTTTTGTTCTATTTTCTTTCCCCTTCTTTTTTAACACCGGGGGATATTGAAAGCTTGTACAAAGATAATTTTGTTGAGGTCATTTTTTAATCATTATTATCAATAGATAGCTTTTATTGATGCTGGATTCGGAAGATTTGAGTTTCTTGCTGCACATTTAAGGTGGTATAAATAAAATATTTTTTTATTGTGATATGGTGACCTGTTTTTCCATCATAAATTTATATAAGTGAGTACTTGAGAATTGAGAATTTTTCTGCAACCATATCTCGTCACAAGCAAGAAATGAAAATGCTTACAAGACATAATATATAGCTTTGTGAAGTAACTGTTGTCAGGAAATAGTAAATTACAGTTACGGAGCCATTGAAATTGGATATACAATCTATGCTTCTAGTCCAACTTTTTTCTATATGGTTGTGATCAGCTGTTGATTTACAGATAATAACCAATTTCTTAGATAACAAGTGATCTCTCAACTTATACTCAGAAAAATGATTTTGTGTCATCCAAGTTCTTTAAATCTCACCTATAATTGAAATTTCAATTACCGGGTATGCAAACTTTGTAAAGGAGCTCTTGTTTTCTTGAACTCCTTATATCACCAGCATTTCCCTGAATCACCGACCTATTTGCTCTATCAAATACTCTTTTAGTGTTGTTGGGAGAATATCCTGCTTGGTTGCCTGTGAAACAAAATTTAATCTCATTGTATCAGAAAGGGTGATCCTATGAACCAACATAGTGAAGGGGACTGACAGAGTGAGGTGGGTGGGATAAAAGAATGAATACTTTCAGGAAATAGTTCTAATGAACCTATTTTTCAAATAATGCAGGCTACATGCTTTTTTTCCCCACAAATGAAATCTTTTTTAGTTTATTGGTCCCTCCCAGAATTGTCTGAGTCCTCTTTCTTTAGGGTGCTCCTTATTTTTAGCACATTAATGCACTTGGCTAGTATTCCAGGATCTTAGACCCTTACCTTAACCGTCAGAATGTTCATGACTTCGCCATCAAGTGTGGTCATATTGACATTAGCCACCTGCAGTCCAAATGAATGCATAGCTTCCATCAATCTTGAAAACCCACCTTGCTTCTGCTCACAGTATAACTTAATCAAGAAATCTGTCCTGCCAATGTGATTCACTTCTACTTGCACCTGAGAACATGTTAACAGATTATATTAGGTCCCTAAGACAGGATGTAATGAAATTCAGCTTCATCCATGACTTGGAAAAAAAAAAAAAAAAGTGAAGAAGAGGTTATGCCAACTCTTTTTACCTTCATCAGCCTCTTTTTATTGCAATCAGAAGAGCTTTGATCGAGTTCAGTGAGAGGGAGACTTCTCGTTCCTCCTTGTTCTTTGCCATTTGGCATCTTTAATTGTGGTGTGTTATTTTCACAGTCCTCCACTTCCAAAGCCATGAGCTCATCTTTAAGTTCTTTGACTTGCCCCAGCAATTCCTTTATATAGTCAACTGCATCTGAAAGAATTGCTGCTCTATCCATCTGCCAACATTCAGTGGTTTAGATAGTATGCAAATTAAGAAAGAAAAGTACTATATGAATGCTTTTGAGGTTACACGATTATATCTACCTTGGTTATCTTTGGGACTAGAGATCTTAGAGTGAAAAGCCCAGTTTTAATCCTGTTCCTCCTTTTCCTCTCAGTGACAAGATTTTTGGCAAGATAGCCTTCCCTTTGAGGCTCCCTCACCATTTTTGCTTTATCTTCTTCCCCATTACCACAATGGGAACTTAAACCTCTCCTTTGTTTCCCTGAAGTTTCGTTGTACTTGGGCCTTTTAATTTTAGGCATAGGAGATATTTTAACTGATTGCTTCAGATATTCATGCTGAGTCTTTGAATCAAATGATAGGTGTTCGTTTGAAGGATTAGACCCACTGGAGGTTCCTTCAATGCTAGGATGGGAGCTGCAATTTGCTGCAGCAATATGGACACTTGGATTTAAAGTTGACGCCAGTGGTGGCCATTTTTGTGAGTATTGTTCTTCTGATGGCAGATGTTGATTGAAGTTCAGACTGGTGAACCCCATAGAAGATATAGTTTCTTGCTTCAAAGCGACACAACAGTGAGCTGTTATGTACTCTATGATATTTATATCTTTTGGAATCTGTAAAAGATGAACACTTCATTAACTTAAGAATTTTCAATCAGAGGTGATGACAAAAAAGTATCAAGATCTGTATCTTACAAGCTTTGCAGTGAAGAGCTCGATAAGACCACCAACAATAGGGATCAAAACTTGCGTTCCAATTAAATCCTGTCAAAATATAGATATTGTAAGTTTTATGATCTTCTTAAATATGGTGAGCAAACCATTAAGAATCTCAGTTAAAATGCCAAATATGTCGCCCGTATCCATGACAACCATTAGGGCAATACAGAATTTAACTGACTGATGAGTAGTTACTTTGAGCCAGCATGAAACTTTATAAGGGCTGTCACTGATTTTTGAAGTTCATGTATCACAATGGACTCCAAGGGTGTAACTAATTAATCAAATAATAGGATTTGTTATGACAGAAGTAGAAGTTGATGCCTTCACTAGTATTGCACAAATGCAAAACCGTTTCTACTATCAAATAGGAAGTTTTATGCCATTATGATGGAGAGGAAGTATGTGACCAACCACCTTAAAAGGAAAAATAAAATAAAAATAAAAAAGGCCCAATTTTGCATTAAATTGATTTCAGTTCAGGTGAAAATAAAAGAAAGAACTCAAACAGGTTAACATCCACTTGGGTCAAGATTCTAACTTCAACGGACCTTCTCTAATTCTCAATCCCAAAAATAAGCTTTTGTTAACAACAATACTAATATTACAGGCTTATTACCTCCTGGGTAATCCATTTAGGTTGTTGTGATATTGCAACCTCTCCATGGACACTGAGTAATAAATCAGAACGTCACATAAGATTCATTAGTGCTTGACCAAATGTACAAAAATGATAAATGATCATAACAATCATAATGACAGAGAGAGAGAGAGAGAGAGAGAGAGATACCCAGAAAACAGAGATATTGCAAAAGGAAGCTGAGCAAGAGCCTCACAAGCCTTTGTTCTAATTGGATGTTTAAAGTGGGTGTCCCTGCAAATGGGAGCCAAGTGGTATTGTTCACCCATTTCCTCTTTGGGTTTCACTTGCTCATTGTTTCCACTGCAACTCCCTCCTCTGCAACAGCAACCCATCCACTCAATAAACCTAAACAAGAGGACAAAGGGGTTAACATATATAAAACATATGATTGCCAAATGAATGAGAGAAAAAATAGGTAAGAAAAATGGCTAGTATAATAGTAATAGTAATATTACCTAGTTGGGTCATCCCCATATTTCCAAACAACTACAAAATCCCAAGAGTTGGTATGAACAAGGGGTCTAAGCCACTCTATAACCCCCAAACCACTCATTATTGTCTCCTCCTATGAATGCAAGTTAGCTTAGCTCTGGCTTATGGAGGACTTCACTTTTTTTGTGTATGGTAGTCTTGTTAATTACATAGTGTTCAGAATAAGGAAGTTGTACCCGAACGCATTTCTGAATGCTGATCCAAGGAAAGCGACAGGTGGTTAACTGCAAGGCACTTTGTACTCAAGTCTGGACTATACTTCAAAAATTTACTTCTAAATTAAGTTGTATGGGAAGTAATACAGTTTAGAAATAACTAAGATGGATTATTATAAAAGAAATTTCATACATAAGCATCCTGGTTACAGATATATGAGGGCCATTTTACCAAAAACAGGAAAGATATATGAGGGCCAAAAAACATTGGAGGCGCAATTTAGCTTGTATGTTGGGCGTGTTTAGAACTTTGAAGGCCTTAAAAGCAAAAAAATTGGAGGGTCTAATATAACGTAATTCATGGACCTATTTTATTCTTTTATCCTTTTAAGTTGTAAAATCATTTATCAAATGGTTATAATCAAGTAATTTTAATATTTCATTATCAATAGATTGTATAACTAACCCATTTAATCCATCACTTGTAACATAAATTATCTCAAATAAAATTTAACAATTTTAAATTTAAAAACTTTTTTGGCGTAGCAATAACCATAAGGAATGTCAATAATTTTTTATAAGAAAGACATATATTTGAAAAAAAAAATACGATCTTGTTAAAATAGAACCAAATCAAAAAAATTGTGAACCGACCTTATATTTGATCTTGGTTAAGTCATTTAATCGTTTGCATGATCAGATCGGATTAAACTAGTCAAAATCGAATTGGAAGGGTTTGGCCTTGTTTTTATTGTTAATCTCAAAATACATCAAATGAGAATAAAACCCACGTTTGTGATAATGAACTTAATATAAGTATTATCTTTTGAATTATGTTGTGATTTTATTTTCAAGATTTGATTTTCAGTTTTGATTATAAGATTTTAATCTTTTGTATTTTATTATGAATATTTTTATTAATAGTGCATATTATATCTCTTAATTAAAATTTATGAAATTTCTTTTTTTTTTACATTTGTATATCAGTTTTAAGTAAATGAAAAAAAAAAACAAAGGAAATTAATTCCCCTGTATATAACACAGTCTCCCAATTTCAAGCACATGGTACACGACAAGTTCCCTTGTCAATTAGGTGGTAGCGTATCATTCTAATCAGTAGCATATCTCTGACAGCAGGAATCTTGCACCTGCCTGTGATTGGGGGCCAGAAGTTGTTTTTGACTAACTTACCAGGGCAGGCAAGTAATACAAAGAATGACAGTTTTCAAGGAGTTGCAGGGAAAGCAACCCATAACTGCACAATGATGAGATTTTTTTCTTTTTATTTTAATTTTTTTCTGGGTTGCCTATTATTATTTGCAGTGCAAACTTCCATGGTCCTTTGGCAGTGCAGAAGGCCAGAAGTGCAACCCAATTTACGTGGGGTCCCATTTTATCATTTGATTCATTTCCTTTCGCCCACATGATAATTTTTCAGTGACTAACGCAATTCTTTGAAAATAAAATCAGACTTACGGGTGATAAAATAGGTTAGATCCAACGGATCATCCCGTTTAATCCATCTATTTTGATGGATTGGATTGGGATTCTCAACCCATCAACCCGTTTTGATTCATTCCTCTTAATCCATCATGAAAGCGGGTCAAAGACAGGGCGGGTTGGCCCGTCAACCCTCTATTCTAAAAATATATTTTTTAATTTTTTTTTTTTTACTATTTTAATAGTTTAGAGGCGGAACGGGCTGACCCGCTAACCCATTTTCAATTTTTATGCCTAATTTCTATATTTTATAATTGTTTTAAATTTTTTTTTTATTTTTTTACGGGTCAACCCGCCAACCTAATTTTCTACTTTTTTGTTTTTGCAATTGACGGCCCAACCCGCCAACTCACCACTAAACGGGATGAGTTAAGAGGTCTAACCCATTTTTTTCAAACGGGTCAACCCGTCCCGTCCAGCCCCGTTTTAGGTGAGTCAATGCCAGGTCGGGACATGTTGGCCCGTTTTGCCACCCCTAATCAGACTTTTGCTTCATTTTGATTTTTTTCTTGCCCAATTATTACTAGATCAATTGTTGTCTAATTTAATCTCTAGAGCTTCCAATTTTGGGTACCACTACAATAAAAGTGGTCATTAGCGATGGAAGATAGCAATCGATTCGATTTTGTCGTTAATTGCGATTACATTAGCAACTAATGTGCTAACATTCAGAAAATTGTCACCGATTTTACTTTAGTGACCAATGTAGTCGGTCGCAAGGCTGGCGATTGCTAATTCGGTCATTGGATTGGAAATTATGAAAGTCAAAATGGTTGATTACTGTTGCGACTGAGTTAACGACTGTGTAACAATCATAATTTAGCGACTAATATGTATTCGGTCGTTAAGCCCAAGATGTGACTAATAGTAGTGTTCTGCGACTGCATTAGCGACTGATAGGTTCGGTCGCTAAAGCTAAAATCCCTAACACCGCGCATGCGTCCCTTCCCCCTCTTTCACTTTTCACATTTCACATTTCCCCTAAAATACTTTCCCTCTCACTCTCTACAAACGGCCACCGTGAACCACCACCCTTCACCCTCCCTTTCCTCTTCGCGACCAAACCCACTCACTGTGACCAAACCCTCTCACATCCCTCCACTGTTTGGTCTTTGTGTCACCGTGAAAGGGAACCTGAAGCAACCATCATAAGCAATTGCGGTCGTCCCTGCACACGTCTCACCAGAAGCAACCACTAGAAAGCACAACTGCCCCCATTTCCTCTCTTGTAGCATAGGTATCATCATCTTCTTCTTTCAGTTTTTTAATTTTTTGTGTATTTGATACTAAAATTTGGGGATTTGATGCTGAATTTTGTAGGCGTCACCACTGCACCAAACCTTTTCCCTTTTTTTCTCTGTTGTAAGACCACCATTACTACCACCAACGAACCATTGAATGCAACCACCGTTGGGGCTCCGTCACGTAGCCATCTCAGCTCGCCGTCCCTCCCACCTTAGTGAAGGTAGAAACACTGGAATCATATTTCCCTATTTTCCCATTGCTGTCAACAACTGAAAATGTGTTTTGTGTGTGTGTATGGTTTCCCTTTTTTGTATTTGATGTTATGATTTAATTTTGTATATATTGATAACAACTGTTGATGCTTGTGAATCGAATGGATTTTGGGCAATGATTTTGTTTTAGGATTGGTTGATACTATTTTAACATCAGAACCCTATTTTCCTATGCTCCATCTCTCAGTTGATACTATATGATTTAATTTTTTTATGTTTTAACTTGCGTAATGCATAAACTTCAAAGTTTATCTAATGGGGATTTGTTAGGACTTAGGAGTATTTAATGCCAACAATGCATTTCATTCTCTTGGGATAGACAGAGAAAAAGGAAAATGATTGTTATTGATTTATGCATACCAATTGGTTGATTTGCTGGAAATCTATGAATGTCACAATTTTTTTATCAATTGATTCATGTTCAAGTGATTGGATGATCTTAAAATTTGAATGCATTTATAGAAAGAAATAAATTAAGAAAAGGATAGTGGGTCTAAATTTTGTATATTTAAAAGTGTTTGCCTATTTGTTTTTCAAAGATAGGGTTTGTGTATGTGTTCTCAATTTTTGACAACATGCATCCGTTAGTGTAATGCTATGACCATGCATCTCCATTTGCATAGGCAGTGGTTGATTGCTTCCTTCTTGAGCTTGTTAAATGTTTAAATTGTGTATTTTGTTGGTTTAATGCTACTAAAAATGCCTTGTCTTGAGTTTCATTAGATGGTTTTAATGGTTAAAGAAGTGTTGCATTAAACTGAAAGTTATTGCTGACATGCAAAGTTTTCATTCCTCGTTGTTTTGCAGTGTCTGAAATGCTTGCTTCTGCATTGTGACTGCTTAATTTTTTGCTGCTAGAGGTACTTCTTTCCTCTTTCTTTTTATTTTCTTTTAAATCAAAAACCTCTAATTTTGTATCCGTGATGTGTTATGTGAATTGAACTATTGTTTGTTAGTGGAGAGCAAAGCTCAATAGGGTGTTGGTTGTGTGTTGGTAATTTAGAAACTATGCATGTATTTGTTTAATTTATTGTTGTTTGTTAGTGAAGAGTGGAACTCAATAAGTGTTATCCTATCTGAGACGCAGGATGTTGGTTATGTGCTGATAAATTAGTCGTGTGTGTGTGTTTTTTTATTGATGTGTTGTCTGTTAGGAGAGAGCAGAGCTCAGTAGGGTTTTTTGGTTGGATTGATGCCCCATATCCACCAGAATTGTATTACTTTATGTTGCTAAAGTGAGCAATTTCATTCACCTTATGCACTTGAACTTCATGTACTAAGGTTAAAATTGTCTCATGGGTTAAAGTTTATTTTATTTTATTAAAGCCTTAGTTTCCCGTTTGAGTTTCAATATTAATGGGCATTGGTACCTTTTCAAGATACCACTCATTGTAATATTGAATCTTGAATTGTCCAAGTTGGACAGTTTCGGAAAAAGTCTTTCCTTCATTTGGTTGATAGTTATCTTTTGGATTCTCTTATCTTATACTTGATTTAATTTTGGTTCGTTACATTTCCTATTGTTCTTCGAGTGCATATTTGCATGGTGGATGTCATCGTTTTCAAGTCGTGTATACCGGAGACCAATGGACAATGTTGTCGAAATTTCGTCAAGTATAAGGCAGGAGAATTAAGAACTAACTATTAACAGAGAGTTGAAAAGGTTTGTTCTCGAATGGGACAGGGTCATACCCTGTCATAAGAAGGAGAAGAAGCTCTTGGACTGAGAATTCTTGTGGTAGTTAGCAGTGATGGAAGCACCTGAGAATTGAAAGTGAATGGATTAAAGGAATGATCGTGGAGGACCGACGACTACGTTCATTGAGGGAGTGAATGAGTTTGTTACTTATGCTCGCAACCAAGAGGAATATCTAAGACAACAAAATCCAAAAAGGAGGTGTCCTTGTAAGAAATGGCAGTGTCTAAAATAGCAGTTCGGGGACGATGTGATGACACATCTCTACGAGAAGGGGTTTATGAAGAATTATTACTACTGGGTCAAACATGGTGAAATGTTTCCACTGTTTCCCCCGGTTGTGGTGGACAATGCATATTATGGTCCTCGTGAGGCGAGGAAACAATTCAATCCTTTAGAGTGGATGATTATTTATCATGTTGGCCCTGAAGTTGGTTGGGAAATTCCATTAGACGATGCAATGGGGAACCAACACATAGAGGAGGATCCAAAATCTTGATGCACAAAGATGTTATGAAATGTTAGGGCTGCACAAGCTCCGTTGTGGGATGGATGTCAGGAATATTAAGAATTGTCGGCTTCTTTGGTTACTCTTAGCCTCAAGTCCGACTACAATATGTTGAAGGGTTGTTTCAATCGTATGGTTCGTTTTATGGTCGGGGCCATGCCAATTAATAACCGAATGCCTCAGAATCTTTATCGAGCTAAGAAGTCGGTGGCAAGTTTGGGGTTGGGTGTTGAGAAAATTGAATGTTGCCCGAATGTATGCATGTTGTATCGTGACGAATATACGGTAGTTAATATTTGTAGATTTTGCAACGCTGATCGGTATAAGATTAGAATCGATAGAAGAGGCATTGAAAAACGAATCTTGTTGAAGAGGTACTTCCCGATTACTCCTGACAACACCCTTTTTTTGGAGGTGGTTGGCGGAAAGAACAAGAAGGGGTATGTCTATGGCTTGAGCTAGATGGGGATGAGTATGTGGCCTCGTCAATGCCACGTACTCAATCCGACCCTGGCCCTCCACCAGACACTCGAGAGGTCATCATCAACCTCAACGTTGAGCTTGTGGAGAAGGATGATGGGATCCACAACTTGGAGGATCGGTTTTCTATTCTGGAGAAGGAGAGGCAGGAGCTGTACGAGCACCTGGGATTTAGACCAATTAGTTCCTGTGTCGACCGTACCATTATTGTCAATGTCGATGCCCCCGCCGATGGTGAGCATGATGAGGAGAACGAGATGAATGACATGCTACAGGACGGATGGTCCCCCCCTCCCTATTGACTTGTATATTGTGACTTTTTTTACATTTTACATTGAATAATGTATTATTACATTATCGTATTTTTATTAAATTATTAAATTTTTATTATTATTATTATTATTTATAAATTTTCTTTTAGACTTAATCTTAAATAATAATTAATTTTTTATTAATGAATTATGTAAAATAACATAAATTAGCCATCGAATTCACTTCGGCCGCAAATTTTGGTACTTTACACTTTTAGCCACCGAAGTGTTTTCCCTCGTTAATAGAGACTGCTTATTCGATCGCAAGTCTGTCGCAAATATGGTCCCCAAAAACATGATTTGTGACCATATTTAGCGACTGATCTATATTAACATAACAACAAAATGTATCGGTCGCTAATAGTAACGAATGATTATTTTCTTCGCTAAACCAATTAGCTACCAACAAATTAAGGACAACATTACGTCGATCACTAATTCCATTCCTAATATGTTTGGCGACCGAACTTCTTTATTTCTAATTACTTAATTTATTGTAGTGTACTTTCAATAATGAGCGAAAACTCAAATCCCACTAGGCACATTTAATTAGAAACAAAACACAACACACATTGGAGAGGATATGATTCATTGATTCTTTTGCAAGGGGGAATAATAATAAAGTACAATAACACATGCATATATTCATTTTTGTTAATTTATTTTTCTTTTTCTGTTTCTTTTCCTCTTCTGTTTTCAAGAATATTTCGCCGGTCAAGGTACCTATATTCTCCTGGCATGGCTGCACAGATAATGCGACCTTGTCAATTATAAGATGTGTACTATTAGCATGTGTTTCAAAACTTGAGTTTGGTTCTAGTAACATGCCATTATTAAGTGTATACAGATGCCAAGGAAGGCTCCATTACCAGTTGCATAACATTAAGTGTATACACGTGTATAAATATTCATCGTTAAGAAAAGGACAAAATGAATTTCTCTCTTTTATCATAAAAGATATATGAAAAAAGAAAGCCTAAGAAATTAAGTGAAGAATAAAGTCACCTTTAATTATTGGAATTAATCCTTATCCACATAAATCTATAAGCTTCTTGCATCAAAATTAAATTTATAATATAATTATAAATATTTTAGTTTCTCTAATATATTTTACTTATGGATCTTACTAATCAGATATTGGATAAAGAATCAAGAAATAACAATGTTTTATTGGAAAACTAAAAATTTCATTTCTTCATATATTGATTATATCATGTTTTTCATAAAAATTTGTATTCTTGATTTTTTAAATAGTGGGCATTGGTTAACATTTTTCTTATAACTAAGAGAAAGTACGATTGGCAGAGCCAAGTTGGAGAATGTTAGTGAGTTCTGTGGGGCTTGTTCATGTTCAGTTTAACATTGTTATTAATCTAAATCCATCTAAAATTGAATTAAATAAAGTCTAAACTGATGTAACTAAAATAAAATATGATAAAAAATTCAATCCAGTGCATAGGCCCAAAGAAAAAAAGAAACTAAAATTAAGCAGCTCCATGTGTAGGCCTGGCAACGGGTAGGGGCGGGTTTTGCCCTCCCCGTTCCCGCCCCCGACTTCCTATACAATCCTTGACCCCTTCTCTGATCCCTGTTGGAAGTGACAAATTCGCACTCATCCCCGCCCCCGTCCCAACCTATGCATTTTTAGAATTTTTTATCATTTCTGAATATGTGATGAAAATTTTATTACGAGTCTTTTTCAAAGAAAATTTCGAAGAACTATAACTTGAAACAATAAGAAAAATTAAGAATAATTTCTAGCTATCTCTAAAAATAAATAAATCAAGAATTAGGATATATAAACCATAAGTAAAGATTTTAAGGGTAGTTTTGTAATTTTCAAACAGTGGGACGGGTATCAGCATCCCCACCCCCATCCCCGCCCCGACTCTGGTAAGCGGGTTTTCCCCGAACCCAAACCCGACCCTAGTCAAAGCGTCGTCAAAATCGGGGTGTTCGGACGGATATCCGCAGGTTCGAACTCTTTTGTCATGCCTACCTACATGTAACCGAAAATAACCAGCTTCAAGAAAATGACCTCGGTTACTCAATTGAAAATCGGAGGGTTGGCAAGTTTCATATAAGTGAAATCCTGAGTAATTTAGTCAATCTGCACATTGGTTGCGTTTCATATGTTTTTTTTTTTTATGAATCACCGTAATTAGGGCTTTTGACTCCCCAATGACATCCTGGGATATATCTCCACAAGCTTCGGCCATTTGGACCGGTTATGAGACTGTCGACTGCTTAGAGTAAAGAATTAGCCTTGGTTTTCGTAACCCCTCCCAAATAGAATGTCTACCACCAAAATTCGAACTTGCATTCTCCTCCTTATAAGGTTAAGATGCTTACCATTGGACCAACCCCTTATTGATATGGTTGCGTACTTGCGTTTCCATATGTTAATAGATGAAATTCTGACTCCAGATCCGTTCACATAACTGTTTGGTAAAATTAGCTATTAGCGGATAAGCTAGCTGATAGCGGATTGCTTATAGCGGATAGCGGATGTGGTAGCTGATAGCGGATAGCGGATAAGCTAGCTTATTTTCTGTGGAATTGTTTGGTAAAACTAGCGGTTGAACTAGCTAAAAATATAAAATGACATAAAAGGACATCTTCATTAATGATTTTACATAAAAGAGAGAAGAGTATAAAGGTAGAATTAAATTAAGATAATAAAGATAAAAGTGAAAAAAAAACGCTATAAGTTATAAGCTCAAACATTACTTCATGTAGTGTCTGGAAAAAACGCTATAAGCTCGTGACAGAAGCGCTTGTCAAATGGGACTACTTTTCATCCGCTATAAGCTTGCAAAAGGGACGTGTCAAACAGGCTCATAAAAGCCTTATACGCTTGACTTGAGGCCACCAATTTCCTTTGGGGTGAAAATTATGGAGATTATTTATCACCCAGGTCCTTATATCCCTATTCTGTTATTTATTGTATTATTACTAGTTCCTAAGGTTTGTTCATTTTTGGTTCTCCAAATTATCAATCGCACGTTAACATTATTCTTATGTTTATTTCATGTCAACTCTACTTTTTAAAAGTAATTAACGTGTCACGTTAATGGCATGTTAAATAGTGTTGTGTCATCACAATATATAAAAAATATTTTTATACTTTAATTTACTTAAATTTCAAGTCACTATAACAAATTTTTTATATGTACCTTACAGATATTTTTAGTGACAAAAGTTAAAATTATAGGTATAAATATTAGTATTGATCAAATCATAGATAAAAATAGGTAGAGCATAGGTAAAATTTATTGACAATTAAATGTAATTGTAGGTAAAGGTATGTGGATTATAAATAAAACCTATAATAAGAATCAACTATCATTGATATTCGTCACTCATAATAGATGAATGGATCGATCATAGGTGAATATAAGTTTTATATATAGAAACAAATTTTAAACATATAATAACATATATTGACTATCACTTAAAGATAAATTTCTTGCTGTGAGTCCACTTCAATTGTATTCAACGCCTTCAGACGAATTTTATCTAAACCTCATTCCCGGTGGCCAACTCAAATCAACTTCCACCTATCTTTGTTTTTAAATATGTAAATATGAAAGTGGGGTGTGATTTTATTTCGTAATTTATAAAATTCATGTTAATATGCATTGTGCCTCTAATTTATAAAGTTGATTGGGGGTGTATAACTCACTCAAACTTGAAGGGCTGTATTTTTTCTTTCTTTTTTCTTAAAAAAATAATGACTAAAATGAACAGTGTACAAATATAGGGTCTAAAAACTTATATAATTTTATTTTCTGTAGACTGGCTTCATTTTTTAACAGCATAAAACAAAGATATATATTGTTTTGCAACATTAAAAAAATATCTATTTACTTTCAGAAGGAGTAAATACTCAATTTGGTTCCTGAAATTATAGGGTCATATCAATTTAGTCCCTCATATTATCAATATTCCAAAATGATCTCTGGAATAACAAAAAGTTAATCAGATTCGTCCCTTCATTGCTATTTGCATGGATTATAATGACATTAAGTTGATAATGTCAGGGATGTATTTGAAACTAAGTGAATAATGTCAGTGATGCATTTGTTTCATTTTGCAATTCCAAAAATCATTTTGGAATATTTATAATATGGGGACCAAGTTAATACGACCTTACAATTTTAGGGACGAAATTATGTATTTACTCATTTGAGAAGTAAGAAATGATACATGATATGCACAACCATTTAATTAATTGCACGTGAATTATGAAGAAGAATCTTGATATAATGTTACTGATTTCTAAAAATAAATTTTAAGGTGTAAAACAGGCACGAAAAAAATAGACAACATAATTTTACACAATGGTACGTACACAATGGTAATAGAGGGAAATGGTTGTCAGCATAAGATGGCTAAGTATACATAATGTCTGTTTTCCTATAACTCCATCATCATGCACCTGCTTTAAGCTCTCCTTCATGGCCATGCTTCATGTTACCATTAGCAGGTGGGTGGGGTCCTGTGCCTGCTCCATGGCCACCATGTCCATTCGGCCTTGCACTTGTTGTTGGGATTCTTTTGTCAACCCCAAATTCAATGTCCCCTTCTCTTGGATGGAAGTTGTGGATCTGTGGCCTTAGCTGCTTAACGGGTCTCTGATTGTGATTGTGTTTGTTGTTGTAGCGCCTGTTGCATAGCCTTCCAAGAACACAAGCAATTGCAGAAATGACTAGTATTATGGCAAGGACAATGAAAACTGTCCCAAAAGACCCATTTGAATGGTGGTGGGAAGGTGGCTGATTTGTAATAGTACTGGTTGGGTAAACCTGGACTGGTTGCTGTGGTTGAGCTTGTACAGACATCTTTTTGAGTTAGATATTGGGAGGAAGAGAAATTGGGGTTGAGGGATTGAGAAACTTGTGGGGAATAAGGGGATAATTAGGTATTAAGTTTGCAACCTCTTGTTCTTTGAGTGCAGACCAAGGTTGAGTTGGGTTAACTCATCAAGCAATCAAGTAAATTACCTTTGAGCAAAGGTTTATATGTATAATGTGATGGGCTTCAATTAAGTAGGATTTTAGAATGGGGAGAAAGACGGGAAGTTTCTTTAATAAAGAGACAACTAAAAATATTCCTTGTGTTCTTTACGTATCGGCTCTTTTAATTGCTTTGCAAAGAGTGAAAGTAAAATATTGGAGCTTTTGGACACAACACCCTAAGACCTCAAAGTGCAGACTTTCTTTAGAGGGGTGTTCCCATTTAATCATTTGAATGCGATGGTTTCTAGTTGCATATATAGAACATGCAAAATGTTTGTTTTTTTTTTTTTTTGGTTTTTCAGAGTATCCTCTCATCCGATAGGTGAGAGACTAATCTCCTGGGATACGATCAGACGCCTAAGCGGGGACCCCTCCCAATAATGTTTTTTCCATACACACAAGTTCATGGATCGAACTCAGGACCACATGCTTAAGGGACTCAAGCCTCTTCCACTTGGATCAACACCCATTGCTGGCTAAATTGCAATTTTAGTCCCCCAAGTTTTTCAGTTTGGCGAAAATGGTCCCCTAATTTTTTTTGGCAAATTTAATCCTCCTAAAATTCAAATGTTGCGAATTTGGTCCCCATATATTTTAATTGCACTTTTGGTCCCACAAAATGTGGGTTTTTTGCACTTTCAACCTTTAAAAAGCATGGATTTTGAAAAAACGGATGACCAAAAGTGTAAAAAATCCATGAATTTAGGGGATCAAAAAGTGCAATTAAAAAAATATGGGGACCAAATTCGCAACATTTGGATTTTAGAAAGACTAAATTCGCCAAAAAAAAAGTTGGGAGACAATTTTCGCCAAAATGAAAAACTTGGGATATGAAAAGTGTAATTTAGCCTTTTTTTTTTTTTTTATTACTTGTGTACTTCTATTAGGAATAATATATACTGATTTAAGTATAAATGGATATTGAAACATGTTTTATATATATTAAGATAGAATAAATATATGATATGTTTGTTAATACAAAAAAATTATTAATTGAATGTTATATATATTTTAAATATTCAAATAATGATATTAAAATATAAAAACGAAGGTAGTTACAAACTACATACTTGTTATCAACAGCGTTTGGATGAGATGACACAAGTCCTTTTTGAGGAAAAACTTTGTCACCCTTATGATCCTACTCAACTCGAGGGACTAGTCTGTTACCCGCGGGATACCTGAAAAAAAAAAAAAAAAAACATACTTGTTGGTAGGTTATGTATGGATGAAAGGCCAAGATATTTATGAAATAATAGCAGAGATATAATGGATTTGGCATGGGGTTTTGTTTAAAAATATCCTGCACTAATACACCTCCAAGAAGAATCTTATCAGCAAAATGGGGTGACCTTAGCTACCTAATTATCTATCCCCTTTATTCCTTTTTCCTTTAGAAAGAGGGAATATGTTTGAAGAGTGGTGAGTTGGATCGTTCTTAAAGGGTGGGTGGATGGGTTTGGGCCTCCTACTTTTTGTCATATAATTTTTGAATTTAATCTGATTTTTTCCTCTAAAAAAAAATAACTTTTTAATACAAATATAATCTTATCCAAAAACTGTCTACAAACAGTATAAATCATCCAACGTGACAAAAATTATAAATATATCATACCCGATCCTACTATAACTTCAAATAAATCATGCCATTTTTCTCTCAAAAATTAATAATAAAATAAATCATGATATTTAATAAAATTTCCAAAATTTATAGTCATCAAGTTAAAATGTTAATATCTCAACGAAGAAACTTTAATTTAAAATAAATTCTTATTAAGGTCCTCATCAGGTCCTTCGCATTGTTTGGTAGCTTCTCTGGGTCTTAATAGTGCGTTCATTGCACAAGACTTCTTTTACTCGCAAAAGCTAGTATAAAGGTTATAAAATTACTTCCCGTAATGGGTTTTAGCTGATTGAAGCCTCCAATACCATCAAAATTGGAATTTTCTTCTTTCTCTTTCTTTCTTATCCCTCTTTCCTCTCTGTTTTTTTCTTGATTCTCATTCTCTTTCTCTTGCACTCCCGTGTGGGAGAGAATATATTAAAGGGTGGGTCGATGGGTTTGAGCCTCCTACTATTTACCTAGGCCCAAACTCACTCTACCCAAAACGAAATATTTATATTTATTTTTTCTCTCACATCGCACTTAAATATAATTTAGATTAATTTATTAAGTCCATGGTAAAAAGAGACTAGAAAAAATCCCTTGTTGAAGTCTTCAAAATAGCGTCCTCTATACACCACTCACCATCATCAAGAAACAATCTATGGACTTTATTTCTTTTATGTCTTGTCACAGTTTGAGTATGAAAAAAGTTTGTATTACGGTCTCCCAATTTAACCAACTTTCCCCTTGATTTTTGATACCACAACATCTCTTCTTGTCTAAGCACGCCATTGAATTCCTTCTGAAGATTAGCCTCTAAGTGGACAAGACTAGGAGAGCCAGAGGTTTTTAGAAAACATTGAATGCCATGAAGCCGAGTTTCCAAAGTCTTTTTTCTCTTGAAAATATTCCCAAAAGTTTGGGTATTAAACAATAAAGACTCTTCCCTAACCTTGTCAAGTTTTCTCATCACCGAATACTATGGAAGAGACCAAGCTACACGCACTACAGGATTATATTCTTTATGATACAACCAAGCAGCTTGGAATCTAAAGGGCCTATCCCCCTTATCAGAACAAGAAGTCTTAGATCGGAGAGTGGTCAAAGATTCTCAACATATGCTTCAGGAAACATGGTCCTCCAATCACAATCACAGATAGCTCTATCCAACCTTTTAGAAATAGGTCTGGCCCCAATAGCTTTTCTGAACCAAGTGAAGAGATTCCCCGTTGCTCCTAAGTCCAAAGGGCCACAAGTTTCCATAAAACTAAAGAACCTCTCTGCTCTATTTCTAGAAAACGCTCCTCCCTAACTTCTGATGGGTACAAGACTGCATTAAAATCGCCAAGAAGAACCCAAGGCCCCTGAACTATGTTTCTGATGTGCCTCAAATGATCTCAAAGAGAGTCACGAAAAGCTGGAACGGGATTAGCATATATGGCAGAACAAAACCAAGTTATGTTACCCCGGCTAATGGAAACAGTCACCGCTTGAGAAAACAAATCCACCATCGAAACAACAAAGTCACTGCCTTTTTCCAACAACACCCATATGCCTCCAGCATGACCTTGCGCTTCAAAAATACCCACACCATCATAACCAAGATTGCTCCAGAACCTCGTAACACTAGCAAAACTGCAATGGGTTTCCAGTAAAATAATCAAGGACGGCCTATGCTTGCGCACAAGCTCTCTGGCATGTCTCTTCCCTGCTAAGTTAATAGCACCACGAATGCTCCAACTTAAACAAGTAAATTGGTGTAAATCCATTAAAAAAATAAACTTAGGGAAAAGAGAACCACCATTGGAAGGCTTACGTTGTAGAGGTAGTCTGCATGGGCGTGGGGACCCGTGCATCATCACTTACAGTTGGTGTTTCTCTCATGGCAACTTCAAACCCAGGTGCCTATTCTGTTCTCATTGTTAAGTCAGGAGGGATGGGAGCTTTCAAGTCTAAAGATGAAGTAGACTCCTTTGGCTTATCAACAAAGGTGAAATGGTTACCTAAAACTTTCTTAATGGGCATGGTTGTCTTCACTCCCCCTCCCAAATCTTTAATGACAAGCCTTGAGGTAGGCCTCACAAGTTTGGGGTCTTTTGTTTTCAAAGCTAGAGGTGAACTCAATGAGTTTGACGTACTCGGGCTTGCATGTGGTGCATGCAAAAATTTCCCACCTTGATCATCTTTCCTACGTCTCTTCATGAGATTAATATTCTTGTTGACTTTGCCTTGTCCCCCATTAATGAAACCATCAACCCCAGCAGTTGCAACTTTAGCATAAGGCAACATGGGATCATTAGACATGGACCCCACGAAATTTTTTGAATTCTGAAACTGATCATTAGACTTAAAGGCTTTGGGATTAAATCCCTGAGAATTATCTTTCCCTTTAAAGCTTCCTTTATTCGGTTTCTTCTTACGTTTCACAACAAGCCAATCTCCATGAAGCGTTTCCACAATTTTAGGCACAATACGCTCTAACATAATATCTCCATTTAATGTGGATTGCACGTGATTTTCGGACACTGCCAGATTTGAAATTGTAGAGACTATTGGTTTTTCCCTGTCCTGTTGCTCCGTCGATACCCCTATTTTTTGGGTTGCAGCCACCGTCTCAACCACCAGAGTAGGCTTTGGGGTCATACAATTTCTTGTAACATGACCATAGCAACCACACTCTGCACAAATAATATGAAGACCCTCATATTCGATTTTGTGCCATTGATCCATGACCTTTATTTTTCCAACAACAGGTTTACTGAGATCAATTTCCACACAGATTCTAGCAAACCTACCTTTCCCATCCAGTCTTTAGGTAGACCTTCTCCCTCGTCTTACCAATTTTGGTGTTGCTTCACTTATTGCTCTAGTGACTAAGGATGAGGTCCGCAAAGGCCACTTTTAGCATGAAATCTTATAAAGCACCAGGTCCTGATGGTTTCCAACCGGTGTTTTTTAAGCATTTCTGGGAGTTGGTTGGGAATGACATATGGCTTTTAGTTTAGGATGCTTTTGGTAAGGGCTATTCGGATGTAAGTCTGGCGGAAACTCTTTTGGTACTCATTCCAAAAATTCCTAATCCAACCCACCTGAAAACTTTTTGTCCAATTAGTCTTTGCAATGTGGCTTATAAAGTTATCACGAAGGTTCTTGTGAGTAGACTTTGTCCCTTCTTAGATGATTTAATTGGGCCTCTCCAAAGCAGTTTCATCCCGGCAGAGGTACTACAGTAATGCTATTTTGGCTCAAGAGGTAGTTAATTATATGCATTATAATAAGTCTAAAACTGGTGTCATTGCTTTTAAAATTGACCTGGAGAAAGCCTATGATAGAGTTTGTTGGGATTTTCTGGAACTGACTTTTAATGATTTTGGGTTCCGGATAGTATTATTCGTCTTATTATGTGGAGCGTTCGTTCCTCTACTCTGTCAGTTTTGTGAAATGGTGCTAGATTAGAGGAGTTTAAACCTTCGTGTGGTCTCAGACAAGGTTACCCACTCTCTTCATATCTCTTTGTTCTCTGCATGAAAAAATTGGCCCTTACTATTCAGAGCATAGTAGACCTAGGATCTTGGGATCCTGTTCATGTCTCTAGGGGTGGTCGGGGTCTTTCACATTTGTTCTTTGCGGATGATGTGCTTCTTTTTTGTAAAGCCACTACTTGTCAAGTGCATTTGGTATCAGATACTCTAAAGGATTTTTCTGCAGCCTCAGGCCTTAAAGTTAATCTTGAGAAGTCTAGGGCTATGTGCTCTCCTAATGTTCCTTGATTTCAAAAGAATAACTTCACAGCTATTTCTGGTATTAGAATTGCGAGCGAACTTGGGAATTACCTGGATTTTCCTTTGGTCCATAGAAGGGTTAAGAAAAGTACCTATGATCCAATTGTTGAGAAGATCCCAAAAAGAATGACTACTTGGAAAGGTAACCTTCTCAATAGAGCGGGCCATTTCTGAAAGTGAAACAGGGAAACACAAGAAGGGGGTTGAATTGTGTTTCTTAACCGATTTTTGAAAGCCTTTTCTGAAAAGCGTTTTAGACAAGTAAGATGAAAGAACAAAACAAAACGATAGCCAACGTTTAAGAGACTTTGTTTTCAATCTCTAAGTTAGTAAATAAATAAACTTAACAAGATAGGGATAAAGAGATTCACACAGAGATATATCCTGGTTCACTCTTTCAAATCAAAGAGCTACGTCCAGTCCCTTCCCTGAGAAGGTTTTTCCACTAAATCACTTAGCACTTTTTCACAAGTTGTTTCCTAGTCACTCTACGACTACATCTCCAAGTATTCTATACCTATTCAGGCTATAAGTATTCTTTTACAGACAAGCCTCTCCAGGCTCAACAAATCCTAAGACTTAGGTGAGGTTTTTCGAGCTTTTTACAAACTCACCAAGAGTGAGAGTATTACACGATACAACTCTTAACAATCTATTTGTAACTTTACAATGAAAGAATAAGAAGGTTTACAGATCAATTTCTAGAGAGTGAATGCTTTGAAGCTTTTTGTTGCACAATGAATTCTCTCTTGAATGTTTTCTTGCTCTATTTTTTTGCTTCTTCAGAGGAGGGTCTTCTTATAGCCTTGTCTGACCTTCCGAATTCAAAGGTAGGAAACTTTTCCGTTTAGACAAAGAGAAATATTTGTTAGGCACAAGTCCATTTGCTAGCTGTTCTCCGTTCAATATTTGTCCTTTCAAAATGAGGAGGCAAGGTTACTTTTGGTAGAATAGCAGCTTGAATTGTAGCAGACTGATTTGCCTTTTTGGCCGACAAGCGTTTTGCTCTACGTGATTCTTTGCTCTACGTGGATTACGGTGTACGACGTTTGTACCTTCTTTTGTCTTATGTGAAAAGATATTTTCTTTTTAAAACCAATCAAGACTTTTGAAAAAGAGCCATGTCATCTGCAAAATAAGGTTAGTGGACGCACAAGTATATAGAAAGTTGGACCCACACACACTTTATATAGAAAGTTGGACGCACAAATTATATAGAAAGTTTGGATGCACACAATACTATATGATCACTGTACGTAAGACTTTTACCACTAAAGTCCAAAAAGTCTTTTGGACTAACCACAATGTTTCTTTGGACGCAGATATTGCTTTGAACTTTTTGTCCTTTATGAGCTAGATATAACTTTGGATGCTGAGAAACAATGTTCCTTTTGAGAGTCCGTCTGAAGTCAGAAACATATAAAAGGTCTTTTTGAGCTTATGGATTAGTATAATCTGTACTTCAAGTATATTCATAAACATATAATAATTTTGTTAATCATTAAAACTTTTAGGGGTCATTAGCCATTACTGTTTTGGTTCTAACAATTTCTGTCTTGCGAAGTTTGTTACTTCCTCCATCCCAGTGTACACTATGCAGACACAATGTTTACCTTCTTCTGTTTGCCAAAAAATTGACTTTTTGACTAGAAACCTTATTTGGAGTAAAAATAATAATAATTGTGGCCTAAGTTTACTTAAGTGGGACACTGTAACTATTCCTAGAATTCATGGAGGCATGGGACTCAAGGAGGCAAAACTCACCAATAATGCTTTACTGGGCAAACTTCTTTGGAGTTTGATGAATGATAAAGATCGGTTGTGGGTCAGAGTCCTTACCCATAAATATATTAGAGATGGAAACATCTGGCATAACCATAATATCCCTCACGCGTCTCACACTTGGCGTAGCATTATGAAAATTATGCCAAGCATGCGGGAAGGGTACTCCATGAAACTAAACTCAAGCTCTTCTTCCTTCTGGTTTTCGAATTGGTTAGGTAGGGGACAGTTATGCAATGATCTCCCTTTCATTCATATTGTCGATACCCAGTTGAAACTTAGGGATGTATGGGTCAATGGTCAATGGAACTTGAATAATGTTTATTCCAACATTCCTCTTGTAGTCAAGGAGGAAATTATTAACACTCCAATTCCCTCTCAAATAAATGAAGATATCCCTGATTATTGGATTTGGCACTGTAACACAGATGGTATCTACAAAGCTAGTGCTGGGTATGATTGGCTTTTGTCTAGGAGTCAATCTTGGGGCTCATCTCAAGACTGGCGTGGGCTTTGGAAGATGAAGGTACCTATGAAGATTCAGATGCTCCTTTGGCTTTGCTTACATAATTCAATCCCAAACAATGAGATGCGCCACCATAGAGGGTTAGCAGCTTCTCCAAACTGTCTGCGATGCTCTACTGCAGTGGACGACATTTTACATTGCATTAGAGATTGTCCCCATTCATCTGAAGTGTGGCTCCGGTTGGGGTTGCATCACCACCCTCTTTTCTTTGCAACAATAGATACTAAAACTTGGATTATGCAACTAGCTACTAGTGACAACGTTATTCTCTTTGCTACTGGCTTTTGGTGGATTTGGAGATGGCGCAATAACATGATTTTTTATGATGTGCCATGGCATATTGATCTTGTGTGTAGAAGGATCAAAACCTCTCATAAATTTTTTATGATGAGTTCATAAATTTTTTGGTCCTTCATCTTTAGCATGATAGGTTACTTGCTACTTGGTCCCCTCCTCACTCAAGTTGCATGAAACTAAATGTAGACGACAGTTATGTTGAAGGTTCTAACACCATTGGTTGTGGTGGCTTAATTCGTTCTGAGTTTGGTGAGTGGGTTGTTGGTTTTTGCTACTTTGAGGGTCATGGTGATGTCATTTTGGCTGAGCTCCTTGCGTTAAAACATGGGCTTACTATTGCATGGGATAATGGTTTGAGATCCTTGCTTTGTGGGACAAATTCACTTGATGTTCACAAGGCAATCACTAAGCTAGACCACTACTTCTACCACCAATATGCCTTACTCATTGGCGAAATCATGGAGCTGCTGCAACAAACTTGGGCTGTCCAGATATACCACATTTTCAGGGAGGCTAATGGGTGTGATGATTTTCTTGCAAAAGATGGGAACAGATGTCAAACACCTATGACTGTTTGGCGTTCTCCTCCCTCCAATATGGGTCTTCTGCTGCATGACATGCTGGGAATAACTTCTCTTGGTTCTTTAGTTTAGTTTCGGTTCTATTTTGTTATTTTCTCCCAACACCAAAAAAGATTAATATATTAAGTACTCCCTATACATCTATGCTGTGGTACGAAATTAATAGATATTACAGCACCCAACCATTCTTGTATCGATCTAGTTGGCGAAGCCCAAAACCACAACGGAAGCAATTGATACTATTGCTCTCAATTATGGTATTTAGTACTAACAAATTTACTTTCTTCAGCGACAACGGTTGCAAATTTCTTCAGAGTAAGGTTCTTGCAAAGAAATTGATGCAGCCTGTAACCTTTGGAGGCCATGGCTTGTTGTTTCCATGGCATCCAATTGTTCTTGTCCTATTTTATTGGAACTGTATTGTAGAATGTTTGCAGTGAGAACTAAGAGGTGTTTGTTTCAAGTTTTAGAATTACATTCTCGGGAATCACATCCCGGGAATGTTATTACCAAGAATGTTATTACTGTGTATGTTGTCAAATATATTTGGTTATCAATTGAAATTCCCATGAATCTTTCTCAAAATTTCTGGAAGTAATTTGCAAATTTGTTTCGTTCGTGATATATATTCCCAGGAATAAATATTGTAATTATAAAAATATCACTACGATATAAAACATGTAGTTTAGATTTAACCTAATACAACACAAGGTGACACAGACACCTAGACTAGAGACCCAATGGATAGTTACTTGCATGTTCAATACAAGTTGAAGCTCAGTCAAGACTGGAAGCCTGTTCTATGAATGGAAAAGTATGCATTCATGAAGTTAGCACCAGAAGCTCAAAATTGTGTGGTGATGTCCGATCATGTTCGTGCAGTGTTGACTCGCGAGAATGGTGCATTGTGGAGCACGGCGGGGGAATGGCGAACACAGTTCACGGTGGTTGTTGCGCGAGCGGAGTGGGCAGTGGGGCAGAGATTGTGCTTCAACTTGGTCCAAGATGAAAGTGACTCTTGCGTGGTGGATCGAGGTGGTCGGAGCGAAGCTGGTATAGGTTAGGATCAAGTGCGACTAGAACGAAGGAACTGGGCTCAATACTGGTTGGTATGAGCAAAGCGAGTCTGAAGGAACTGAGCTCAGTGTGAATTTGGATTTGAAATGCAGGAGGCGGATGTCGTTGATAGCGGAATGAATGGGGTGATGGGTTCTGAGAGAAAAAGATCGTGGGTACAAGGTAGGGGCACAAATGGGTTTTCAACAAATAAAAGACATTTCCGCCATGTTCCCACCATCCCACCATGAGAATGAAAACTGTATCAAAGTGGGTAAAAGTTTTTCTTGGGTATAATTTATTCCGGAGAATATTAATTTAAATCCTTGTACCAAACATGAGAAATCTATTCTCACCCTTATATTTCCAGAAATATTTTTTCATACCCTGAAACAAACAGCTCCTAAGTGAAAGTTGAAGCCGATAGTGGATTTTGGATTCCATTGGTCTCCATGGTTCAGTAGCTGTGGTACCATGAAAGGTATCGAACCAGTGACATGAACAAGTGAATCATATTGAATGAACTTGAGTTTCTATATAATGTATTTATACAGTCATATTAAGCTTGACAAGTTACTGTACTAATTGTATCTAATTCAACTAATTAACAACCTGAGTCACTGGTTCCACTGATCATCAAACCGCTTAAAAAAATTAATATATAAATGTAAAAAATATAAAAGAAAAATACATGAAAAAATGAAACGGGTCACAATCACAAGCTTTAAACAAACTAGTTCATAGATTTTAATTGAAGTATATAAGCCTGTAGAACAAACTTTGCTTTTAATAAGCAGAAGGTAAGGCCCAAAAGTACAAAGAGTGGACTAAAATATTTCATATGCCTATCATTAATGGACGTGCCTGAAGCGTGAAACAAAGCCCAATCCGTCTCACCAAATAAAAACCTAATATCAGGTAGTTATGTGTAAACATAACAATAAGTCAATAACTTGAGTGTGTTTGTTTGAAGTCTTATTAATTTATTTCTCGGTGTGTGACATTTTCATGTTTGGTATAAGTTATACAAAACTATTCTCAGATATTTTTTATTCTCAAAAATCTTGATTACATGTTTTTCCCACTTTCTATTCCAATGTGATGGGAGTGAGAATCTTATATTCCCATGGAAATGGAAGTTATAACTTCCCACTTTCACCTTCTACCTCAATTTGTATATTTTTAAATTTATTTATTATTTTTAAATAAAATAAATTTAAAGATATTTTGATAAGTATTTACCAAACATATTTGATGAGAATACAATTCTTACTATTAGTATTCCCAAGAATATCATTCCGAGGAATTTAAACAAATCCATGAAACAAACACCACCTACGTTTTTTTCTCAAGTCAAACATTTTTTAATCGTGTAACAATATAGTATAAAAAACTTTTATAATGAATATATTCTAAACTTTTAATATATTAAATATATTATTTTATAATAAAAAAGTTATCTTTAACTTTTTGAGACATTATTTAAGAAAACCGAAAACTATTTGAGCCTTAGAGTAAGAGTTGTGATATAGAATGCATGAACCTTTGAGCTGTGTGTAGGGATGATAGGGAGGACAGACACTAGCACTAATCCTCCATCACCCATCCCACGAGATGAAAATCTGCTTCTTATTAGTTATGTACTTACATAAGTATCTGTTAATAGAGTTTTAAACGGATTCTATCAATATCCGCAGATATTTACGGATATCCATGAATATCTATTACCTTATGAAATTTTTTAGAAATATTAAAAAATCTCAAAACAAAATAAATTATTAGAGAACAAATCTATGGACATTTGTTTATATAAGTTATGAGATATTTCGGTAATTTCATATATCAGGTGTCTGCAGACATGGATACCTTAATATCCGCCTCAGCCTATTAATAAACATGTAGAGAAAAAATCTATTTATTTTATATGCGGATACCCCTTAAGCTACCCGAACCAAATCCATAGTAGGTTTTACCCATGTGTATTCGCAGGTATGAGTAATTTTGTCATCCTTGACCCTAACTGTGTGCAATTTAACCACTAAATGCACTGATCATTGGAGAGAGATTTTTTTTCATTAAATGATTTTGAAAATAGTAAGGATGACAATGGGTAACAAATTAGATTCATAACCGCTGAAATTACTTATGATGAGTATGATAATCACCTGTTTAATGGACATGGGTAGGGATATAGATAACTACCTACAAAGTTTAATAGAGATAGGTGCGGGAATGGGTACTCCAGCACCACCTCGCCCATACCGTGCACGCGTACACACACACACACACACACACACACACACATATATATATATATATATATATATATATATATATATATATATTATATAATTATAATATTATATTAAAAATAAAAAGTAACCTAAACCCAGCTACCTGAAAGTTTATTATAATATTTACTCAGAGCCTGTTTGGCAAGGCATTTCTACGAGCTTATAGCGGATAGTTTATAGCGAATGAGAAAGTAGTCCCGTTTGGTAAGCGCCTCTGTCACGAGCTTATAGCGTTTTTTCACGAGCTTATAACGTTTTTTTCAGACGCTACTTGAAGTAGCGTTTGAGCTTATAGCTTATAGCGTTTCATTTTTCTTTCCACTTTTATCCTTATTATCTTCATTTAATTCTACCTTTATTCTCTTCTCTTTCTTTTATGTAAAATCATTAATAAAGATGTCCTTTTATGTCATTTTATATTTTTCAGCTAGTTCAAACGCTAGTTTTACCAAACACTTCCACAGAAAATAAGCTAGCTTATCCGCTATCCGCTATCAGCTACCTCATCCGCTATCCGCTATCAGCTAGCGTATCCGCTAACAACTAATTTTACCAAACAGGCTCTCAATGTTCAAACATAATTTTATGCATTGTATTTAATACTCTCATTATGTTGTGTTTTAATTTAGTAAAATAGTGTTGTTTGTAATGTTTTGAGATTAGTTTTGGATGATCTTTGAATAATGTTTCAATTAAGTTATAGTTGCATTTTTAATCAATATTTTTTATATATTGATATTTCATAGTTAATTAAAGTGTGGGTAATGGATACGAGTATGTATATTTAGTTATCCACGCAGATATGTTTCTGGGTACGAATATTTTTTTAAAATGTGGGTATAGGAATGAGTACTATAATACCTTATCCAGACTCTATCTATTGCCATGCCTAGAAAAGAGTGCTTTAAATTTTTTTCTTTTGTAGAAAAAGAGTCCTTTTTTTTAAGCAAAGAAAGCTTTAAATTTTAAAAAATATAAAAGACAAATTTTTATTAATAATGATAATTCAAAATATTAGAAAGTGGCATCGTATTTAGCTTTTCTATAAAAATTTGTAATTTGCTAATTTCTTAACTAATATATATACTGATTAGCAAAATTCTAAAAAAAAAAAAAGAACCAACCGCTTGAACATTATCAGCAACACTCAAAAATATTTTTCTATTCTAGATGTAATAAATTTTTTATTTTTTTTTAATATTTTATACTTTTTTTTGGGGTAACAAAATACTTTTATTTTTTCACCAGTGACTAAAAGCACTTATTAGTAAATTTCTTAAAACAATATTATGCCAATTTCTTATTTCTAAAATAAAATCTTTTGTCCAGCATGTTGCAAGATACTCACATTGTTATCACAAATGATATTTAAAATAGTTTTTAACATGAACTTTTTGTAAATATCAATAAATATGTATTATTTTGATATATTATTTTATTAAATAAAAAATATTGGTTGTCAATATAAAAACAGTACATAATAATTAAACTCTATATAAAAGTGTGTCAATATAAATTTATATAAATATTATTCTAGTATTTAAGTTTTTTTATATAATAAAAATTTAGATTAGGGGGAAGATTCCTTCAAAATTCGGGAAAAATTCTCACAAATAGCGTTTAATGTATTTAGCATTTAAGACAAAAATTGGGCAATCCAGTAAATACGAGAGAATATGAGTTTGCTTAGGTACCAAGAATTTTCTAGCTTGATGACAATGCCTTTTCTCTTAAGCCCCTATAAATAGCTTCGCTAGTCTTGTTTTATTCCACGCTTAGGTAACTCAATTTCAATTCTCGTACTCTGTCTGTGTTTAAGCATTGACTAGAATGGCAGTCTCCGCAGATGTCACCCACGATGTTCAATCCCTCCTCTCTTCTACCGAGAGGGACTTTCTTGTCCGTAACAACGGGGATCAGGTACTATTTTCTTTTCCTTGTTTCTGATTCTCTTCTATTTGACTTTTTGATTGGGATGATCAAAAGTTAGTTAATTTATGATATACTCGAATTTAGTCAATGATTTGTTAATTTGGTATTAACATCGGAGAAGAGGGAAGTGAGAGATTATTGATTTGTATCTGATGTTGTCTCTTTCTGTTAAGAATGGTTTACTGGCGTGTCAAAATTTTAATTGCAATTGATGGGTTTATGTTCTTGGGCCTATGTAACTAACAGCTAATCTGGAGTCAGATAGGCTGCTGGATTGAACAAAATAGTGATTTTTCGTGTTACAGGTTAAAATTGACAGCTTGAAGGGAAAAAAACTTGGTATATATTTTTCGGCATCCTGGTGCGGTCCATGTCGAAGATTCACCCCAACTTTGGTGGAGGTGTACAATGAAGTTGCTCCTAAAGGTGAGTTTGAGGTCATTTTTGTCACGGCTGATGAAGATGATGAGTCCTTTAAGGGCTACTTTTCCAAGATGCCTTGGCTTGCTATCCCATTTTCTGATTCAGAGACACGTAATCACCTTGACGAGTTGTTTCATGTGAGGGGGATTCCCCATCTTGTATTACTTGATGAAACTGGGAAAGTTGTCACTGAAAGTGGAACTGATGTTATCCGTGAATATGGAGTTGAAGGATACCCCTTTACATCAGCAAGGATCCAAGAGTTGAAAGATCAAGAAGAGGAAGCTAGGAGGAACCAGTCCTTGAGATCTATCTTGGCCTCTCGTTCCCGTGACTTTGTGATCTCTTCTGATGGAAAGAAAGTAAGCTAGTAACTCTACTCTATTTGTATGAGATAACAGTTTCCAAATCTGAGTTTTCCCTTTTTTCGTACATGCAGATACTTGTCTCTGAGCTTGAGGGCAACACGGTTGGTCTGTATTTCTCATTGAGTTCATACAAAGCATGCGGTGACTTTACTCCACAGCTTGTGGAGGTTTATGAGAAACTGAAGGCAAAGGGGGAGAACTTTGAGGTTGTGGTGATACCCCTAGATGATGATGAAGAATCCTTCAAGGAAGGATTAAAAAGTGTGCCTTGGTTATCGTTGCCTTTCAAGGACAAGAGCTGTGAGAAGCTGGTTCGCTACTTTGAGCTCTCAGCCCTCCCCACTTTGGTTATTATTGGGCCAGATGGTAAAACTCTTCATTCTAATGTTGCTGAGGCTATTGAGGAGCATGGGATTGCTGCATACCCTTTCACTCCTGAAAAGTTTGCGGAGCTCATTGAGATAGAGAAGGCCAAGGAGGCAACTCAAACCCTTGAGTCAATTTTGGTTTCTGGAGATCAAGATTTTGTCATTGGGAAAGATGGGGCGAAGGTAAATTTTTTTGAACAAATTAAAAATATGTTCTGTTGAGTACATCCTCCCCCCTCCTTCATTTGCAGCATGCTACCTTCTTTCTTTCCTTCTTTTCCATCTCTCTCTTTGCTGTGATATTAACAAGTTAGCATTTATTCCCATATCAGATTCCAGTGTCCGAATTAATGGGGAAGAACATCCTCCTCTATTTCTCAGCTCACTGGTGTCCTCCATGCCGTGCATTCCTTCCAAAACTCGTTGAAGTATATAATAAGATTAAGGCAAAGGACAATGCATTTGAAATTATTTTCATCTCAAGTGACAAGGATCAAGCCTCCTTTGATGGATACTTTGCAGAAATGCCATGGTTGGCACTTCCCTTCGGTGACTCAAGGAAGGCATTCCTGAGTCGCAAATTCAAGGTATCTGGCATCCCTATGCTTGTGGCCATTGGATCAAATGGCTTGACTGTCACAAAAGAAGCTCGAGACCTGGTTATGCTTCATGGGGCAGATGCTTATCCTTTCACTGTAGAGAGAATCAAAGAATTAGAGGCAGAATATGAAGAGACTGCAAAGGGGTGGCCTGAGAAGGTGACGCATGAAACACATGGGCATGAGCTTGTATTGACTCGCCGTAGGATTTATAATTGTGATGGTTGTGATGATGAGGGACATATATGGTCATACTACTGTGATGAATGTGACTTTGATCTTCATCCAAAATGTGCACTGAAGGAGGAAGGAAGCAAGGATGATGCCAAGGAAGAAGAGAAGTCCAAAGATGGATGGGTTTGTGATGGAGAAGTCTGCTTTAAAGCCTGAAATCTTCTTGTTATATTTTGGTGATGCTGTTTATTAGGCGTCAGCATGTGATGGCAGTTAAGGCCTTTTCTAGTGTGTCTTCTGAGTTGTGAGTTATTTAGAATAATTTGAATATTGGATGTGTAATGTGATTGGTGATCTTGAATATATGGTCCATATGGATTACTAGGCCAGAAGTTGTGTCTATGCTCATCCCCCTTGCCATCCCGCTTTTCTTTTCTTTGTTTCTTTCAAGCAGATTCTTTAGTTACTGCCCCTCTCTTTCTTCTCTTTTCTTTCCTTGTATTTATCTTGGCTATTGCTTCCAAACTATTAAGTGCATGTTTGGTTTACAGTTCAAAAACTGCAAGCGTACATTTGGAACAAAGCATTCTATAGAGTTCTTTTGGGGCAAACTCAAGGATACAGTAGGGGAATTTATGATGTTCGTATCTGTGAACCCTGATTAGGAAAAATACACAAGACTTTTCAATACCATGAGTAGCTTTGTATTTTAATGACAAAAGCTTCAGCAAGCTTTTTAGTTACTTTAATCTTGAACTTCCTAAATTAGTCTTTATAGGGGAACAAATGACAAGAAATTGAATTCACATGTGTTTTAGCTAATTGAAGATCATAGAATCCAAGCTTACCCATTTTCAGATTAGAATTTTTATGACAGGGCAAGACTAGAAGCATAAACACTTGAAACAATTCTGGTATCTGACGAAGAATTTTCAAAAACAGAATTGAGTGTTTTCTTGAGACTGAAGAGACGAATGATAGAGGATTAGAGTGGAAAAAGAAATTAACTTGTGAATATTCTTTGGAGAATGAAATAATGCGTAACAACATATGTTTAATTTTAAACACAACAAAAGAGATAGAGAAATGAGCTTGCAAACCGATATTTACTCCGATGAGGCCTCAAACTACTTGTGACCAACGCCCAATCCTCAAGTTATACTCCGGATTTTCCCCTGTTAAACTAAGCTTTCAATGGGTGCTTGTTACTTTTACAATTAAGAGCACTTTTCACCACCTCGTCCTTTTATGTAAGAGCCTCAATAATCTTGAAGAGATACCTCACCTTTTCCAAATTTGAGGATCTTCTTTACAATCAACCAAGAAATTCAGAAAAATATAGCACCCTTAAAGTGCAAATTGTACAACTTGATATGATATTCGAAGGATTTGAGAACAAAGGCTCGAAGAATAATTAGAATAATAGAAAAAACTGAAACATGAATTTCTTGTGTAAGAAAGTGATCATAACCATGCTTTTATATGCCTATGACGAAAATAGTCGTTTGAGGCAAATAAGTGCAGTTGTAAATGCTACGAAAAATAGTCATTAGCACAAAATAATCGATTACTTGTTTCTAAATATCAATTATCATAAGTTTTAAATCATTCTCTCAAGGGGCGGAGGATCATGGAGACCCGCCTATGCCAGGCCCTTGAAAGCGGAGGATCATACGTTTCAAAAAGTCACCATGGATGAATTTGATATTAATTCTTTAGAACGTGATCCTAGAAAGCATCCCCAAATTTGAAAATATCCAATGAATCAAAGAGATGAAGTTCAGAGAGCTTATCTAAATTGGGGTCCGTATCAATGTCAAATTGTTTATCCCCTCAATGATGATAATCATCGAAGGCGATTTCAAAATCCAAGTGGACATCTTGGAGCAGACATCTTTACTGTAAAAGGATATAGAACATGGTGAAAGGTCAACAATGGGAAGAAATGTGCATTTCTTGTTCATATTGGAGATAGTCCTTGTTCACCTCACAATAATGCATTGAAAGCTTCTCAAGACCTGTTAGATCAATCTATGTACATCAGAAATGCCATTAATGTGCAGAGTTCCGATCTAATTAGCAAGAATCGACTACGTCTCAAGAGCTCTATTGATTCAATTTGTTGGCTCACGTTTCAAGCTTGTGCTTTTAGAGGTCATGACGAATCACAAAATTCAAAAAATAGAGGTAATTTTCTTGAAATGATCAAACTCTTAGCTTCCTACAATGATGAACTTGCAAAAGTAGTGCTAGAGAATGCTCCATATAACTCAAAGTATACTTCTCATCAAATTCAAAAAGAAATCTTGCATATCATGTCTAATAAAGTGAGAAGCTATATTAGAGAAGAGATTGGTGATTCTAAATTTTGCATAATGGTTGATGAATCATGTGATGAATCTCTAAGGGAGCAAATGGCTATTGTTTTGAGGTTTGTGGATAAAAATGGTTATATACAAGAACGATTTTTTGATCTCGTGCATGTTAAGGACACAATGGCTATCACTCTTAAAAAAGCAACTTGTGATGTTCTTTGTCAGTATAATCTTGATGTTTCCAATATTCGTGGGCAAGGGTATGATGGTGCTAGTAATATGAGAGGAGAGTGGAATGGATTGCAAGCATTATTTCTCAAAGATAATCCTTATGCTTATTACATACATTGCTTTGCACATAGATTACAACTTGCTTTGGTTGCTGCTTCAAGAGAAATTTTCCCTACTCATGAGTTCTTTTCAAACTTGACTTTTGATGTCAATACTGTATGTTCCTCTAGTAAGCGTCATGATGAATTACAAGCTGCTAAATTAGAGGAGATGACACTTTTGCTAGAGATTGGTGAACTTGATAGTGGTAACGGACAAAATCAGATTCACACTTTGAAACGAGCAGGAGATACTCGTTGGAGCTCACATTTTTCTACTATTTGTAGTGTGATAAATATGCATGGTGCAACTTGTGTGGTTCTTAAAAAAATTAGGGATGAAGGATCAACTTATTCTCAACGTGGGGATGCCAATACTGCTTATAAAATTATTAATTCATTTGAGTTCATATTGATTTTACACATGATGAAAGAGAGCATGGGAATTACAGATCGTCTTTGTCAAGCTTTACAACAGAAATCCCAAGATATACTTAATGCTATGGATTTAGTCCACACTACAAAAATATTGATTCAGAAGTTCAGAGATGATGGTTGGGAGGATTTATTAAAAACTGTGACATTATTTTGTGAACAACATGATATTGATTCTCCTGATTGTAATGCACCTTATGAGCGTCAAGGGCGCGCACCACATCACAGTGGGTCAACATTTTAGAGTGAATCTCTTTTATGTTACAATTGATAAGCAATGGTAGGAATTGGATCGCAGGTTTACTGAGCAAACAATGGAGCCTTTAAATCTAAGCAATAGTTTGGTTCCTAAAGATGTTTACAAAGCATTTGATATGGATAATATATGTGCTCTGGTAAACAAATTCTATCCTATGGATTTTAGTGAGCAAGAGAAGACTAATTTGAGATTTCAATTTCAACACTTTATTCAAGAAGCTGTTAGTCATCCAGATTTTAATAACTTGTTAACTGTATCTGAATTGTGTGAAGTTTTGGCAAAAACAGGGAAGGCGAATACACATTACTTAATTGATCGGATAGTTCGCCTTATCTTGACTCTTCCAGTTTCTACAGCTATTACAGAAAGATCATTTTCAGCAATAAAGATAATCAAGACAAGATTGCGTAATAAGATGGAGAATGAATTTTTTGCCGACAATATGATGATTCATATTGAAAAAGAAATAGCTGAAAGCTTTACCTCTGATTCAATTATTGATGATTTCAAGTCTTTAAAAGAACGAAGAGCAACACTTTAGATGTAGATATATCTTTCCTTTTATATATTTTATTGTTGCTTTGTATTGATGTTATTTTGAATCGTTGATAAAATTTTGAATCATTGTTATGGTTATGCAGGTTCTTGGGAGTGGGAGAATGTTTTTTTGCTATATGTATCAAGCAGTTTGGTATTAGGAGTTTAGATTGGAATGAAAATTTCATTTTGATAGTTACTGCAGGTCACATTTTTTTGGGATACTTCACTGTAAATGGTTTATGATATACTCAATACCATTATTATTAATATATACATTTGATTTATAAAAAAAAAATTATAATATTTTAATCAGTAGCAGTTCTCCCTAAACTTTTAGCCAAGCTCCACCAGTGATTCTCTGGACAACAGACTTTGATAATCGATTATCTATTTTTTCATAAAAAAACGTAATCTGTCACAGAAGAAAGATAATCGATTATTGAGTTTCTAAAGGGGTGGCAATTGATTGTTGACCCTAAATAATTGATTATTGGCTTTCTTTTCGAGATTAAAACAATTTAAGAGCACACAAAGTACATGTAATCGATTATACTATAAGTGTAATGGATTATTTAAGCCTCAAAAACTAATTTTCAAAATGTAACTATATTTAATGCAAAACATTTAATTGATTATACCAAAAGAAAACATAAGTTTTTACATGGTCAAAACACAAAACCGTTCGAATGATTTTTGTAAAAACCTAAGGATGTAAAAACATGTTATGTACTCTCAGTCTTTATTTACCAAATCCTTATCCTACCTTACATAAAATTTTAAGACCCTTGAGATATCAATCTTTGAAGTTCTTCTTGCTTGATCTTAGAACTTGCTCATGATTCCATCATCTTGAGAACTTTGTACATCATTAAACCTCCTAAAACATACATGCACCCGATGCATTCAAGTTTAGTGGACTTAATAATAATCACAATAATAAAGTTAATTGAAATTATTTAATTAATTATAGTAATTGTTTATTAATTGATTCTGTAATTGATCTAATATACTCAATTTGAATGTTATAAGTTCTAAATTTATATAAGAATTACTCTTACAAAAAATGAAAAGATAAGTTTAATTAAATGAATGAACCAAAACACAAAGAAGAAAAGATAAGGTTATACTGACATGTCACGAGACATAGTTTAATTATTAGTACCTCTCTCTCTTGTTTTCAAAATTATACCAACTTTTATTGAAATTCATGTTATTATTAAATTTACATGTCCTAAACAAGTAATGATTAAAATTTCACTAGGTGATTATAACTTTTAGGAGAATGCTAACCAGAGTTCTTAAGGTACTGATTAAAGAATTTAAAATGATAAGTTTTTATTGGAAAGAAATATATTTAATAGATTGAGGAGTGATGCATTTTGTTTTCCAATGAATATTTACCTTTTGTTAATTCCTTAAGCAACCTTAAAGCCAGTTTGTTACAAACTATTTAGCAAGGCCCTAACTTTTAAAACAAAAGGAATACCAAATACTAGTATAATTTAAGGTAGATCCCACTAGTTTTCTTAATGGGTCATTAACCAGTGCCCTTACCCTAAGCGGGCGTTTGATAGGGAGATTATTTTTAGTTTCCCAGGAATCATAACTTAGGAATTTTAGTTTCATATGTTTGATAAGTTTTTAAAAAAAAAAAAACACATTCTTGAGAAACTAACATTCCCATAAATTATTTGTGCTATTTTACCCCAAAAACATCGCATGGTGAGGGGTGGAAATCTTAGTTTAAAGTTTTAATTATTTAAAAATACCGTTACATCATTGAAAACTATCATTCTCGGTCACCACCTTCCTTCCAATCTCACATACAGATCTGAGATGACCAATAGCAAACAGATTTGAATGACCCTAATTCCTCTAAACAGATCTGAGAGTGGGTGATGGCTGGAACAGAAAAAAAAAAAAAAAAAAAGAAACAAAAGAGAGATACAAAGAAAAGAGAAAGAGGGAGCGAAAGAGAGATAGAGAGGAAGAAAGGCGAGAGGGATTGGCGTCTTCGCGTTAAAGAGGAGGCCGCATGTTATATGGCGACACTGAGAAGGGAGGACAACCATGTCTCGCGGCTGTCAACGGCGAACAGCCGCACATGGCGGCGCGGTTGGGTGGAGAAGAAAGGACAGGTGCGTCTCGCGACTGTCAGAATGGTCGCGCATGGCATGACGAACGACCACACCCACCAGTTGTGCCGTCAGCCGCCGCGTGAACCACTACAGTGGCCTCTTCTCCCTCATATTTTGGTCTATCTCTGTTCCTTTGTCATTTGAATCTGTCTGATAAGTGATGGTGGCTTTCATGAATATAGGGGTATTTTTTAAATTATACTGATATTCCTAGAAAACTTGTAATTGAACAAAATATGGAATAAAAAATTCTCAACTAAAGTTTTCAGGAATGTTTTAGACCTACCAAACATATTTTTTACCTTTACGGCAATCATCATTCTCGGGAGGAATTATGATTCATGGAAACAAAAAAAAAAAAATCGCCCTACCAAACGCCCCTAAGAGCATCTCCGTAGACAAAATTTTAAGGAACTCATTTTAAGTTTTTAAACCGGTCCATGTATGCCAACTCAAATTTATGGCACCCACTCAATTTTCACTCCAATGAGGGTTTTTATTGTCAAGTTCCTTAACTTTTCTCTCCCTTCAACATCATATATTATCTCTCTCATATTTACACTATCAAATGCAAAAATAATAATATTTAAATGCGATGGAACTCTTTTTTAGGTTCATTAGATAAGTAACCCATTTTAAATTTAAGGAACCCAAAATCATATGTGACATATTATGATAATATTTTATTCTTAAGGAATCCCTATGAAACTCCCACTAAAGATGCTCTAAGGATACTGGTTAAGGAATCCAAAAAATGTAATTTATCATTGAAAAACTAATGGCCTGTTTAGTTTGTTTCTTATTTCCTGTTTTCATTTCCTGTTTTTATAAATAATTACAACACAAATTATTACAAAATTGTCACATTGTTTTTGTTCTATTTCTTATTTTCAAAAATTTGTACAGGAAATATTGAAAACAATTTTTTTTATTGTTTTCACTATTTCCTATACAAATATTTGGAAATAAGAAATAAAATGAAAACAATGTGATAATTTTATAATTATTTGTATTGTAATTATGTTTGGAATCAGGAAATGAAAACAGGAAACTAGTAACAAACCAAATAGGGCACCTCTTCTAAATATTATCAATGCATCAAATCCCAATGAAAAATTACATTTCTTGATTCCTTGATTAGGGCACTGGATTAACATTCTCTTGTTTTTTTTAATAGATAACGATAATTATGATGCATAGCTTGGAAAAGTAAAAATTGAGGCTCAGTTCAAGGCATACAAGTATTCCACGCATCAACCAATTACATCAAGACCAAGCCACTCATTTCTGTGTTACGAGTTACGACCAAGTTGTTGAATAACATTGGTAGTCAAAAAAGGTTCACACCGTCAATGTGTAAACTCCTGTTTGGTGGGTCTTCTACTACGTTTGCCACATGTTCTGCACGTGCTCTTCTTACTTATCCTTCCTTTTCCTCCTTACAACAACACCATACTCCATTCTTTTCACAATTTTAAAACATAAATAAAATAGAAAGATATTTAATGGAACAAAGCATGTTCCATTTCCAGGTTCCAAGTTAAGATCTGGGCTTGGCTCATTGGAGTATAACGTGGGGTTGATCAGTGTTCTCACCCTGTAAGTGTAAGTTCACTTACATAATCACCTCTATTCAATTCATTATCAGTTTACCAATTCAGGAGTCATAAGATTTCCCTTTTGCTATCTATGTCTTCTGTTCTTGTTCTCATCTGATGGGTCATGCTTAATTTGGGTTGAGTTCAATGTTTTGAGTTTTCTGCACAACTCAATGCATGATATTTTCTCTCCTCAAATTCAGATTATGTGTTTCTGAATGGTTACCACTTGTTGATAGCTAATTTGTGTTGTTTCCTATAAATTTTAATCAAAGCTAATCAGCTAAATGTGGTCACGCATGCAAAAGTTTCACCTTTTATTATTGCTGGAACAATTATCATGCTTTGCTGACAAAGATAGCACTCTATCTTTAACCTGCATTTAAAACTCCTGAAGTAACTTATTGATAGTGGAAAGCTAGATTCTGCTAAGCTCAGTAGTAGTATGACCCATCAAGTTGGGAACTTTATCATACAACCTTATATGTCTGAGTAACTGAGACTAAGGGACTTAAATGGCCCGAAGCCTTAAGAAAATAATCATTTTGTATTTATAAATATGAATTAGGTTAACTGTTTTAGAAAAATTTCAGGTTCTTATGATGGATGAGCCAGAGGTGACAAAATTCAACTTAAATGTCAGGAAGAATGAAAAAGATGGGTTTCCCAGGGGACTGGATCCTGCAATATCTAAATTTGTTGTGCAGCTCCCTCATAAGCTTCAGAATATTCTTAAGGTTAATCACTTATGCTATGGCTTAAATTTATTACGAACCTGGATTTGAGCTATAACAATTATTTTCTGACTACAGTCACAGCTGAGTAGATTAGCAAAAAAGGATGGAATGGATTTGGTGAGATCTGTCCAGAGAAATGGGAATAGGTCTTCTATTGCCTCTGAAGCTGAACTGAATGAGCAACTGCAAGCATGGCGAGAAAATCCATCTTGGGTTGATAAGCCACCACAAGTAAAGGTTAGGAGCAGTTAAAACGGATAAGTGTGTCTTTCTTGGGAGAATTTTGGTTTCTTAATAGAAAATTGATAAATGGATATTAGTTACTTCACACTGTCCGTAGAATGGCTTGCCTTAAAGCTTGTAGCTTGTTGAGATACTTACAAAATTTTACAAATTCAGTGTCTGATAAGGTTTCTTTAATTCTATTCAGATTTCCAAATACTTTCTATTTATTCTTTATATGACTTCATGATGGATGTTGATACGAACCTTGGGAGAACCACATCATAAAAGCTAACCATTGTAGTTGGAGAGCCCAAGAACATATAAACCCTACACCGGAATCCCATACTTCCAACGTGGGACTCGAGTCCCTACTTTGCAATTGAATACTAACATATGCTTTATTTACGGATGAATTTGGTGGAGTTTTCCATTGTATAGTAGAGAAACTGTTTGACCAGACAATATATTGGGTAACATATTTTAGGCTAGCAGCTAGCTGGATTGGGGTTGAAGTAAAAATCTAGTCTGTCCAATTTTATGGATCTATATAAGGTGATTTCTCGGTCAACCATCAACTTATAAGGGGACCGGCGCCCTTCCAAAATTGGCCAATCACAGCAAACATATATAGCATGGAATATGAATATGAACACTGTGACTGTAATTGGCCAATTTTGAAAGGTTGCCGGTGCCTTTCCAAGTTTGTAGACACCAGAGAAATCACCTCTAAATAATTGAAATAATAACTATGGGAATGTCCATGTCTGTCTATCAAGGTGGAAATGTTCTTTTTTGGCAGGTGACCGTTCCAAAAGGCTCTCTTTGCAACCTCAATGTAGAAGTGGATGTTGGGCTGCCCCCTGATGCAGTATATAATATAGTGACAGATCCTGACAATAAGAGAGTCTTCAAAAATATCGAAGTAGGTGACTGCCATCATCCATGATTTTGTTCACTGCATGTTTAGTTACAACCTTCTTCAGAAAATGTATTTTTCAAGTTTCAAAAATATTAAATATTGAATACTGCCATTTTTAAACATTCTGTTTCTTTGTGATTCAAGATGTTTTTAAACATCTAGCTTTTATTATGTATCTGCCACATTGTTTTAGCAGTCTCACCAAAGTTCTGCAATTCACTTTGGCAATGTCTTTCTTGGTCAGGAAGTGATATCTAGAAAAGTTTTGGTTGATGAGGGTCATAGACAAGTGGTTGAAATTGAGCAAGCAGCCATATGGAGATTTCTTTGGTGGTCCGGGACTATTTCAATTAATGTTTTGGTAGATCAAAACAGAAAAGACTACTCTGTAAGGATCTGTCCCTCTTTTAGATAAAATAGATGGATTCCATATTTGTTGCACATACTTATTTGGATGATATATAAACTCACCAGAGTTAAATAGTTATTTTCTCCTCACCAATGCTCTTCTTTAACTGCAGATATTTTTTGCTAGGCTGTTAGCTTGAATCAATTAGAAGTTGAACTCTTGCTAAACATTGACACCATTTATGGTTTCTAAAATTACATCATCTGATAGCATTTTGGTTTCTTACAGTTCAAGCGAGTGGATTTTGTCATTTTATGTTATTATCCAATTACATAAAATTGGAGAAAATAATTTTGATTGGATAAGCCGATAAAGACACATCCGCAAACACAACTTTCTAGCCATTTCTTGTATTATGGTTTATTACATTATATATATATATATATATATATATATATATATATATATATATATATATATATATATATATATATATATATATATATATATATAACAGTATAATATGAGAAATTAACTAAGTCCTACTTTTCATCCAACAAAGGGTACATATCTTACATACTGCTATGTAATTTTTTATCAGATGAAGTTCCAGCAAATTAAGACAGGATTCATGAAAAAATTTGAGGGTTGCTGGAGGGTAGAACCTTTATTTGTGGATGAAGCAACATGCTTTCCTTTTAAACCCGTGACAAAGGAAGATTATAACGCATGTACAAAAGGCAAAGGAAGAATTGGGTCTAAACTGAGCCTGCAACAAATACTTCAGCCAGCCATTGTTCCTCCCCCTCCCCTATCATGGTATTTGAGGGGAATTACCTCCCGCACAACTGAGATGCTTATAAATGATCTGCTTGCAGAAGCTGCCAGAATCAGAGGATATGAGGCTGAGAAGTCTAAGGGAGAGCTTCAGGGAAAACATGGTACAAATGTAGACCTGGTTGCTAACACAAGTGACATTAAAGAAAGATGGATGTTACGTAGAAAAAATGCAAAGCAGAGTCATAGAAGACTGCTGTCTGCTAAATGATTTTCATACGGTTAATTTAATTTGTTATTTAAGTAATCTGTCAACTATCAAGATTGTTCACATTGGTTAAGTTGTATAAAGTATTCTATTGTATGCATCTTATTACATAATGTTAAGGTCATTAATTTTCAGCTAATTGCATTCCAGTTAGATAATCTTTTGTAAACCTGATGTATCAAAGACCATATATATAACAAGGCAGGACTCTGAGTTCTGGTTTGTTTAGATTAGATATATTCTAAATGTCTAAGCTGTTACCAAGGGATGACTGAATGCTTAGAATCAAATTCTCATGGAAAACTTTTTTTGAACACCTAAAATGAGACATAGGTATAAACACCATAGACTATGCGTGAGTGTAAATAAATATCAAAATATCTCGTATTTTAAGGTAGAATAGATGTATCATTAGCAAATGTGAATTTGAGTGTTACCCTAGTGTTAATTTTAGTAATACAAATAATGGAGTGGAATCCTCATTGAAGGACATCAGCTAAAACATCGTCCCATAAACAGTGAAGAGAAGAGAACAACAACAAAAAAAAGATCTCATTAAATGAGTAACAAGGCTAAAGTTAATGTATTCATACAAATCATTAGCTGTAATACAATGAGTGACAATGTGAAACAATAACATTCACTTATGAGTTGTCATTCTAATTTTCTGTTTTCCTCTGATTCTAACTCAATCACTTGTTATACAATAAATAAAATGACCATTTTACAGAATGATATGATATTATAGATGTTATAACTACAAGCCATGGAAAAAACGAAGGATTGCCTTATCTAAGCTGCATAGACACGGCACTCTATACTTTCATCTCCATTTAATTCCCCATCTATTGGACCGTGTATTTCATCCACCGCAAAAGATAATTTGCTGGGAGTTCGTTGCACCACTTGATTGCCCAACAATTCCTTGAGGCCATGCTTATCACAACTCATGAAGGCACCCACAGCCCCAAGAAACCCTTCATGCCGCAAGAACATTGCTTTTGCCTCACCTTTAGACCTAAAAATAATTAGAAAAGAAAAAAAAAGATTAAATACTTTTGTTTTTCTGATAATTAAGCCAGAAGAAGGCGGGCTCAGAAATCCTATCAAACATTCCATGCATTTAGCCACAATAACAGCAGTGACCGAGTTTTATATCCTAAATTCATATTAATAGCAATTAGCATGGAAGTTTAATCCAAACTACCTTAAACTTAAACCCCAACCCTCTCCCTGCCACCCCTTGGGAATCAGGACTTATCATTGTATAAAGGTAAGCATCTGTTGTTGCATGTGCAGAAAATTATGCGAATATAGATAAATACTAGCATTTATTGATGATACAACGTAGAAAATAATTTTTCTAGAAAAGCTCGAAATCATATTCTCTTAGATCATTCAAAATGTAATGCTCACCCAAAATTTTAATGGTTGTTTTAAGAGATCGATTTTAATCTGAGATTGCAGCAGTTTCATATGAGCTGTGTTATTAGTAAGTATAAGTCAATGTCCTTTACCATAGAACATGGTTATATGAAGCCCCAAATTGGCAGTGCGAATGTAGGATGGAGGAACTTCTTTCTCACTTACCAGAAATTAACAGCAACAGATAATGTGTCCATTGTAAATGGATGCCTCCGAATAAAAAATCCACCAAAAAATATCCTCTTCAGCCCAAATCGAAGGGCATTTAAGTAAGAGATCTGAAAGCAAATAAAAAAACGTTTATTGAACATCAGAAAAGAGACACCCTTTTGTTTTTCATGTATTTTTGAAATGCGTATATAAAAAGTATGTGAAAGATAGAGATAAATGTATACAGTGTCGAATACAACGTTCAAATAACAAGACTAAAAAATCAATTAATAAGCCCAAATCCATTTCAATACTGAAATCCGAGATAAATACTGCATGAACTTATTTCAAGGCGGGGGCGGTGAAAACAAATTATGATAGGGCCCAAGGTGAAGTATCGGGTCTGCTAGACCAAGAGGGTAATGGGCCCAAGGAGTGGAAAGTCTATACTCGTAGGAACAAAAAGAATGTGAGAAAATAGTGTGCTGGCAGAGAGAGAGGGGAGTAACAGAATGGTGCAGTTATAATGAGCTGTGTAGGAAGGAGTGAGGGATCTTTTGAAATTAGAAAGTTTGTTATGGACAGAGAGCTTTAGCTCTCTATAGGAGCCTTGCTCTATGGCAGAGGAATATTCATTCCACTGTAATCTTTTCCCTTTCCAGCAAATAATACAAGATACATCTTCTATCTCTATGTTACTTTCTTATACTCTCTATTCTCTGTTACTGTTTCATTGAAATAATTTACTGGTTTGCATTAAATTAGTCCGACCTGCCGGATACGTGAGTGGACCGGCGCAAAAGGAGCGGGGACACGGTGAATGCCACCTAGGAAGCAGGCGGTGAAGGTTAAGGGGATGGAGGTGAAAGTAGCTGCTATAGAGGCGGAGCTAGACAATCTCAAAATTGTTCTAGCATAAATGCAGAACCAGGCGGAGGAGAGACAGGGTAAGGCAAATGAGAATCACGCTGTCCTTAAGGCATTGCTTGAGAAATGTTTGGGCCAAAAATCTCAAGAAGAAGAAGAAGGCAAGGGCGAGAAGGGGGAGAAAGAAGGCGAGGGCGAGAAGGGGGAGAATAGCGGACACCAAAAGCAAGACGAGACGGTGAAAGGAGAGGGAACGAAAGGATCCCCGGTCAAGAACGATTCCAACTCGTCGGGCCTGAAGAAATTGCAGGGTGACGCGTTGGAGGAATTCCGGCAATCTGTCAAAAAGGTGGAGCTCCCCATGTTCGACGGAGATGACCCAGCTGGATGGATCACCAGGGCTGAGATATACTTTCGCGTGCAAGAAACGAGCCCCGAGGTGAGGGTGAACCTCGCACAATTGTGTATGGAAGGACCCACAATCCATTTCTTTAATTCCCTGCTCGATGATGAAGTGGAATTAACGTGGGAAAGGCTGAAGGTTGAACTCCTCGATCGTTATGGAGGAATGGGTGACGATGACGTCTTTGAGCAACTGACAAACATCAAGCAACGAGGGAGTGTGGATGAGTACATACAACAATTTAAGAGGTTGATTGCGCAGGTACGAAGGCTTCCTGACAATCAGTACTACGGATACTTTCTCCATGGGCTTAAAGATGAGATCAGAGGGAGAGTTCGAAGCTTCATCTCCTTGGGACCAATTTCACGTTCCCGTCTAATGAACGTGACGCGAGCGGTGGAAAAGGAGATTGGAGGCAAGGACGGTTTCTCGGGTGGAGCAGAGCGAAGTGGTTATGGGTCCGGATTGGGATCCACCTTCCGCTCCACATCCGCGGGGTCGGGTCGCAGTCCTGGCCCAGATTGGGTGTATGTTCGCGGGGCAAAAGAAGGGAGTCCAGGAGGTAATATTTCCAGAAATGGGAATAATGGGCCTGGGAACAATGGGCTTCGACACAAAAATGAGCCCAATGGGGATAGAAGGAGAATAGGACCCAGGGACAGAGGTGTATCAATGAGCTGATGGACAGGAGGCAAAAGGGACTTCGTTACAAATGTGGGGGTCCTTTTCATCCCCTCCATCAATGCCCAGACAAACATCTTAGATTGATGATACTTGATGAAGAAGAAGCCGAAGAGAGTGAAGGAAATGTGTTAGCCTTAGAAGTTGAGGAGGAAGAGGGGGTCGATGGAGAATGTACTGTTATGAGTTTGGGAAGTTTAGATGGGAAAAAGGGGCGTCATCCTCAAACTGTCAAGTCAGAGGCAGGATGATGGGGGTCCCTATTCTCATTTTGGTGGATAGTGGAGCTACTCATAATTTTGTTTCCAAGAAGTTGGTAGCTACAATGGGATGGCACATAGAGGAAACTCGCTCATTGAAAATTAAACTGGGAGATGGGTTCCAGGCAATCGCGAAGGGCAAGTGCAAAGACATGGAAGTAGAACTGGACAACATCAGAGTCAGACTTGACACATTCCTGTTTGATTTAGAAGGAATTGATTTGATCTTGGGGATGTCATGGTTGGCGACACTGGGAGAGATGATTGTGGATTGGGGGAGGCAGACCATGAAATTCCAACAGGAGGGAGTATGGGTGGAATTATAGGGAGAGAATAGTAGCAAGATGACTCAAACAGCCTTGCAATGTCTGCTAGGAAAGCCAAAAAGATGGGTTGAAGGGTTATTCTTGTCCACTGAAATTGGTTGCCCAGTCGATTTGGAGGAAGGTTTAAAGAATGAAGTGCTAACTAAGACATAGAAAGCTGAGTTAGAGGAGTTGCTAGTGGTGTTTGCCAGGGTCTTTGAGGAACCGAGGGGACTCCCACCCAAGAGAAACAAGGAGCATACCATAACTCTCATGGCAGCACAGGGTCCTGTAAATGTGAGGCCATATAGGTACCCACATCACCATAAAAATGAGATTGAGAAACAAGTTAAAGAGATGCTGAGTTCAGGCATGATCAGACCCAGTCACAGTGCTTTTTTTAGTCCATTTATTTTGGTGAAAAAGAAAGATGATACTTGGAGGATGTGTGTTGACTACAGAGCCCTTAACAAGGTAACAATTCCAAATAAGTTCCCCATTCCTGTGATAGAAGAACTATTAGATGAGTTACATGGTGCCAAGTACTTTTCTAAATTGGACTTGAAATCTGGGTATCACCAAGTGAGGGTTAGGGAAAGGGACATTCCCAAAACAGCTTTTAGAACCCATGGGGGCCACTATGAGTATCTAGTGATGCCCTTTGGGTTAATGAATGCCCCTTCCACCTTCCAATCTCTCATGAATGAGGTCTTTAGAGAGATGTTAAGGAAATTCGTACTTGTGTTCTTTGATGATATGCTTGTATATAGCCCAGATTGGAATTCACATGTAGAGCACTTGGGCAAGGTGTTAAAAACCCTACAGGAGCAGGTGTTGGTAGCAAACCAAAAGAAATGTCACTTTGGAAAATTGTCAGTGGAGTATCTTGGCCATATGATTTCCAGTGAAGGGGTGACTATGGACCCTAGCAAGATCAAGAGTGTATTGCAATGGCCATGTCCAAAGAATGTGAAGGGGGTGCGAGGTTTCTTGGGTTTGACTGGATATTACAGGAAATTCATACAAAACTATGGGAAAATCGCCAGACCACTCACTGAACTTACCAACAAGGATGGTTTCAAATGGAATTCCAAGGCACAAGAAGCTTTCGAGGTTCTCAAAAGGAAGATTACAACAGCTCCTGTACTTGCTTTACCAAACTTCTCCAAGGAGTTTCTCATTGAGTGTGATGCTTCCGGTCAAGGAATAGGAGCCATTCTTATGCAGGAAGGCAAACCCGTGGCATTTTTCAGCAAGGCATTGGGTGAGAGGAACCTTTCTAAATCGGCCTATGAAAAGGAACTCATGGCGGTTGTCCTTGCCATCCAACATTGGAGACCATATTTGATTGGGAGGCATTTTACTGTGAGTACAGATCGGAAAAGTCTCAAACAAATGTTGTAACAAAGAATAACTATAGTGGACCAGCAAAACTGGGCAGCAAAGTTACTTGGGTACAGGTTTGATATTGTATACAAGCCGGGTGTGGCCAATAGAGGGGCTGATGCCCTCTCTCGGGTAGAAGTGAATAGAGAAATGGCTCAATTTAGGGCATATCCAGTGTGGGAAGACAGTGCACAGTTGCTGGAAGAGGTTCACAAGGATGCAGTTTTGCTGAAAATCATTGAAGAAGTGGAAGAGGATGAAGAGGCCAGACCCGGGTTCACTTACAAAAATGGTGTACTGCTGTATGAGGGCAGATTAGTGATTTCTGCTCAATCCGCTTGGATCCCGAACCTACTACAAGAGTTTCATGACTCCTCAAGGCGGCCACTCGTGTTTCTACATGACATACAGAAGGATTGCAGCCAATGTCTATTGGATTGGTATGAAGAGCAGAATTCAAAATTACGTGAGAGAATGCGATACTTGCCAAAGGCAAAAGTACTTGCCATCTTCTCCTAGGGGACTCCTTCAACCACTACCTATACCGGAGATGATTTGGGAGGAAGTTTCAATGGACTTTATCACTGGGTTGCCAAAGTCTAAGGGATACGAAGCTATCTTTGTGCTGGTGGACAGGCTGTCCAAATATGGGCATTTTATTCCTTTAAGACACCCATACTCAGCAAGGAAAATCGCTGAATTTTTCACTAAAGAGGTGGTGCGCCTCCATGGAATTCCTCAGGCTATTATTAGTGATCAGGACCCAATATTTGTCAGTAATTTCTGGAAGGAAATGTTTAAGCTGCAGGGTACATAACTAAAGATGAGCTCTGCTTACCACCCGGAGATCGATGGGCAAACAGAGGGTGTAAACAGGTGCCTCGAGACATTCCTCAGGTGTTTTATAGCTGAACAACCAAGAACTTGGCTGCAATGGCTGCACTGGGCAGAGTATTGGTACAATACTACCTTTCATGAGACCATGGGGGTCACACCCTTTGAAGTGGTCTATGGGAGGAAACCTCCAACTCTTGCCCCCTATGTACAGGGAGAGGCACGAGTGGAAGCTGTCCAGAGGGACCTGCAGGACCGAGATGAAGCACTGCGCCAGTTGAAGCATCATTTGCAGCGTGCCCAAGGTAGGATGAAATCACAAGCTGATGCCAAAAGAAAAGAGAAGAGCTTCGTCGTAGGAGAGTGGGTATTCTTAAAACTGCGACCCCATAAGCAAAATTTAGTGGCTTTGAGAATTAATGCCAAACTCTCAGCAAGGTACTATGGTCCATATCAAATCTTGGAGCGTGTAGGTGCAGTAGCTTATAGACTCAAGTTACCCCCATCGGCCAAGGTGCATCCGGTTTTTCATGTGTCTTTACTCAAGAAGGCAGTGGGCAACTACAAGGTGGAGGAGCGGTTACCTCCTGGCATGGAAGGAGATTTCTCTGAGGAGGTAAAACCAGCTGCAGTGCTGGCAACTCGCTCCATTAATCAAAAAGGGGTAAAAGGTGACTCAGTTGCTTATCCAGTGGCAAGGCAGACTTTCCGAAGAGGCAACTTGGGAAGATGAAATCACTATCATTAGTCAGTTTCCAGAACTTAGCCTTGGGGACAAGGCTACTCTTGAAGGAGAGGGTATTGATAGGGCCCAAGGTGAAGTATCGGGTCTGCTAGACCAAGAGGGTAATGGGCCCAAGGAGTGGAAAGTCTATACTCGTAGGAACAAAAAGAATCTGAGAAAATAGTGTGCTGGCAGAGAGAAAGGGGAGTAACAGAATGGTGCGGTTATAATGAGCTGTGTAGGAAGGAGTGAGGGATCTTTTGAAATTAGAAAGTTTGTTATCGATAGAGAGCTTTAGCTCTCTATAGGAGCCTTGCTCTGTGGCAGAGGAATATTCATTCCACTGTAATCTTTTCCCTTTCCAGCAAATAATACAAGATACATCTTCTATCTCTCTGTTACTTTCTTATACTCTCTATTCTCTGTTACTGTTTCATTGAAATAATTTACTGGTTTGCATCAAATTATAATTAATACACAAACATATAAGGGTTAAGATTTAAGATCCCTTGAAACTGGTGTGTATCAAAATCAATGTTACACCACCAATGAACTGTTTTTTGGAAAATGAATATTTCAGTATATCCACCATTGCATTGAAAGTTTGCATTATTAGAACCTGATCTGATAGCAAAAAATGACAAATTGCAGGTTTGGAATTGTGCCAAAAAGTTTTACTTCACTAGATACATTATACATACTAATAGAAATGGAGGAGGAGGAAGAGAGAGAGTGCTGAATGTAATTCTGTTATACTGATTACACAGTAGTGAGTGAGCATACATAATGGGCATATATAGAAAAGTGAGGCTGATAGGAATCTTTCTAGAAGAATTCCTCTAACAAACTGATGATATGTGAACATTCTAGAATAAGGGCTGAAACAAGAATAGGCCCAATACTATTTTACTCTAATACATACATATATACATATGATGTAGCATTACTTAATATCATGTAGTGCACAGTAGTGTTCATCTAACTACAAATCTACAGTACACAAGTTACCTGTCCAATATTATTTGAGATCAATCTTAGAAGAGATCGAGCAATATCTTCAGGTTTGTAATCTTCAAGCTCCTTATTATCAGAAATTGCCCTTCCGAAACTAGAGGCTATTGCAGTTGATGAAAGACCTATCTGCTATCATCAAAGGAAAAGATGGCCCAGCGAACAATCACTAGATAATATTATTCTCCATTTGAAACAATCATGGTTTACAAAAACTCTTCAATGACCGGTGACATAAGATTTATTGTCTTATCATTTTAAACAGGAAAAAGGACATACACTTTCACTAGTCATACCTTTGAATAGTCCATTCCACCATAAATATCTCCAACAAGCATATCTACCGCTCTGTTGTTCCCCCGATAACTTAATTCCAGCAACTCATCAAAACTGAAGCAGAAAGCACATTAATGGTAATCCTATGAGCCTATATAAAGATCAACAATGAATTTCCAAAAGGAAAAAAAAACCTCTTGCACTTAGTTAAAAGCTTTCCTAGACCCCAGAAAGTGCCTCCACCAATACTTGTTCCACTAACTCGCTCAAACTTTCCATCTCCTTCCACCTATATGAAAACAATAAAAGATATTTTGAAGTGCTTAAAAAAGATAAAATATTTGGAAATTGAAAGAATATAGCAAGTAATGTAACTTGCATGATAACGACCTTGATCATGCCAACACCAGACCCAATATTAACAAGAAGATAGGGATACAAATCATTCTGGTCAATCTGCACAAATTGTTTTTGATCACCCATATAGGTAAATGCTTCCTGGTCGACCACCTATTGAAAGAAGAGCAGGACAGAGATGAGATTTTCCGTTGAAAAATTCTCAAGGAGCATGAAAAAGAAGATCAACAACTAATTTATGGCAAACTGAAAGGACAATGCAAGATCAAAGCCCCTCCACAAACCAAAGGACAACAACAAATTTTGGTAGTATTTCCTTACAAGCACTGATAATGAAAGACATGTAAAATGCCACATACCTAAACTCCAAACAAGTCAATCGTGACTTCTTTTATACTGGCAGTAAGAAGAAAGGAAATAAATTTAACTTTGGACGGAAAAGGATATGGAAATATAACATTTCGGTATGGCACTAAGGGGCAGTAGGAGCCAAGATATGAGTTTGAGTGACAGAGCAGTCCTCAACTGAAATTTTTGGCTTCATTTTTGGAGGGGAATAGACGTTCAAAGGAGACAATTATTTTACCACATGCTTTTTACATTAGAATAAAAAAACTAGAAAAAAACAAAACACACGTTTTAAATCCAAGAAATGCTGATAAAACATTTTTCAATAACAAATAATCCCTATTGTTTCTACACTAATAGCTCCAAATTTTAAATAACAATCCAATTTTCAATTTGGATTGTAAGGTAATAGCCAATCGAAAATATCATTTTCCGAACTCTCAATAATTGTACATCGGTGATAGAGTAGGCCTACTTACAAAGGCAGCCAACGGGATAGCTGGAAATCTTAAGGTCAGTACTTTGATCAGGTATGCTATCTTCTCCCACACGATGAAAGAGAAGTGACAAAAATGAAACAAGACATCTTTCAAACTAGCCTAGATAATGTCAAATTTAGCCAATGAATGTGACAAGAAAATAGACAATTAAACTAGCACTATTGAATTCCAAATACTATGTGTTTGTTCAAACCAATGTTGTCAATGGCGGATGGCGGTTTATGGGGGATGGCCAAAACCCCGCCATATAAACGTGAGATTGTGACCTATGGCGCTGCCATGGCAGGTGGCACTTCACAAATTGCCTATGGTGGCTGGCACAAAATCCGCCACGCCATTCCGCCAATTGCGCCGCCATGGCGGCTATTTAACAACACTGGTTCAAACTATAAGCATGGCTACCACTGATCACATATTTCCTAAAGATGGAGGTCTGTGAGTTTGTGAAAAGGATAAACTACAACTTGACAGTCATTGAATGGCGAAGTATACATATGCTTTCAGATGACAGCCAAAATCTTAGAGCTGCATAATGTAAAATCATTCAAGTCTTTGTGACTCAAATTTACATTCAGAGTTACTACATGTAAGTCTTAATTTAAATCATCACATAGATGGCCACTTTAATTAATTCTCTAAAGTTAGCAAGTCATCAACAAACATAAAATATCTTCCAACACATCCAGACATATGGTATCCAAACTAACAAAGAAAACATGAAAGTTTTTAAGACTTATTACTATTTACTAAAGCTAAATACTCATTCTGTCCCCAAAAAAAAAGAGTTTCAGACTTCAAAATCACCATAGTTTTATAACCTGGACCGGAGGTTGACCTGGTCATAAGGTTGGTCATCGGTTCAATGGTCTGACCACAGGTCAAGTGGGCGAACCGGAAAACTCGGACAAAGAAGAACTTTTTTAAAAAGAATATTATATGAACAAATCACCTCATATAAAACATACTATAATACTTCTTATGAAAAAAGTATTATATGATATATAACCAAACAAGCAGTGATAATAATCTAGCATAATGTTAAAAAATTAGATTGGTTGGATAATAATATAAATAAAAATCAGAAATCATAACAAGAATGCATGGTCTAATGGCATTGTGTACTTCATCACAAGGGTCATCGATGTACCATGTTCAAATCCTACAAGAAGCTTTTTTTTTGAAGATTTTATATTTAAAAAACCAGGTCAGACCAATCCGGGCAGGTCAATGAGTCACTTGGGTTTGACCGGTTCCCCGCAAAAAAATCTGTCATGAGCAAAGACCGAATTGTAGGTTTCCCAGTCCGACCAGCTTCGTCTGGGTCATACAACCGAAAATTACCATTTACTAAACCTAAACTTAACTAAAATCTTGAGATCACGTGTCTAAATTAGATTAAAGGTAAAACAAAACACCTTAACCATAATGCATGTACTATCAAAATTTCACATATACATATTCTAATCTTTTGGGACTTCAGCGACTATTTATTGTATGAATGGAGGAAAAATGAATATGAATCATATAATAATTTCAATTTGATATTTAAAAATGATAGCATGTTCGCTTTTTACCAACAAAATAACAGAATTAGTATGTGTTACCAGGATCCCACCTCAAGAAGAAAATTCGCTCCAGCAACAAGACAATCCATTTCATCTTCCTTGTCAAGACTGATCCCAAGTCTTTCCTTGAAGAGGTCTGCATATTTGTATGCACCACCACCTGTGGCCTTCTCACCAATAGATTTTCATTCTTAAGAAGTACATAACATAAATTCAAGTGCCTTAAGACTAAGTAAATATGTTTTTTGTATAAAATGAAACATTTTTATTTTGAAATATCTCTCAAAGCTTGTACATGGGCATGTATATGTATATAACTTCTAGAACTATTAATATCCTTTCAATTTTAAATCAGCTCGTAGGAATTATATATACATTGACCATGGCAAAATCAGAAGGTAAGGAATAGGATTTATTAAAAAAAAAAAAAAAAATAGCAGAGGCAAATTCGAATTGGTTACTACTTACTCGTTTAGATAGAATCATCTATAGATTTTTCTCAAAACACTTATCTGCACAATCAAAGAGGGCAATAGGAACAAATTCTTCGTAATATGACATGCTTAAACTTTTTAGTTTGATCACCTTAATCGCTGTCATCTGACTTCCAGCATTTTCTTGCTGTTGACTACCTGAATTCATCATCAGTAGCAATTAATTGAAAGGAAGTAGCAGAGAAGTAATATATATTCCAGAATGAACTCAAAAGTGATTCGGACATTGTGAAATGTATGACGGCAAATCTTGTCAAAATTATATTAGTAAATATGTTCTTAAGGATATCCATCAGTTTGAAACTCTTTGCAGTAGTTTGCCTTTGGGTTCTATGAGGCTTATTCACCACCTATAAATTAGCAAACTAAAATCAAGCTTAATTTTCGAGGTCAAAGGCTAGCCTTTTCCAGCTTGAGTTTTTTTATAACTATGTCTGACTGACAAACAATTAAGACTTTTATGATCAGTCATATAAAGAGCAAGTAAAGGAATACTTTAAAATGAGGAAGGAAGAAAATAATATAGCAAAAATAAGAAGAAGAAATTCTATTGAGCACAGTTCAGCATGCTTGCTGATCAAGTCTCAGAAAGAATCAAATATTACTAACCACGGAGATGGTTGCAACCCTCAGAATATTTAGTTACACTGAGACAAACACCATAAAGAGTTGCAAAAACAAAGAAACACAATTCTTTACGTACCTCCAAGATGAAGTTTCATGGTCTTGATGAACTCTAAACAATCATCTATCTTGCTTGTTTCGAACTTCTTAAAATTGAGCCTCCCATTAAGAACAGGAGAATTCCTACTGCCTTTAGATTTACCCAAAGCCTTTTCAGGAGATATCCCCTCCTCACCGTCAAAAATATGATCATCATTTTTGGTAAAGTAAACTAGCTTGGCAAGAGATCCTATCAACAAATAGACAACAGTATTAAAGGCAAGAGGCAGCTGATGTGTAAGCATAACTTTTCTTTATAATTCACCAAAATTGGGCAGATTTCTGACAAAATTAATGATAGTTGGAGAGCCAACTAATAGTAGCGATCTCAAATTTTCAAAAAACTGCGATGATATTATCAAGAGCCAGTGTCATCCACATTCTCAATGTGCAAGTTAGTTAAAGAAAAATGATGGCAACATCAATAGATAATCCACAGCGCCAAAAACACGGCTTCTAGCCTTCTAGTTAATGAACTTGAGAATTTAACATGCATAGCTAAATAGTGCGCTGAGCTTCCAAGCAAAGTACCAGCTGCTAAGAAACTCAAATAATCTTGTACTCATTAAAATCCAGACAGACAGTTTGCTATGCAGAATAATGATGCTATATGTCAATAATAAAAAAAATTATGTGAGTGAGAGAGACATCAAATCAAGTTGAAATTTTCAGTATCTATGATAATAACCCAGAAAAATATGAAAAGCAAGTATGCAAAGTTGAGCACACTACGAAAATGAATAAAATAAATCTGCAACTGCAAAACAATTACAATAGATCATACAACAATAACCACCAAACTTAGTGGGGACGGCTATATTGATTGATCAACACCATTGGGCTCTATCAAAACCAAATTTTCAATTAAAAAGACACTTAGTGCAAGGGCTTTTCTAAAAGTTTATCCTAATGTTTTTGCAAAAAACTTGGAGGGTGGGTCTTGGCGCAACGGTAAGGTTCCTGCCTTGTGACTTAGAGGTCACGTGTTCAAATCTTGGAAACAACCTCTCCGCTTACGGGGGTAAGGTTGTGTATATCTACCCTCCCTAGACCCCACTAAGTGGGAGCCTTGTGCACTGGGCCGCCCCTTTATCCTAATGTTTCTGCACTTCTTCTCTACCACTTTTAATCAGGCCATATTCCATTTGATCCACTTTTCTCAGCGGAGCCTCTATTGGTCATCTTTCCACGTGACCAAAGCACCTCAAGTGAATTTCTATCATCTTCTCCTCAACAGTTGCTACTCTAAATTTTTTTCTGTATACATTCATTCATAATCTTGTATTTTCTTGTCAGCCCACTCATCCACCCAGCAATCTCATCTCTACTAAATTTCTGTTCTTGTTGGTACTTCAGTGTTCCATATTCACCATAGAGCATCGCTGTCCAATAGAATTTTCCTTTGAGTTGGATGAGCAAATTGCAATCACAAAATATGCTTGAAACATTTTTACATTTCATTCCACCAAATATGAGTTCTATGTGTGACATCCCCACCAGAAGAATAGATGTTGGCTTCTTCTAATTGCTCAGGGAGAGGTAAAATTTTGGAGCTTTCAGACAGAACATTTCAATGTCCCATTTTATCTCTGCAGTTAGATAAGCATGAATCAATATTTTTCAATATTTGAAATGTCGGAGACATGTGATAAGGAAGTCACATATTCGAGTCATGGAATCTGCCTCTTGCAAATGCAAGGTAAGGCTGTCTACTATGGACCAATATAGTGGGCCCAATTATTTCCTGGACCCTTCAATAGCGGGAGTTTTATAGACCAAGTTGCCCTTATTTAAAATGCTAGAGACTAGGGGTGGGAATAGGTAAGGCCAGGCCAGGCCCTGACATAAATAGGCTTGACCTATGTTCCAATCTCAAGGCCTGAGCCTGACCTATTAGTTTCATATAGGCCAATTTTTAAGACTTGGTCTGGCCTGCTTTAAAGCCTGGCCTGGCCTAGAAGTCTATTTAAAAGTCTACTTTTCAATAAGGCCTTTAAATAGGCATCCACCTATAAATAGGTCATAGGTCTTCACTTTTAAATAGGTTTGTAGACCTCTAAAGATTAAAAGGCCGGTAGGCCTATACTGATAAATAGGCCACCAGGCCTTTACAAATAAATTGGCAAGTAGGTCCTACCTCTAAATAGGCCAATAGGCCTTTAAACAGGCCGGCTTGACAAGCCTAGTAGGCTTTTTTTAAAGCCTTAGTCTGACATCTTTAGCTATATGGGCTTTTTAAAAAACCTTGACCTGACCTTTTTGTTAAACAGGTCAGGCCGAGTCATAAGCCCTTGACGAGCAGCCTGGTCTATTCCCACCCCTATCGGAGACAATGGTAATCCAGTTTGACACGATGGTTTTCTAGTCCAAGAAGTTTATGGTTTTCTTGGAGGTTGGCGTTTTGCTTTGCAGCCCAGCTTACTGTTCAAATTTAAATGCCATGTGTTAACTTTGAGGTCTGAAGGTGATTGTTGCTCATGTTGGCCCTGAATTAGAACTTCCAGCTTTGAATTTGAACACTAAGCTGGATTGCAAAGCATAACATCAACCTCCAAGAAACTGGGGTAACACTCTCCTACTCATGTGATGCATATGATTATTAGAATACAAACGCGGTGGTTCAGTAAACAATCATAGACAGATAAAAAACAAAGAATAATGTCATAAGCATTACTTCCAGCAATCCAAAATGAGAAACTTCAAATCAAGATTAAAACTTTTCACATAAAAAAGTATAGCCCACAAAATTACACCCAGCAAAGATGCTAAATTGCAATGAAAAAACAACAAAACGACAACTCTGAAAAAACAACAGAAAGTTACAACAGAACAGGCCAGATAGAATTTGAAACTTACCCCCAATATCCAAAGCCAGATGATACACATGACTTGATTGGTTCTGATCCGAATTTGCTTCAGTTTCAACCTCTCTGGGATCCATAATTTTTGTTATTCACTCTCTAATATTATTAGCTTTAATTATTTATTTATACTATCACTAAATAAATAATAAATGGGTATGTTGGACCCTCAATGTGACTGATAAAAAATCATGTATCATCACTAAGCATCTGAGACAAACATTCAGAAATTCGTTTTTGGAATTGAAAGAGACGAAAGGTGGTTGATCTTTCCCTGATAAATAATGACTAATAAATGCCCTCGATCAAGATTCAATGCGAAGACAAGTGGAAAGTAGATGTGAGGATAATGGGAGATACAAGGGGATGCTGTTTTCAATTTTTGTCCCATTTAACCATTGACGATAGCATGTTTATCGTACATAAATAAATATATAAATATAAATATATGCGAACCAAAGCGAAGAATTACACTTATCAACGGCACTTTTACTGTCGTCAAACTCCCATTACAAGTTGCAACCCGTGTAAAATAAAATAATTCATCCATGAAACCCAAAAAATAATACATCATATACTACACGTGCTAAGCACCATATTATATTATATTTTATAAAAAATAATAATATCACTAACACACTCATTAAATAGAAAGTAGGCTAAGAATATGGTGTTTGGAAAGTTGGTAATGAGACTCCTCTTAAGAAAAAGGATACAAGTTTGACTTCTGGAATCGTCTAGTTGGGAGGTAATCCAACCCCATAGGTAAAAAATCGGACGTTCGCCTCTATCGAAACAGGAATTAGTCCCTAATTTTCCGGGAAAAAAAAAATAGAAATTAAGCTCATGTGATTTAGGTACTCTTTGGATAAGATAGTTTACAGCTTATTAGAGTTTCTATGCTCGTATAAGTGTTTTTATATAAAAAAAAAAAATAGTATTTGGATAAGCTTAAATAAGTAACTTATTAATCCTCAAAAGTTATTTTTAACTTATTTTGTGAAGCCAAAATTTTTTTGGTTTAATAAAACACTGTGTCAAAGCTTATATATGGGCAACTGTTTTGCATAATTTATAGGACAATTAAAAGTGTTTTTTCGAATATCTATCCAAAACTAACTTAATTTAAAAGGAGCTTATGACATAAAAGTTTTTACATAAACTCTTCTTATATAAATGTTTAAATAAGTTGTTGACTCAAATGGGGCCTTTGTAGGTCTTAAATAAAATTTACTCAATAACAAAAAAATATATTAAAAAGAGTATGTTGTTAATATCTTTATATATATAAAAGTAACAGGCGTTGGGATGATTCTTTACCGCCCAAACTGAGGGCAGCACTGACATTTCCACTTTAATCTGTATTTTCATTTTTTTAATCCGCACAGGCTATTAACAACATTTATAAATTGTGTAGTTCATTACCAAGAAAAAATTAACTGTGTACTACAATTCCAATAAGAAGGACGGCTGCATGCTTTGCAGCACCTGTTTCAATGCCTCGCGTAAATCAAAGGCATGTAAAATTAAAAGAAGCTTACAATAAATAGTGAATAGTGGGATAGATTTGAATAATTTACTACCATTCGAGGTGTGCCCATGGTGGCTGGAGCAGGTGAAGTTAAGGTGAAGAGGAGAAAGGGAAGCTGCAGGAAGATGTAGGTTAGGTTTGGCTCTATAAGAATTCATATTTATTTTAATGTAAATAATTCTGGTACTGAGACATTTTCTATTTTGTTTCTCACGCCTTCTCACCAAATTATTTTTGTGTGACATTTATATAGAATAGCCATTAGAACTATGGTCTTTGCCTCTACGTTGGGATGTGGGAGATGAGTCTGATTGTATCATTTTATTCGGGTACTATATTTGAGAGCATGATACTATGATGGCATGTAATTGTACTAATGAGTTACATTGTTCACAACCTGTTCCATTTCCTTTTCGTGAATAAATTTATTTAATGTGCAATATATAACTAAATAATGTGAGGGAGCAACCATAGTTGATCTGTCAGTTACAATAACTCTGGGTCCAGATTACTTGCTTCCACCTGCTGCCTCGGCATCATCTGTGAGCATTGTTAAGACCCTATACTATTTATGTGCATAACCAATTAGGCATTTTTGGCCTAACAACTATGTAATATTTTGCAGGTAAACGAAAGTAAAACTCCTGGTGGTGCTGACACTGCTTTACAGAAGGTAGAGGATGTGCTCAGGATGTTGTCACAAGCATGCTAGCCAAGGGCTTTATCTTGGTCAGAAGGCCCCTTTCTTTATTTTAGGTAGATGAAGCTTTTCTTTTTTTTGTTAGATTTGATTGTTCATTAATTACATAGATTAGTGGTGTTGTTTTTTCAATTTTTAGGGGTATTCAGAGTATGTGTTGCTTCTGGGTTTGGGTTGAAAGTGTAGGTGACAGTGCATCATGTGTTATAATGGATCATGTTATCCGGCAAAAGCAATGGTAGTTGGGATGGTATTAAAAATATGGTGTAGCTTGGAACCTTTTTGCAAAAAATTATTCTCTTAATTGTTTTTTAAGGATTCTTATTCAATCTTACTCTTCTTTTATCAAATTTACCATCAACACTCTCACGGTGCGACTTTTAAAATTTAAATTGTGACCACAGGTTTTGCATTTTATCAGTGGCTTGGGAGATAAGGGGTATGAGAAGACATTTATCAGAGGTAATCAATCAATATTGTGCTCATTTCTCCCATATACTCTCTACTTTGTTGAACCAAACTTGAGTATTTTGAGCAACAATATTAAACTAGATTGTTTATCTATTAACATTATTGTGACCAACTCTATGCCTCAGCCAACCATCATGTTGAACACTGAATGAGCATGTACTTTTTTTGGAACAGGATAGACATAGCCACTTGAACGCCCTTGAAAGATAATGTGGCAGAAAATTCCAACACTTTAAAGTCTTACGAAAGGAGAAACATAAATGCATTATGATTTATTGCTTCTTCATATCCATATTGAAATGGTTTGATAAAGGGGAAATGAATTTGGAGAGAGAAAAACATGCAACATTGCCAACATATGATTTGGGTTTTAAATGACTTGGATCGTAATGTTTCTAAAATGTTCATAGATTTATAGTTTTAAATATTTGTTTATTATTTATCTATATTTATTTATGATACGCAATTTGTATTACAATTATTTGCTATACTATTGGGTTTGCTTAGTGGAATCGTTTAATATGAAGATATAATCGCATTGTTCATTGAAATCTTTCAATGGAATTGTACTATATAAAAACTGGGTTGGGAGTTATAAGGGGGATGGGTTGGTTAGGGTTTGGAGTGATAAGGAGGTTATGAGTTCTACTCTCTCACTAACATAACACATTAATTACTAACATTTGCTAATAAAACAAAATGTAAAAACTGGGTTATTTGATCTCTAATTTTGATGGAACTTAATCATAGGTTAGGTCATTTTTCTTGATGAGTAATGTTATTTTTTCTATTTTTGTGATGATCAAGGATGTCCTGCAAGATGTTCGATTGCTTTCTGGAGAAGGAGTTCTCAAAGAATAACCAGGCTGGAGGTTTTTTCATTTTCTATTTTTTTTGTTGTTACTTTCTATTTTTCAATTGTAATTTGTGAATTTCGTTTTTTGTTTCGAAATTTTTGGTGTTGTTCATTGGGCCGTGAAGTTATGAAGTGTTGAGCTGGGTTCTTTGAGAATTGACTATGCAATAGAAAATGGTGAATATTTAGGTTTGGGTACATTTTTGAACAGGGTGTGTAGTGTACATTTTTGGATAGAAGGAAATGTGGTGCACATGACATCTGGCTCTGGTATGTTTGCATTTGAATATCATATCCTTAAATCTTTGAGGTTTATGTCAATATGCTGCTTTTATATTGTCTACTGAAAGATTTGAGGCCATGTATCCTACTCTGAAAGAGGTGGCTCTTGGTGGCTCCCCTAGAAGTAAAGCGATGAAACAAGTTTCTCAGCAGATATTCTGGTTTCATTTGTGTTTTCTTCTTTTCAGACAATCCTGACTTATCAAAAGAAGCCTGGTATTTTTATTTGGTGTTTGGGCCAAAGCCACTGATTGCTACATGCAATGGGTGAGCTATTCCGTCTAATTGGTTTAAATTTATTCCTCTACTAATATCATAAATGGATGAGATGAAAGTTTATTAATTGGTGAGTATATTGTTTTTTCTTGAACTTCATTCCACCATTTAATTTTTTGAGGAAGAATAAAATCAATTGTAGCCTACAGGGGCAATTTGCTCACGAGATGAATGCATATTTAGCTAATGCGCATTCTTTTGGAACTATTGTTCTCATTTTACAGTTGTGCAAGATTAGGTTGGTAAAATTAATATTTGTTTTATAGTAAATTTTATATTTTTATTCGTGTGTTTAACTGTGTTAGATAAATTGGCATTTCAAATGCTTATTATGGAACCAGACTGCTCATTAATCCAAATTTGAAGGAAGATCTTGATTATAAAGAAAAGTATGTTTTTCTTTTAGTCTACAGGTGCATGTGAACATTTATTTTTAAATATTTGTTAATCAATTATCCGGGGTAAATTATAAGACATCTTCAATGAATATCATTCTAACAGTCAAATTATTATTGAAATGTTACATGTAGTATGTTTACTTTAAATAGAATATTCGGTTTTAATATTTAATTATTATTACTTTTAGGCTCTAAAGTAATTCTAATTTTCTGGAGAGGAATGTTATAATTTTCTACTTTTAAAATACTCTTGAATGGAGAGGAATGTTATAATCAAAATATAAGTTAAATGATGGGACCTTCTTCAATGTCAATTTTTGATGACTTTCTTTAGAGGGATAAGATGATAATTGCTGGTGTTATTGAGTGTACAAAGGTATATTTATTACGTATGTTTTTGGACGAGCATTTGATAAACATGTCATGTTTGAGATTGGGCAAGTGTAATTTTGGTACTTTCCATCCTATAACTAAACATGCACTAATTTATTTGATTAATTCATTTCAAATTTCAATTTACACATTCTCATGGTGAGTTATATGTTGTTGTCTCGAAAGTGACTAACCTCAAGGGATTGAAGATACTAATTTGTGACAATAAAGAGCAAATAACCTCTAACAATACCATGAATGTAATCTACAAAAAGAAGTGTTCCAATACTTAATCTAAGTAAATAATTCATTTCTATACTGAGTTATATTATATAAAAGGTGTCCAGGATGTCCTTGGTTGGTTTTCAGGCTATACATAGAATCTGTAGTTGACATGATTGTAGGTTTTTTCCTGACATTTTCTTTTTATAAGCAACATATGTATTTAATTACTAAAATTCAAATTTGTTTTGAATTTCAACATTGTAAGCTATATAAAATACATTGTGTTATTCATATTTTTATTTATTTTTTTGGAATTTAACATAAGCATGTATTGTCTTTTCAAATAATAAAGAATTATGCCCTCCACGCATAGTTTATCCGTGCATCGCACGGGTCCATCGTCTAGTTTCTCTTTATAAAAAGATTCGGATTAGAATAAGCGCAGATAAGAGGCTTGGCTCCCCCAGAGGACATGGCACCTTATCCGAAGAGGATGTTATCATCTTTATCTATTTCTCTCAGTCGAATCGACAGGTTCGATCGATTAACCCGAGAACCACCCATGTAATCAGTCTATGCCACTCAATGGATCGTACCTATATGTGACCGGCCCATATCAACTCGACCGGTTTCGTAAAAAAACGGTGAATCAGAGGGGTCTAGAGAATCGGTGGGTGGACCTTTTTTTAAAAAGGAAACAACATAGAGCAGAATAGATGATATTGGGAATAGATCTGAAATGGGAACATATAAGAAAAGAACAAAACAAAAGTGAGAAATAGAAAGAAGAGAACGACGTCTCCTCTCCGTCGTTGTTCTTACGTCCACCGCTATCTTGTTGGTATCTTCCATTTTGTTCGACGCGTTCTCTTCATCGGGTGCCGACGTCTCGTTGACAGGGTTAGCGTTGGGTTGGGTGACGTCTTTGGTGCAACAATGAAGAGACGAAGCAACACTGCGTCGAGGATGTTAAAGAGATGACAGTTGGGGCAGAAATGAAAGAGATGGAGCACTACCACTGATATTTGAATGTATTTTGGGATTTTGAATGTTTTGGACCTTTTCGGCCTTACAGATTTCATGTAATTTTTTGTGGCATGTTCGAGAATGAGACGTGGACTTGATGAAGGTGGTCCAACACATCAACACACACGCAGCACAAAAAGAGAGGGCTTTATCACCACAAAATCGATATTCTCTGCTAATCTTTATCTTATTCATTTTAAGTTTTTCAACCAAATTCTTTCATGGTCCATAACTGAATTGTGTTTTTTAGAGTATAATTTACTTTTTTATTTTTAGAATAAATAAATAAATAAGGAGATTCATCTATTGCTTCTTTTTTAAATAGCTAAAGTTATTCTACAAATAATCAAAATATATAAGTTTCATTATTTTCAGAATAATCAAAACTAATGCAAAAATAGTATATGTATGTATTTATTTTTATAATACGAATTTAATAGTATATGGATTTAATTATTTGTTAAATTATGTTAGGTTACGTTATGATTTTTTTGAATTTTTTTAATATATACCAAGTCAACCGGTTCAACTAGTTATCCATTAACCCAGAGTCCTAACTCCTAACCGAGTTGATAATCGGTCCGGTTATTATAACATTACTATCATGTTAATGACATGGCTATCACACCAAATAAGAAAAGTCTTTAAAAGCTTCTTTACATATTTATAAGGCACCTAATAGGACGAATCTGCCCCACAGTCACTTGATCCCCACACTCCACCGCGTTTGAGAGGCACAACTGTAAGGAGCAATTTGTTCAGTGAAAGAGAAATGCTAGCAACACACTTTCTAACACTCTCTTTTCAATACACTCTCCCCTATTGGCTGAAATTCATGTGGATCCTACAAAATTAAAGTGGGACCCACATTAATTTGTGGGACAACCACCATCTTCATCCTGGTATAGAACATTGATGCCATTTGTGAGAATTGACGAATTGTTATTCCCATCTACTGTTCATGCCCAATACTCACTGAAGAGCAGATACCCATAGGAGCAACATCGTGATAGGGCGAAGGCCTTAATTCGTGACCGAGAGAGCCAAGCCCACAGTCTAATGCACCTTCAATCTAGCATGCGCTCTGTGGTGCAAAGGTTTGAGTTTGTCAATCGGGACCTGCCTCATGTTCTCTCCTCAGTAGTAGCCCAGCAAGTTTCTAAGGGGCCTAAACAACCAGAGTCCAACATATCAGGAGCTTTAGAAAGGAAAAACACAGGTTAAAGCACTCTTTCCCCCTAGAACCTGGTACATTTTGTTTGCTTTGACACATGCAATTATATCAAAAGGTGGAACATATGTTACCCTTGACGTGCCTCTGCATGTGATCAATGGGAACTTGTATCAAAATATCATTCTTCTGATGCAACAAGGTGGAAGGGTATCTAAGGATGCTAGAATGACACCCTTTAGCCTTATTGTGACGTTCCCAACACGAGCAACAGAAGGTGAAGCTAAAGGAAACCTATTCCTTGATGATGATGAGCAGCCAGAAATGAAGCTTGGAAATGGTTACTCAACCTACATTGATTTCCATGCAACTATCAAAGAAGGAGCTGTGAAAGTTTGGTCAGAAGTTCAAGAGTCCAAGTTTGCTTTAGATAAAGGTTGGGTTATTGACACGATAAATGTGTTGGGATTAAATATTAAGATATAGAGGATCTTTTATTACAGTTATTATTAGCTAATAAGAAGTTAGTTTTATAGTTGTTAGACTTTTTGTTAATAGTTGTTAGTCTAGCTTCTTTGATTCTTGACTCTTCTTTTCTAGTCTTCTTGGGTCCTCTGTAGTATATATGTATCCCTTTTGCAAATTCTAAATCAATCAATGCAAGTATTATTCAGTGTAAACTTTCCTTCTATTGTAATATAGTATCAGATTTTACTCTGAAAACCTAGCTTCCACCATTATCATTTTTCTTTCCAGCCATGGCTGATGATTCCACTACTTCTTCTCCACATAGTTTTGATGCACCAGCTACCAACAATGATATTCAAGCGCCTCCGCCACCTAATCCAACTCTTCAACCCAGTAGTGTGTATTACCTCCACCCTGGAGAAAATCCTGGCGCCATTCTTGTCTCCCATCCATTAAATGGGGACAGCTACTATCATTGGAGTAGAGCAATGAAGTGTGCTCTTTCCTGCAAAAATAAGATCAAATTCATCGATGGTTCCCTTCCTCCACCTGCACCAGATTCTTTACATGATGCTTGGGATCGTTGCAATAACCTCGTCGTCTCTTGGCTCACTCGCTCCTTATCTCCACAAATCTCTCAAAGCACTATCTTCTTTGATAGTGCCCGGGATCTATGGGTCGACTTTCAAGAACGTTTCACAAAGGGAAACCATTTCCGCATGTCCGATTTGCTTCAAGAAACACATTCAATGCACCAAGGTGAGCGTTCTTTGACAATTTTTTTTACAGATATGAAAATAGTTTGGGACGAATTGGAATTCCTACGCCCTACACCCAGTTGTTCTTGTGCGATTGCTTGCTTGTGTCAATCCTACAAAGATAAGGAACATGTCCTCTGTTTCCTAAAAGGACTGAATGATTCTTTCAATGCTGTGCACACCCAAACACTCCTTATGTCTCCTCCGCCATCAATTAGTCAAGTTTATGCCTTGGTGCTTCAACAAGAACGTATACCCTCTTACACCGTTTCCATTAAATTCACTACCTTTACAACCAATTCAAATGCCCAAGGAAGAGGTGGTTATTCTTAAGGAAGAGGCAGATGACGCACTACCACAAGACAACAAATGTTGTGCTCTCATTGCAATAGGACCAACCATACTGTGGATACATGCTACTTTAAGCATGGATTTCCACTGGAATATCGTACAAGTAATTCCAACTCTGCAACCACCAACACCAATGCACTAACTAATATCAATACAAGACCTGAATCATCCACTAATTTAATGCAACAAGTTCAATTTGATCAGTCCTTACCCCTGTCTAGAGAATTCTACCAGTATCTCATTAACCTTCTTCATTCCTCAAAGAATGACATGACTTCAACTATAAATTCACGGAGTAAAACTCCTACATCTGATTCCAATCACCATGTGGTCTCAGGTGTTACACCATGTGGTCTCAAGTGTTACAAAATCATGTATTTCTTTTTATCGTTCTTCAATTTGGATGTAGATTCGGGGCAAGTGATCATATCTGCCCTTTTCTTGATTCATTTTCTACCTATAAAAAGATTGTTTCTATACCTGTCAAATTACCTAGTGGTGCAATTTTATATGCTACTCATTCTGGGACAATTTACTTTTCTCCTACATTTTACCTACATAATGTTCTTTCCATAAAAGAATTTCAATTTAATCTGATCTCCATCAATCAACTCACTACTTCTCTTGATTGTAGAATGATTTTCACCTCCAATACTTGTGAAATTCAGGACCTGCATACCCTGAGAACGATTGGGCATGCTGAAGTCATCAACAACCTTCATATTCTTCAAGGGAAACCTATACATTTACCATGTACTTTACATTCTACTACTTTGTCTAATAAACAGCTTATGCCTATTTTGCCACATGATTCTTTTGACTTGTAGCATTATCGCCTAGGCCACCCTTGATTTGCTGTAATACAACATTTGTGTAATAATTTTCCTTATATTGCTTTGAATAAAAATTTACTTTGTGATTGTTGTCACTTGGCAAAACAAACAAAATTACCTTTTACACATAGTACTACCAAGTCTCTTCATCCCTTTGATTTGTTGCATATGAACATTTGGGGTCCCTTGAGTATTGCTTCTATTCATGGGCACCATTATTTTCTCACCATTGTTGATGATTTCAATCGCCACACTTGGATTTTCTTACTTAAGATAAAGTCTGAAACTCGCCCATGTATCTTTAAATTCATAAAACTAGTTGACACTCAGTTCTCTGCAAAGGTCAAAATTATTAGGATCGACAATGGTAATGAATTCCATATGCCAGACTATTATGCCTCACTTGGCATTTTACACCAAAAATCATGTGTAGAAACATCCCAACAGAATTCTACTGTAGAAAGAAAACATAGACACCTCTTAAATGTGACTAGAGCCTTGCTTTTTCAGTCCAACTTACCAAAAAAATTTTGGTCCAATGCTTTGTGTCACTCAGTGCACCTTATAAATAGACTACCTAGCCTTCTCCGACAAAACTTAACACCATATAAGTTATTGCATAACTCCCCTCCTACATTCATGGACCTTAAGGTTTTTGGATGCCTTTCATATGCTTATACCTTAGGACAAAATAGGCTTAAACTAGACCCTAGGGCTCAAAAATGTATTTTCCTAGGCTTTAAACAAGGTGTTAAAGAATATCTTTTATATGATTTACACACAAGACACATTTTTATTTCAAGAAATGCCATATTTTATGAATCTGTTTTTCCATTTGAGACTCTTGCCATAACGTCTAATGATATTCATGGTTTTCCCAATCATAACTCTGATGACATGTTCTTATTTGATTCTGATGCTATTCCAGAACAACATATTACAGTTCCTGAAACTGATATTATTGATCTATTTCATGATCCCTCTCAGGATTCTGCTGAAAATGATAACAATCCTGTTTTGACTGATATACAACCTCTTAGGAGATCTGATAGACCTAAGAAATTTCCTTCATACCTGAAGGATTTTCACTATAACACTCTCTCTGCATCTCCTAAACCTGCTATTACTTATCCTCCATCTTTTGTTTTATCATATTCCAAACTTTCACCATCACACAAGCACTTTACTATGACTATTTCTTCTAATGATAAACCACACACCTATAAATAGGCCACTCAACACCCACATTGGATCCAAACCATGAATGCTGAATTAGCAGCCTTACATGACAATAATACTTGGATTCTAACTGGCCTACCCAAAGGTAAAACACCTATAGGATGTAAATGGGTATACAAAATACAAAATTTAATACAAAGCTGATGGTTCCTTAGAACGATATAAGGCACGTCTTGTTGCTAAAGGTTTTAATCAAATGAAAGGCATTGATTACTTTGACACATACTCCCATGTGGCAAAAGTAACTACAATCCGATTACTCTTAGCTATTGCTTCATCTAATAATTGGTACCTCCATCAATTGGATGTACACAATGCCTTTCTCTATGGCAAACTTAAGGAAGAGGTTTATATGCAATTACCACCTGGTTTATATACTTCTAAGCCTCAACAAGTCTGTAAACTATTGAAATATCTGTATGGATTAAAGCAATCTAGTAGGCAATGGTTTGCTAGACTGTCTTATTTTCTCACAACTAAAGGTTTTATACAATCTGCATTTGATACTTCTTTATTTACTAAACATACAACTTCCTCCTTTACTGATTAGTGTATGTGGATGACTTTATAATATCGGGCAATGATTTGACTGAAATAAATAATATCAAAATTGCCCTCAATTTTACTTTTAAAATCAAAGATTTGGGACATCTCAAGTACTTTCTTGGTTTTGAGATTGCAACATCCGAAACTGGTCTTCATATTTGTCAACGAAAGTATGCCTTAGACAACTTACAAGAGTGTGGTCTCCTTGCCTCTAAGCCATAAGCCACTCCAATGACTAAAGCCACTCGCCTATCTCAGTAAGGAGGACCTCCTTTATTAGATCCTGCAGCTTATAGATGACTAATTGGTAAGCTCATCTATTTGACTAATACTCGGCTTGATATAAGCTTTTCTGTTCAACATTTAAGCCAATACATGGTTGCACCGACAACTATCCATCATGAAGCAGCCATAAGAGTTCTACGATACATCAAGAATGCACATGCTCAAGGATTGTTCTACTTCAGCAGCTCCAAACTTCAATTAAAGGGGGTTAGTCACTCTAATCCGGCCACTTGCCCTGGTACTAGAAAGTGTGTCACGGGGTATTGCATCTTTCTTGGAGATTCACTTATTCTATGGAAATCGAAGAAGCAACCTATGATATCAAGATCATCTTCTGAGGCCGAATATCGAGCATTGGCCACAATTGTTTATGAGATCCAATGGCTCACATACCTGCTGACAGATTTTCAGATTCCCTTTATTCAACCATCTTTGTTGTATTATGACAGCCAGACAGCTTGTCATATTGCGGCCAATTCATCCTTTCATGAACGAACAAAACACATAGAGTTGGATTGCCACATTATGAGGCAAAAATTGCAAGCTAAGTTGTTTCATGTGTTGCCGATTACTACAACTAATCAGTTGGTTGATGTGCTTACAAAACCATTGGATCCAACACCATTTAAAGACTTGATTTCCAAACTTGGGGTGTTAAACATCCACTTTCCAGCTTGAGGGGGGTATTGAGATATAGAGGATCTGTTATTACAATTATTAGTTAATAAGCAGTTAGTATTTTCATAGTTGTTAGACTTTCTGTTAATAGTTGTTAGTCTAGCTTCTTTGATTCTTGACTCTTCTTTTCTAGTCTTCTTGGGTCCTCGGTAGTATATATGTATCCCCTTTGTAAATTCTCAATCAATCAATGCAAGTATTATTTAGTGCAAACTTTTCTTCTATTGTAATATTAAATGGAAGTGAAGCACTACTTACAATTAAGATAGATGGAAAACCACTTATGGGTGTCTCAAATTATGTGACAGTTAGTCCATCAAAACATAAGATTTTATATGGGCAGGGAAATGGAGAAAATAATATGGTGATGGTAGGGTTGAAGGGCTTGAATATCCTTGTAGGTAAAATTTTTGCTATAACCTGGAAAATGGGATGATAAGTTGAAATTGTCTCATCTTGTTTTCGATGTAACTTGTAAGTGTTATCACATACTTTGATGATCTTTTCTCAACTGCCAAACCTGAGGAGATAGAGAAGACTTGTGAAGTGGTGGCTGGAAAATTGACAGAGGAACACAAACACTGGTGTGCTATGGAGTTTGATGAAGCGGAAGTCCTGGAATCGATTCAGTAGATGCATCCCCTAAAGTCACCTGGACCTGATGGTCTACCAGCTCTCTTTTACCAAAAGTATTGGCACATTGTGGGGAGGGATGTCCAGAATCTTGCTCTAGGGATCTTGAACAATAATGGTCCTATGGAAGACATCAATAGAATCTTTATTGTCTTGATCCCAAAAGGCAAAAATCTCAGCTTTTCTAAGGATTTTAGACCAATTAGCCTCTGCAATGTTGTGATGAAAATTGTGACCAAGGTGGTAGCCAACCGGATTAAGCACATTCTCCTTGACATCATTAATGAAGAGCAAAGTGCCTTTGTCCATGGAAGGTTATTGATCACTGACAATGCACTTATAGCTATGGAGTGCTTCCACTGGCTCAAGAAGAAGAAGAATGGGAAAAGAGTAATGATGGCCCTAAAGCTAAATATGTCAAAAGCATATGACATAATAGAATGGCCTTTTGTCCAGGCTGCTCTCACTTCTATGGGGTTCCCGAGCACGCTTGTCAGCCTTATTATGAGGTGTATTTCTACAATGTCTTATCAAATACTCATAAATGGCCAACCTAGTAAGTACTTCTCACCATAGAGAGGATTGAGACAGGGGGATCCTCTATCCCCATACCTGTTCATTGTGTGTGCTAATGTACTGTCTGGTCTCTTGCATAAGGAAGTGAATGATCAAAATTTGCATGGGATGAAGATTGCAAGAAGAGCTCCTCATCTCTCTCATTTGCTGTTTGCTGATGACAGCCTGCTATTTGTAAGGGCAAACCTTACTGAGGCAAGAATTATCCTAAGGGTCCTAGCCACTTATCACAAAGCTTCTGGACAAGTGGTTAACATGGAGAAATCTGAGACTTCATATAGTCGAAATGTGCTTGATGAAGACAAACAAATGATCTGCAATATGATGGGTGTTAAGACCTTGGAGTCTCATTCCAGATACCTGGGCCTACCAGTGGTATTTGGGAGATCCAAGAAGGAATTTGTTTCCTTAGTTGTTGATTGGGTGTGGAAGAAGCTGAAAAGGTGGAAGGAGACGTGCCTTTCTAGAGCTGGGAAAGTGGTACTGATTAATGCGGTGGTGCAAGCAATACCTAATTACTTCATGATTTGCTAAAAATTGCCAGAGGGGTGTTGTAAGGAGATTGAGTCTACGAGTGCAAGATTTTGGTGGGGTTCTAAAGATGGCAATCGCAAGGTCCACTGGATGAGCTAGGAGAAGATGTCCAGGGCAAAGAATCAAGGGGGAATGGGTTTTAGAGGCTTTCGTGACTTTAATAAAGCTCTTTTGGGGAAAAATTGCTGGAGATTAATCACTGATGAATCCTCTCTGATGTCTAGAGTTTTCAAAAGCAGATACCACACGAGAGCATCCATCATGGAAGCTCCTCAAGGCTACTGTCGCAACCGTCCCGTCCGAGCGTCGCGAAAAAATAGATTATTAAGGATTCGGAGGAGTCGCCACCAATTTTATTTTAAATAGGGAAAAAAAATGGAAAACCCTAAAAAGTTGGTTTTTAACCAGAAACTAGGTTCGGGAGTCGATTACGAGTAGGGAAGGTGTTAGTACCCTACAAGTCCGTTAAAAAACGGTTGCCTCTAACTAATTGTGTAAAATTATAATAACTTATGTTTTACCCCTAAAAGCGAAAGATTTATTATTTAATTAATTTGAGCTCTAAAGTAAGGAAGAAGAATTAAAAAAAATTTGTTTAGCTTGACAAGGATAATTCTTGCTCCTACGTATCCCTTGATGTGATAGGAAATTCAAAGCTACGTAGTTCTTGTAGAAAATGATTATGGTTTGGTTGATTTTATTTATTTATTTTTGAAAGAGATTTGGTTGATTTTATTTGTTTATTTATTTGCCTTTTAAAAAAAAAGATTTTTTTTAAGGACTTCTGAGCTGTCACAACTCATACATCTTTAAAAATGAGATAAATTAATTGTTACTGCTTACTTAATCCCTTGCAATAATGACTGTATTATTTTCGAAAATGAGGTTGTTTAATTTAATTTATTATATTTTTAAAAAAAAAGTGTTTTGGGATTTCTGAGTTGTCTCAACTCCTGCGTCCTTGAGAGTGGAATTAATCTAACTGTCACAACTAGTTAATCCCTAAATTTACTTTTAAAAAAAAGGGCATTAGGATAGTAATAACATTATGTGTTTAGGGTATTAAAAAAAAAAACTTTAATCATAGACTATAAAAAAACATCGTCCCTTTCTATCTCCGGAGACAGAACACAGAATAACAATAACAATATGAAAAAACAAAATACACAAAACTAAAGAAACAAACATTCCATTCACTTCGATTTTAGAGGTATGGAGGAAAACCAACCAAACTGAGTTGCAACTCAGCACACAGGAGGGGGATCCGAACAGCGGCGTGATGGTCTCGAAGGTTTGCGGCGGTGCTTGGTCTGGTGCGCGGGGGTGCTACTCACGGCGGAGTTGGTTCTACAGTAGGATGTTTAATATTTTTTGGTACCAGTGAAATAAAGAAAAATGAGATGAGGGGGAGATGGTGATGCCACTAATACATGGGTTTTGGTGTTACCTTGATACACGAAATGTTTTTTTGTGTAACTTGTAATGAAAATGGGTTTTGGAACTAACAAAAAATACATCAGCCGTTGGTGCCACCCCCCTTGAGAATTTTTTGATCCTCTTTATAATTAGCAATTAGGTTAAGAAAGCATTTATTTTAGCATCAATCACCATCAAATTATTCAGATTTTGATTCAATTAATTTCATTAAGATCAATGAGTCAAACCCCTTTTTATTTTATCATTCAAATATTTCTAATTATGGACTCAATTGAATCAATTTTCAAACCAAAAATTAATTTGATTGGAATCCTACCATTAATGGTTTTATGGAGTTAATTTCATATCTTAAAAAAAAAAAAAAATCAACTTGACATATTATAACTAAATCAACGAGGATGATTATGTGAAAACTTACCAACTTTGGGCAAACAATATTTTATTTTATTATTCCATGATTTTTATTTGTCTTATTATTATAATTATCCATTTTAGTCCAAAGCCTAGTGGACCGGTTTATGACTCTCTCTCTAATCCAAATATATATTGATTTTTTTATTATTTTATTTTATTTTTATTTTTTAATCGGACAAAATTAGGTGTTTAGAGCTACCAACCAAGCTATGCTTGGAGAAGTATGATCAGTGCAAGGGAGGTGCTTGAGAAAGGGGCTAGATGGGTCATTGGTAAAGGAAAGAAGGTGAAAATCAGGCAAGACAGGTGGCTACCAAACGAGGTGGATTTCAAGGTCAGAAGCACAGATAATCAGCTGAATATTGATGCATTGGTAAGCGATCTCTTGATTCCTGATACCAATCTTTCGAATAAAGATTTGATTTTCTCTTGCTTTAACCAACTTGAGGCTAGATAGATCATGAGCATCCCCATTTCATTTAGACTACCTGAATATAAAATGCTATGGCATTGGGAGAAGAATGGTGTTTATTCAGTTAGATCAACCCATCACTGATGAGAGAGGAAAGAATGAAGAATGTACCTGGCCCTTCAATTGATCCCAATAGAAACCTATGGAAGGAGATTTGGCATGCCCCAATTCCAAGCAAAGTCAGAAATTTCTTATGGAGGCTTGCAAAAATTATCCTACCAACTCAGGCTACCCCGAGAAAGAAAGGACTTAAAATTGAAATGCTTTGCCCTCTATGCAATGTGGCTGTTGAGAAGACTGAACATCTATTTATGCATTGTAGACTGGCTCATCTGATCTGGTTTTCTTCTCAGCTAGGTGCTCATGTTCCCCAATTCACTGACCTTAACAGCTGGATTATGTAGTGGCTGACGTGTAAGGAAGACTTTGGAACCCAACTCTTTTGTGTAACTGTGTGGAAATTTTGGATTCCTAGGAATGAGGTGATTTTTAAGCATAAGTCAGTTGACCCAATTGTAGTGGCAGAGACAGCAAGGAGCTTTGTGGAGGAATACATTCAGGCAAACAACAAAATTCAGATCCAAGTTCCCCAAAGCATTCAAACCACCAAGGCTAGGACTGAATATGCAGGAATCACAATTAGTGTTGATGCAGGTTGCTTTTTAGATGGCTCCACTGGCTGGGGACTCATAGCAAGGGACAAAAATGGAGTGCATTAACAGGAATTCTGGCATTGCTACAATTGATTCCATAATCCATGATTGTAGGGCTCTTATGGGTCAATTAGAAGAGGCTGATGTTGTTCATATTCGTAGGCACTTGAATGTTGAGGCTCGTAGGCTAGTTGGCTTAGCAAAGAGAATAGGCTCTAAAATTTGGCAGGGGAATGCCTCTGATCAAGAAGATCAAAACTCTTGTAATGTTTCTGTTATTTCTTAATTTTTTAATGAATGATCATGTTTACCTTCAAAAAAAAAAAAAAAAAAAAAAAAACTTGTAAGTGTTATGTTGAGTCTTTCAAATGGTTGAGTTCAAATTTCTTTGTGCCTTAATTTGATAACCTTATTGCCTATTGGAATCCTCGGTGCCAAAGACAAAATGTGTGTTTAGATTTCGGTTGGGAAGGACCCAAACTTAAGTTTGACCAAAAACTACTCTCACAAGCTTTTGGCCAAACTTAAGTTTTGATCCTCCTAACGAAAATCCAAACACACTAAAAATGGTTGAGGCCAACGATGGTTGAGGTTTTTATAAGCTCGTAATAAAACGAGTGCTCGCACGTTGAACAATTTTTTTGTTATATTTCTTAAATTTATTTCTATAATTTTTTCTACTTTCTTTTATAATTTTTATCTTATATATGTATATATTAATTACTATGTATTGTCAATGTAAAGTTTTTTACATTGACAACCACTTAAATCCATATATTTATTTATATATTCAGATTTTCATATTTTGAATTTAATTTTTGATGAGTCAATCCATTTAACCCACTAACTTATGATAGATTAAGGTCGCGTTTGGGTAAACAACTTAATTAAGCACTTATCATGTGAAAGTTTATGTTATAATCGCTTCAATTCAACCAGCTATTTGTGTTTGGATCCGCACTTCGAAAATTGACTTCTGTTAGTTTTTTTTAACATTTGGAACTAAAAAAAATTCCAAGATATAACATTAGTTTTTTTTTTTTTTAACATTTCAGATACCTTTATCAAACGCTCTTCATAAATGTTTATATAATGAATTTAAATAAAATTTTCCAAACGCCACCAAAATGAAGTTGGCCCTTCTCACCTTTATCACTCCTATTGATTCACTTTGGGAGCTCTATCAGAAGAAAAAAAAAAAATTGTAATCTAAAAGTATCTAACCTTTTTATAGGAAATTTTAAGTTAAAAAAGAGTTAGAACGACGTTACACGTCCTGGTTGCCGTATAGATAATAATATAATAATATAACTTGAAGGGATGTGATTAAATATAACTCTTTGGTCAAGTGGCGCCGTTCGTGGTACCAGGACCTGCTTCACCAAGTGGTCTTGAGATCAATTCCTCCCTCAAGCACATGGTTAACCAGGCTCTGATACCATGATGGTTCAAGCCCGCAATTAGTTGCTAATCTTTTTATTCTAATTCTTATTTATACGCTGTAAATTTGTGATTCTATCTTCCTTCCATGTGGAATTTCAAGTCGAGTTTTTTCCTGAGGACACAGGTTTTGCCAAGGATTGGGACAATTCATGGTTAGGTTTGCCTTCACTAACTGTGTTCTTTCTTAATAAATTTGGGAGAAAGTGGTTCCACTAGAATAAATAGGTTATCTTAAAACAGAAAAATATTATGCAATATTCAGGCAAGGCATGCAAGTTCGGTAAAATTTTACTAATTCAAGACTAGTTTGTTTGTCAAGTTTCTTATTGTAACTGCATGATTATCTTATTTTGCAATGGTAGTGAAGTCTATCTTCCATTTTTAGGCTTGATCTCTTACTGACTAGGATTTATAGCTTCGTACAGAAGATCTGTTCACTTTTCTCTGCTACTTTAGCTAATCTTTTGTTGAATAATGTTAGTAAATTACATGGAATTTTTGGATATATGAAACTTTTGGTATACTGTTATATAATCTAGTCTGTTTGATCAAATAGATTATTTATTGCTGCTGTCATGTGAATCCCAACAATGACATTTATCTTTCTATTTATTTATTTATTTATTTGTTGACTTTGCAAATGCTCATTCTAAGGATTCCAGTAAGTTCAACTGACATAAATGTTGAACTCCCTAATGTTCTTATATTCTTTCAAACAACAATAATTCCAGATTATTGATGATGCTAGTGGAAAAAGCATTTTTATTCTATCTCACTTGCTATTAACAGTTAATAGTTCCCCCAAATTGGATATACTACAAGGCAACCTCACAAATCTGCTGCAGAACCCTTGATCATCGGTGGATTTAGTGGTTCACTGTGATTTTTTTTCCCATACCAGAATATTGCAACTCAATTGGTGGCAGAAGGTTGTTATGTACGTGGATCACGGTATGAAAAGGTTTTTCTCGCAAATGATTGCAAGAAGTTACCTGTTTCGGCTTCAAATCTTGAACATCTGAAGTCAGGCGTTGAAGGTTATGCCTTAAAGCATGGAAATAGTTTAAATAACAAGTGTAACTCTTGCTTCCCAAGTTGGTAATTCACAATCTCTAGTCAGCTCCTCGTTTAGCATTTAGAATCATTATGGTGTTGTTCTAGAATTAGTGGATTGAACTTGCATTTAAGTCACTCAGCAAGAGATATTTTCTGCTCTGCTGTACTTTAAATAGGATTATATGTTGTATCTTCCTATACTTCATGGCATATGCTGATTTTCACTTGAACATTGAAATGTGCTGTTTACCACTCATTGCACATAAGCATTGTAATGAATAGTACTGTAGTTTTCAGTTCTTTATTAGGTCTTGTAGTCATTATGTAACAGAACACAAACCCAAATACAATCTAGGCAACTTATTGCATCTAACTTTGTTGTATATTAACTTATTTGCGTACTAAATGTAACATGTTATAACTATTATTGGATTCGTTTAAGATGTTAATATGTAACATTCGGACCAAATTGTAGAGGTTATACATCTCATATTTGGATCCTCTCCTTTTTATCGGGACAAAATCATCTTTGCTTTTGTCAATGGGATCCATTCAAATTTGCTTTTGCCTCTTTCTCTCTCATAATATGAGAGGAAACATGAGAGAAAAAGAAGCGGATCTCAATCCATATGTCTCATATCAAGGAAAAATAAAAGTGAGAAATTGGTTTGCATGGTTTCTCTAAGCTATAATTTTAAATGCTTCTGAAAAAATTGCTTGTTTTTTTTTTTTTTTTTGGATTTTACTTGCTTAATTAAAAAATAACAAGCCTCTAGATTCTTACGTCATAGCACTAATAACTTTAAAATTATATACTTTTGTGAATCTGAACCTGTATTACGGACCATCTCAGAGTTGAAGTGAGGTAGCATGCTGCACTGAAAACCGCTGGTGATGGAAGCAGTGATAGATATAAGTAATAGATCAAAGGAGAAAACTACGTGCTTCAGGGAATATGGTGATCAAACAGAGGTTCTTTGACATATCCCTTGAACTGTGTGTTTCGTTTTTTTTTTTTTTTGTACAGAATAAATAATAAAATTGAGTCTAGACATGAATAAATAAATAAACAAATAGGGATTGTTGACCTCAATTTTTTTGGATGCAATTGTCTTTCACTATTTGATAAGTCCAGAAAGGTATTAGTTCCTTGGTTATTATTTAAATTTTTTACACTATGATAGTGGTTGAATTGGGAAAAGGTTTGGTTTGGTTGTGTATGATAGATTTTGCTTTAAAAATTATTATATGATATTTTGTATAAGAGCAATTTCTACCAACTGACTTACTGACCTATTGCAGAGCTACTTCACAAAGGAGACACTGGGCCTTGGAGTAAGTTTTAGAAATGGACTTGAAATAAATATATAACAATCTTAGCATTTGCATGAGTTGGTCTTACATAAAACGGTGATCCAGGCTGCCTATAGTAGTCTTTCTGATACTTATGAACTGTCTATACTTGTAAAATATATGAAGTATTGTATTGAATTGTTTGCATGATCGACATGGATGATCTTATTATGTTCTGTTTTGGTAAAATTCAAATGGCTAGATTTAGTGCAGAAACTTTGAATGGTTTTTATGATACCATCAATTAAATGATTGTATTGGAAGAGTGCTGGCGTTGTTGGACATATTGCTGTGATCAGATTTCGGACATGCACCAAATAAGTATATGTTTGTCTCAGCCTCTGCTGCCAATACTTGACTTCTGCATGTAGTCATGCACACGGATAAATTTATGAATGTGTTGAGTCTATCATCTGATTAATCTTTTAGATATACATCTTGTCCAGACTGGTTCTTCTTAATATTGTCCGTTGAATGGTCCAAAGTCCAAACAAACTACAAAGTGTTGCTTTTCTTAACCCATTTGGAAGTACAAAGCTCTCTAAAGATCAAGACATCAAAGCTTTTGTCCAGACAGTTGTTCTTAGCAGGATTAACACTAATGACATGCTTCAAGGAATCTTTGTCTCCTAATATGTGTATCATCACTATCATGTGTGGTTCGGACTATGAGCCTCATCTTTTTTTACATTGTTCGGTGGTAAACTCTCTTGGAATAGGTTGTTTGGGATCTTTGCTGATTGCATGAATTTCTCCTTAGTAAATATAGTGGTCTTGGCTTTTGTAAAGAAGCAAAAGTTTTGGTGCTATGCTTTGTGTAAGCTGTTCTTTGGTGTATTGGTTGGAAAGGAACAGTAGAATACTCAATGACCGATTTTTATTTGGGATAGGGTTGCTCTCTTGGCCTCCCTTTGGTGTTCTTCCCATGGCTTTTTAGTGGTGTTTCTTTATTATACGTGCTGACGGATTAATGTACTTTCTTGCATGGCTCTGCCACATAGGTTTTAGTTGTTTCTTTGTGTTGTTTTTCCTTTGTAATTTCCTCTTCTCTTATCATAAGATTTCTCTTTTTATAAAACAAAGATCTACAAAGTGAAGAACGATTTAATTTTTCTAACATAAATTTGCCATTTATATGATGAATTTGGAATCAACTATATAACCGAAGTCTTTAAGATCTGCTGAAACTCATCAAGTAGATAAACAATGTTTAGCTGAAGTTGACCTATGGCTGTGGAGAAAAGTTTTTGTCTAGTTTTAGCTGCAAGAAAGAAACATCACAAAACATCTTTATTTTGTTTTTGTCTAGTTTCTGTCATTTAACAATGTTCCGCGCCTGCCCACTTTTTCTGTTTTATTTATCTTCTAATTAACTTGGATGGTAACAATGTTTAATATCAGATTTTATATTTCAAGGATTTTTCACCTTGTACAATCTCCTAATTATCTATGAAGGCGTTGAAAAGCATTGACTGGAAAAGGTATGGTTTGAATTTTGTGGGCATAGTGCTGCAAGATGGCTATGCATCACTGGAATGGGAAGACTAGCCAACAGATACTCACATTGATGTTGTGCTCCACTCATATCATAAACAATAAGCAGCATTGGAAAGATCCCTTTTCGTTTACCTGAGACAGGATTTGATGCTTTGCTGTAAGACTGGATAGCCAAATTACTTCATAGAACCGGTGGACAATTGTGCACTAACATTTTTCTTACTTGAAACATGAATATAAGTTTGCTTATAAATGTATGTATGTATATACTTCCTTGATAATTTTTGCAAGACCACAGGCACCAGCTCCATGGATTTGGATTGCATGAGGTCACTACACCCACCCAGTCACTGAGATGCACCGTTGAATGCATTTGAGTATGTATTAAGAAAAATGAAACAATATTGATCCAACTGTGCATCTCAATGATTGCAGGGACTACATGGGTGCAGTGATTACAAACAATCCAAATCCAAATAAATCTTCTTAAAGAGCGGTTAAACTTTCACGATGATTTGTCCACATAGAAGCATGTAGGAGTTCTTCTAAGTGCTCATGCACTTAATGTAAATTCCTTTCTCTGGTCCTTTTATTTTCTCTCTCCCTCACACTAGAGATTTGCATGCTTTGGGCCTTCAATGTTTTTACCATTAAAAGTATTCTTCTCCTGCCTAGACTTATTTATATACATAATCGTATCATTCAATCGTCTAGTCTTTTACTCGCTACACAGGGCAGCCCCCCATCATTTTCAAAAGAACGAAAGCATCCACATCAAAGGGAATCAACTGAAATGTCATCATCCAGCAGGTTTGATTTTTCATTAAATGAGCTGAATATATATCACGGAGTTGGTGGTTTGTCCAAATATCCTATACTATGGTTTTGTCTGCTTGGATCTGTTCAGAAAAACCACTAGGAGGAGGGGACTCTAGGAGAGTCCCTCAGATAGTATGCCTCTTGAAATGGCTAATATTATGACAATACTTGGTAGCATAGATCATTGAGCTCAAGGATTTATTTCCGACTTAAACTAAATAATATACAGCTGACAATAAACATCTAAGTAGATTTTATTGAGCTAGATCCACAAACTCACCTAATGTAGAGAGCAAGCATGTTTGGGGAAGATTACTTTTTTTTTCCATTTCAACTGGGTCATACATAATCTATCATATTTGACAATTAGCTTAAATTTATAAAAAAGCTTTTTTTGGGGAAAGAAGTTGTTTTATGTCATCTAATTTGTTTTAACTTAAAATTGTTGTGATTTGATTATTTTTCATTCTCAAAACTCTTTTCCCTATTTACCCGCACAAAACTAACTTCCAAGCAAATATTATTAAATTATACAAATAACTTTATATCCTTTTTTTTCGTAATTTACTATGTAAAGTGATTTTTTTGCACAATCCAAACGAAATGAAATATCTTAAAATCGATTTTCAGCAAATATATCCAAACAAAAACATATTCTGATTATAATTGATTATCAAAATAATCGATTATACATATATGTGCAAAAGCGTAGAAAAAGAATATCATATTTTAAAGTGGGAAACCCTCCGGTATAGAGGGAAAAACCACGAGACAAATTCTGAAAAACATTGCATTATATAAAGGATAGTTACAATATCCTCTCTAGACTCTCACACACAAAAGACAAATACACTGTTTTCAGTGAGAATCTTTTCCATTCAAATATTACAATTCTTTATAATTGCTGTATTAACGAATAATAAAGATTATGCCCTAAATTTTTCCCGTGTATTTTTCCTTCACCCTATACTCAATAGGATTTACTCACTCTATTTTTCTCTCACTAGCAGACACTCTTGAATTTTCTTGCTCTACTTGTTGCTTTCCAGAGTTTACATGAACTCATATGAGTTTACCAAAAAAAAAATTACATGCAAGTTAATTCATATTGGTGACTTGGGATCGTAAACTTGAGAGTTTAACACCTATATCAAAGTGGGTTACAACCTATGAGCCAACCCGTAGACCTATGATACAAACATGTAAAAGTAATACAATGAGTCAACAAGGGTGACTTATATACTAACTCTTGTAACTAATACTTAACCAAGTCTAACTAATTATATCTCCAATAATAATTTAAGTTGCTAGTAAATTCCAGAGTTTACGGATTTTATCAATGTTTACATGAACTCATGAGTTTACCAAAAAGAAAGTAACATGCAAGTTAATTTATATTGGTGACTTGGGATCGTAAACTAGAGAGTTTAACACCCGTGTCAAAGTGGGTTACGACCTATGAGCCAACACCCGGGTTGAGGTTTTACGGGCTCAAAAAAGAACGAGTTACAACCTGACTCATCAACCCAACTCACTCGCAAGTTAAACAAAATTTTTATATTTTTTAAATATTTTTTAAAAATATTTTTTCTACTTTATTTTATATATTTTTTTATATTTATATGTGTTTTTTATTTTCTCATTTTTTGAATTTTTGATGAGTCAATCCAGCCCGACATACTTTACTATTACCCAAGTTGGCTCACTTTGACAACTCTACCGGAAAGAATAAAATTATAATTTAACCTATGGCAATTTTAAGTATTAAAAAAACAATGAGTTAAAAAGACGCTTATGTCTTGGTTGCTGCATTTCACTTTTTATATATAATATAACTTGAATGGCCGAGAATTAAATTTAGCTCTTTGGTCAAGTGGCGCCGTTCCTAGTATCAGGACCTGCTTCACCAAGTGGTCTTGAGTTCAATTCCTAACTCAAGCCGAGTTTTTTCCGGAGGACAGAGGTTTTGCCAAGGATTGGTACAATAACTTTGTGTTCTTTCTGAGTAACTTGCTATTATTTATCCATGCGCCTTCTCATTTATTTATTTTTTTAATTTTTTAATGCTCCTTGCGAAATAGATGGGTTGGTTTCTATCAAAACCACCAGGATGGTTAATGCTCTCATGGTTGCATGCTAGACCTTTTGTCTAAGGAAAATGGTTTAAAATTTAAACCTTTCTTCTCATACTACTTTTTTTTTATATTTGTGATATGAACACACTTCAAGAGTGACTTGGACTCAAAATTTTCAAGTGTAGTATGTGTTACTATGTTTTAATTTAACTGTTATCAAGAGATCAATTGGAGTGAGCAGAAGCAACAACACATTCCGGCAAGTATACATCGGCATAGAAGTATTTTGGACGGAACAATATGCTCATTGACATTGTATATCTTCTAATATACTATGTAACTTTGTGTCTATAGATTACCATTTCAGCTGTGCTGAACCAATCCATCAATTTTTTTTTTTTTGTATTTTATTATATTAGGGTTCAAGATTGCTTTGCATTTTTTCTTTTTGGATATCTCTATTGCTTTATATTTTATTTATCGGTCAACTATTTGGTGTTATATCTTAAGAAGTTGGTTTCTTTCATTTCCAAATCCTCTGTTATGCCCCTGGTCTCGCGAAAAACAATTGCTGGCTTGATCTTGTATTCCAGTGCCTGAGGTTTCTAGGGAGAATGCTTTTTTTTACCTTGGATTACAATCACAAGAAGTTGGAACTAAAATTATGGAAAATTGTGTTAATAAAAGGATGATTTCAGTTATGGAGATGATTATAAACAGAAAGCCCCTTAAAACTAAGGATATGTTTCGGAGGATGGAGTGAGATGGTTAGTAATGGAGTGTGATGGTTAAAAAGACTTAACTCATTATTTGAAAGTTTAGTAAGTAATGGAGTGAGATAGTAATCCAAACCACTCCATCCCAGCCAAACCCCCAATTTTTAAACCCTCCAAATTGGGGGGGGGGGGGGGTTGGGATTCCGTCCTTAAACTCTCAAATAATGGAGTGGTATACTTTTACCACTTCACTCCACTCCATTACTAACCACTCAACTCCATCTCCTCGAAAACTTCCAAAGAAGTTGGCCCTTTTTTTCAGGATGAGCTTGCCCAAGTAGTGGGAGTTTGAAGAAGAAAAGGTCTTTAGTTTTATGTGCACCAAACCTCAAGGATCACCTACCTTTGCTAATGAGATCTTTGACAACGGCCAGATCCGACCAATCTTCCATGTTTTCAATCAATCTCCTCTCTTTCGATTGGATGAGGAGGTGGAGACTTCGAATAAGAGCTGCAAGAAGAGCAACTCCACTGGATTTTCGAACTTGTGGAGGTTTCGGCGAAACTTGAAGCTTCGAAGCAATAGCAACGGAAATGATGCTTTTGTTTTGTTGAATCCTTCGATGTCGACGCCGGCAAAGACAAAGAAGTTCGATGATGCGAAAGTGAAAAATGTTGTTGCAAAGAAGAACAAAGTGCCGTTGTCACCTCACGAGAAGCATTACATGACGAATAGAATGAGGAAGCGAAGCGATAAACATAGATCGTTTCTAGTTTCTACCTTACAATAAGGAACTAGTTGGGTTCTTCACCAATGTGAACAACTTCAACAGGAACGTTTATCCCTTTTGAGATCTTAATCCTAAGTTTTCGTAGCTATTTTAGATGGATTTATCTAATTGTGATAAAACTGAATTATATTTCATGCAAATACTTGACGTATAGGAGTTAGGTAATTTGTTTTGGAGTTTACCAGAATTACAATTTGGGGAGTTTTTTTTTTTGCTCTTGATGACAAATAAGAGTTTTGTAACTCCCTGAAAGGTGTTGTATATAGAATGCTTTTTTGGTAACATTATATTTAACTGCATCTACATCTAAAATAGAAAAAAGTTGTGCTTAAGTATAATTTAAGTTGTGTGCATATCTCTCCATTTTGTTTTATGAAAAAATATCATGTAAAAGATTATTCACCGTCACAAAGATTTGCGCACAAAAAAAAAAAAAACCAAATAAATATCTCATGCATCGCACATTTTCCGATACTGGTTTGATTTAAATAGCTTGTGCAAAGCACACCTAAGATGTCTAGTTTCATTTTTTTGGTGCTGATGCCTAGTTACATTTAAAAGCCTTGTTGTTGACTGCAAGTATCGAAAATGAATAAAAGAAGAAAACGATTCCCTACTCTATGACTAATGAGTTTCCTAAAGAAAAATGTCCGGTTCGGTTGGTTCGGACATAAAAATTATGAATACACAGGGTTCAAAATCCTGTAATTTTGTTTCTCCTCTTTCTCGTTTCTTTTCCCCCTTCCTTTATGCAATCTCCTTTGAATCTCCTTTTTAGATAAAATAAATAAATAAATAAATAAACAAACAAACAAACGCTCACGGACAGAGCTAGTTAATTTTAATTGAGGTGGCTAAAGATAAAGAACTTTATTAACCAGTGGCTGAGTTTAATAATTTCTTTTTCTAAAAAAAAATTAAATTGTGAAAAAAAATCAAAAAATATATTAGATGGAGACAAGACCCCTCATTCGGGTGAAAATAAAATAGGCCAAACTAGGCTCTATTTAAATAAATTTAGGTTTGTTTTATAAATAGTTTAGGCTTAGTGTGTTAACTGTCATAAAACTGTTTTTTCTTGACAGGGGCTTAGTTTAATCTGTTTATAATAACAACAAATTGGTATGACCCGAAGTATATATAAAGCCTCACAATACATGAAAGCATACCAGTTAAGAAACTTAAACTTTTTAACAAAATTATTATATTCAGTATAAATTAAATATGCTAGTATTACAAATCCATACTTCAATATATTTTTTTAGGGTAGTTAAATTTTTTTATCAATCATAAATAAATAAATAAGTATGTTTGATGATGGTGGATAATTTCGAATCTAAGTCATGATTATCAAAAAATAAATAAGCATGCTTGATTGGCCATATAATTTTTTTTGAGTTTGAACCTTGGCCTACATAGCAAATTAGGCCTTTCTAAAACCCAAATTGGCTTCTGTAAAGTTGGTCGAAAATAGGTTACGCATTAAATCTCTAATATAGGTCTTAGGTATTCTCACCCCTATCACTTACACAACACATAGTTATACCCCGGCACATAGAAACATGTCAAATGTAACAAGTGTCATACCCAAGTTGGTGTGTGAATCACACCTAACTAACGAGCAAGATAGAAAAAAGTTGGTTACACAACACTATAATTGATATGTACCTCACATCGTCTGCCTATGATACATAATTAAAATGTATGTGTGCAAAAATAGAGATAGCACTAAATATAATTAGAGGGTAAAAATTGTATTAATTTAAGGTGATATTGAATAAAAATGTTAAGTTAAAACTAGTAGGTAAAATAAACAATAAACAATCATGTTATATTGGCTGGGAGAAGATATCGCAAGCTGTCTATTCGAAGCGTAAGCGTAAGCCATGAAATAGATATTGCAGCCATTAGATGTGTACAATGTTTGAGTATTGCCGCCATTAGATGTGCACAAGGTTTGAGCCATTGCTCCACATTCTGATCAAGGCGATGATCGTTAGATAGCATTCTTTATCTAGTCATCTACGATATTGGGTTTTGTCCTAAAAGGATGCGATATTCACTAGTGGAGCAACAAGGGGGGCAAGTTTCCCGATCACAATGATAATGCATTAAATTGCAGGTGGCTGTCGAAAAATACAAAGATGAGCACCACGACAACGGAGGATGCATATGGCAGCATCATATTGAATTCGTGGTTTTGCATGGATTGAATCCGAATTCATAAAAATTAAAGAAGGCTATGTCGAGTGATGGTGAGAAATTCTCTCTTTTTTTTAGGATATCATGCAATAACACCTATACAGGTATATCACCAAAATAAAACTATGAAACTCAGAATGAGAATGGGATGGCGCATTGAATTGGTATCCATTAGTTATAAACATTGAATCCAAAACCAATAGAAAGCTCAGAAGTATTAGACATCCCATGAAACAAATTCCTACTATAATTTTAGCCACCAAGATGTCCTAAACCACAAAACATGAAAACAAATCCAATTTGTCTCAGAAGAGGACCAAAAAAACAAACTAGATAATATTCACCCCTGCATCCAGAATTACCAATCCACAAGAAGACTCCCAAATGCATTAAGCCTGTAATGATAGATAATCATGGGAAAAAATAATTTCAGTATTAATCCAGATAACTTCCAACTTTTCTTTTTATTTTATTTTTATTTTATAAAACTAGAGAGGGCAGTGAATAAGGGATTTGAATAATGATATGATATTAAAAAAATTGAAAATTCAGGGTAAACATCAAGATAAACACAAAAATGCAAGCATGGATTGCATGGTGCACCTTTGCCACCACTCCCAAGGAACTAAAATGTTTACATTTTCCATATAACATGCATTTTTTAATCAAAATTTGCACACGAAAGAAAGCAAGAAAGAAATTAGCTACCTTGTTGGCTATGTTGTTGGAAAGCCAGTCCAAACCCTCATAAAGACCCTCCCCAGAGGTTGCACAGGTGCTCTGGATGTACCTGAAAGAGTCAGAAAAGCATGTTAGATATCAACGAATAGATATCAATACTGGACAACAAGGGGATCATGATCAAACACTATTTACCAGTGGCGCTGTCTGAGAGAGTGGAGACCCAGCTTGTCAGTAATTTCAGCAGCATTCATTGCATTGGGAAGATCTTGTTTGTTAGCAAAAACAAGCAATACTGCATCTCTCAGTTCATCCTACAAAGATAATTAAAATAATTCAAACATTGTCATTTCAACACAAGAATATACGAAACAGAAGGCAAAAGAAGTAGGGTGCTAATGATTCTTGTCATGTTCCTTATGAATATTAAGGTGAGGCAAAGAAGACCAATTAATAAGAACTTATCTTCCCAGGAGCTTGACTAGTAAGAACTCGTTATTCAACTTCCAAATGATATGTCCATAGTGATATCAAGTACAAGAGCTATTACAGATATTACAATCCAGTAAAAACAGGTCGGTTAACAAAGTAATTAAAAATAGGAACGCTCTCTGTCACGAGTTCCTCATCTTTGATAGGAAGACACCCAATGGGCAAGTGAATATCATTTGCTGGACTAATGAAATCACCATTAACAACATAGTATCATTATCATCAGCATAGTCAGACCAATAGCATATACAGAAAATTGCTGCCTGCTTCCGCTAAAATAGTTCAATCCTACCACAAATCCCAACAAGAAATTATGAATATTTATTTAATTAGACAAACAGAAAAGAGAATATTAGCCATAGATTCAATGTGACAACTAGAACTCTCTATCTTCACTAGTATACGATCCTTTTGGCCTCTGATCCTAAACCTCATCTATACTAGAGAAAGAAATTCCCTCTAAATGTCAGAGAATTCGATGAATAATTAACATGAACACACATGAAAATAAAAATATCATGACCCAAAAAGCCAAACAAAATTGACTATTGTACCTCATTCAACATCCTATGCAACTCATCTCTGGCCTCAACAACTCTGTCCCTGTCATTGCTGTCTACAACGAATATAAGACCCTGTGTGTTCTGGAAGTAGTGCCTCCACAAGGGACGAATCTGCAAAAGAAAACATAAGTATTCAGCCACTGACCTCCAAGACATATAACTCAGAACCATAATAGCTTCATGAAGAAATTTTAAAGAATGCATAAGGATCAAAGTACCTTGTCCTGGCCACCAACATCCCAAACAGTGAAGCTAATATTCTTGTATTCCACAGTCTCGACATTGAACCCTGAAATATATAAGAGAAATAAAATTATATCAATACATATAACAGCAGCAAAAATTGTCTGCAACAGCAACCAGACTATCTGTAATTTCCCTAAATAGCACAACAATATTAAATAGAAAACCTAAGAAACAAAGGAATCCAGCATTCTCTAACCAATTGATGCAGCAAAATCAAAAGTAACACGAGTTTATGAAGAACAATAGTTACAAAAGGTCGAGTTACATCCAGGATTTCACATCAAGCATCACATATTTAAGCGGCCTCCAATATAAATAATATCTTTTGAGACAATATTCAGTTTTTAAGATTTCTTTACAGACATAGCAATGTATGATTCATCTTAAAAGCTCATCAACATAACAGCTCCTGAAATCAGTTATTACTAAGACGGTTCTACAAGATGTAAAAGAAGATCTATAATTAATACATATGCACGTTAATATTCCTATATTGAAGTATTATGTTGTAAACATAACTCTAAATAAAAGCAAAAAATTCAGAAACATACCAATGGTAGGAATTGTAGTAACGATCTCTCCAAGCTTGAGCTTGTACAGGATGGTTGTCTTACCAGCGGCATCAAGACCAACCATCAGAATTCGCATTTCCTTCTTGGCAAAAAGCCGACTGAAAAGCTTGGTGAATGTCAGCCCCATTTCTCCTTCAGCTTGTGGATCCCTACATTTTCAAATCTCATTCAACATTAACCGTTCCAAGCATAATTTCAACCAAATCATTTTATTCAACAAAACAAATACAAAAAAAGAAATCAAATGAATCCAATTTCTTCCATTCCAGCAAACAAAATCCGGCTTAATTAGATGCTGCAACAGAGAATCATATCAATGCAACTGAAGTCGGCCAGATCTCAAGCATTTCTATTCGCGAATCAGATCGCACAAAAGAAAATGATTAAATTAACATAACATTTTCGAAGATCCACGAGATTCAACAAACGAACCACATAAAGGAGAACGATCTGAACATTTCGATCCCGAAACCCTCAGATCAAATGATGTGAATAACCGTTACAAAACCAAAAGCATTTAAGAAAATAAACAAATTGATCCGAAATTCAACTGCGATTCGCCAAAAAAAAACATCTCCAAAATCTCGAATGCAAAATAAGGGGAAATTCGAAATGAAATGAAATGAAAGTGAAATGAAATTAGAGAAGTTGAATCGGTTTCTGTGAATGGAAAAGAGATTGATGAAACAGAAAAAAATGCGATCTCAGAATTAGAGAATACCTTGAGGGATCTGGAAACAGAGAGCGTGGAGAGAGATACGATAGGAGGAGGAGGGAGAAAGAGGTGAAGGATGCTTTACAACAACGCGAAATGAGGAGGGTGAGGGGATTTAATAGCCAGCGAACAGAACAGGGGTACCCGAATTATTTGCGCGTTTTGGTTCAAATAACCAAAGCAACCCTGGATCTGACTCACTCACTGTATTGTTTGGACTTCGGAAGCTTCCAAACCTTTACTTCTTTGAAAATACAACATTACTTTTACACTCACACTTTATTTTTTATTTTTTTATATTTTTATTCTGATCACCACTTCTCTCAGTAATGGACTTCCTTTAAATGAAGAAGAATTTCCTTCCAAAGAAGGAGATGAGAAGGAAGATGCATATCTTTTATAGGGAAAAAAAAAAAAGGAGAGATGGATTATTTATTTATTTTTGAATCAAGATGAATTAATTTTTGCTCTCTTTCTTTTTTCCATTTAAAAATATATAGATTATGTGTAAGAAAATAAGGTGTAGGTTTGATTGTTTGGGAAAATTACAATAATCTCCTTGAAGTTTAGTATAATTATACTTGACAATCCTCTTGTTTCAAAAGTTACATTCAACTCCCTTCTAAAGGAGATCTATGTAATTTTAATATCATCATATAACAGACGTGAGTATAATAATAACATAAACCTCAAGGAAGTTCAATGATCTAAAATCTTATCTCAATCTTGTCAATATAGACAACAATGGTCTCCTCAATATTAAACCTTCTTTCAGGTGCTCTATAATTAGCCAAGATTATACATGTTAGTGCTTGTTTGAGACCACTGGATTTTTTTTTAAAGTTGTTTTGAGACCAAAAAGTTGTTTATAAAATAATCTTGCATGTTTGACATTTTGATTAAATGTATGAAAAAGTTTTTTTTTCGAAAAAAACATTCATTTTCCCTGTCACTAGAGTATGACTATTAAATTGTTTTGGATTAGATTATTTTCTAATCTGAAAAATGTTTTCCACTTTTATCCCTCCTCCAAAGAAATATTATAAAAAACATTAAATATTATTAATATAAACAAATAACTTCATACCATTTTTCGTAAATTATAATATAAAAGTGATTTTTTTACACCATCCAAACAAAATATATTATCTTAAAATCGATTTTTAACAAATATATCCAAACAAAAATAAATTTTTGATTATAATCGATTATCTACTTAATTTATTTTTTTCAACTTTTCTGAACACTATTTCTATCCAATGGGATTACCCACAAATTTGCTTCCTTGGAGTTTTCACAAATGGGTTGTCGACCTGACAGTCGTAGCTCTCATGCTCTATGCTATGCTATTGCAATGGGCACATGTAGATGGTGGTGCTTTTGAGGCATTAGCCAACTGCAAGCTCTCGAGCTTCTTGGTAAGTGCTTCCATTCTCCCCAGAGTAGTTGTGCTTCTATTCTTGGTACTGTTAATCTATAAGTCAATTTTCCAGCTTAGAAAAAAAAGGTTATATAGCCTTATAGGACTGAAATGAAACCAGCCACAAACTTCAGGGGTGAAAAAAGCACTTTAGCCAAGGTTATCACTCTCTTTCCCAAGTCCAATAAGTTAACTTATAATTTATTTGACTAACTTATAAACTTGCTTGACTCAAATATAAGTGCTTAGTAAACAAACTCATCTCATTAACTTTTAACTTTTCTTCATAAACTATTTTATTTAACTTATGACTTATAACTTATAACTTAATGATTTTTCTTTCATTTTTACTCTCATTCATTTAATCTAATTCTCACTTTACTATGTTTGTTATAAATATGCCCTTTTATGTCGTTTTACATTTATAAGTTAGTTCAACAGCTAATTTTACCAAACACTTCAAATTCAATTAGCTAGCTTTTTAGTTATCAGCTAAAAATTAATTTATCAGTTATAAACTAGCTTATCAATCATAAGCTAGCTTACCAGCCATTTTTGTCAAATAGGACCTATATTAGCACCAGTAAACAGTAAATCTGGTTTGGTTTGGATTTCACAAGACCTCCAAGCTCCTTTTAAAAACATGCATAATGACCTTCATTTAAACTTTGGCAAGCTTTCAAACAATGAGGATTGATTACTTTTGATTCTGGGGGACAAAATTAAGTTTTAAGAGGATGAAGGATCAAATGTTTGTTTTGAGAAAATAATTGGAAATCTTTGATCTCATTTGAGTGATTCATCTTTTTAACAAGCAGGACAAAAGTGTATTAGCTTTCTTCCCGATAGATCATGGACAGATTAGAGGTCCATGCCTCAAATTGATAACAATAATCGACATAAAAACATTTGAATTTACGGTCGCCGATGAAACTTAGAAAAATCAGGGCGTCTATGTTGCATATATGCAGTCTTTCCCTCATTAGCTTCCTCAGTGCCATAAAATATCAGTGTTGCATTTCCACCAATTTCCTATAATTGAGATAAATACAAATTAAAGTATGCACGCATTATGCACCAAGGGAAGGGTGAATAAAATTAGCAAGTACCAACAACATCATATTAGGCTTCAGGAAATATAAATAATTGCAAAGCATTGGTACATTCACAATAATCATCTTTCTATTTTTTAACTTATAAACATAGAATATTGATAGATGAAATGATGAATCATGATATACCTGAAGTCCAGCATGCCCATCATCCACAGCATTAAGAGCTGACTTGAGAACCCGAATTGCAGTTGGGCTGTTCCTGAGTATCTCCCGACACCATTTTACTGTTTCTTTCTCTAAATTCTCTAGCTAGACCAAATCAAAACATTGCATTCACTATTAGTACAAGGTTGATGTCAGATCATGTGTCCATCTACTGTTGCTTTTAGTAGCTTCCTATTTCTCAAAAATCCATGACAATTTAATTATATTTCAAATTCATATGTAATATAGAAATGTTGAAGGCCGACATCAAATTGTTTTTGACTAATAAAGACAAATAAATAAGTATTAGTGTCACGAATTCCTCAGATAGAAATGAACTTACTGGTACGACAGTGTTGACAAGGCCCATTTTCTCTGCTTCAACAGCAGTATAGAACCTTGTGAGAAACCACATTTCACGTGCTTTTTTTGGACCTACCTGTTTAAAGAAGTTTAATTTTTAAAATAAGAACAGCAAACAAAGTCCACCACCTAAGAACAGCATAGCAGTGGGGTGAATTAGAAAGATAAACAACAGTATTTAATCCTTACCAAACGGGACATGATGGAACTTCCATAACCAGCATCAAAGCTTCCTACCTTCCATTACGTAAAATTCGTGAAGAAGTATTATTACAAGAGAGGGAGAGGGGGAGAAACATTATTTTGCTTTCTTATTTATATTGAGAATAACTTTTGATCTATATGCTTGATTAGTGTGCATCTTAAAAACTGAAGAGCAAAAGGATAGTAGCACCTTAGGGCCAGTTTGGCCAAATATGGCATTATCAGCTGCAATGGTTAGATCACAGACCATATGTAATATATGCCCTCCTCCAACAGCGTACCCTGCCACCTGTTTTAATGTCAGGAAAATAGCCTTCTGATAGAAACCCGGATCTTATTGTTAGTAGGGACCATGGGCCAGTAATTTTATGCATATTCTAGGATAAACAAATAAAATGTAGTAACTTGGGAAGTTACCAACCGTAGGGATAGTTATGTGTAGGTGTATGTGTTGTTTGTGTATTATTAAGAAGTGGGAGTGAGGGACAGTTATTCATCTTGTTGTTCAGTTCTGTGTCGGTGTTTGGTAGAGAAGAAATTCTCTGAAGGAGCAGTGCTCTGGGACAAGAGTCGTTCTCTTATATTTGTGTGTTTCTCTACTAATAATCTACCGAACTTCACACCTATAGTTATTGGCTTCTATTATCTGCATATAACAAGAATAACAGAGAACAAAAAAACTAGACATGATATCATTCACTAGAATTGTGGAACTTGAAATAACTTTATTCTTTCTTTTATTGGGGGCAGGAGGGGTTAAATATCAAAATCACCAAAAAAATGAAAAGCAAGATATATTAACCATGAGTTTGAAATATCAAGACTTCCAGATAGGTTTAATTACTCTGCAGGTCCCTGAACTATTTGGGAATTTTTAAATAGGTCCCTAAACTAAAAAAAATTGTAATTGGATCCCCGAACTTTGATATGCTTTGTAATTGGATCCCTGCACTTTAAACATTTGTAATCAGGTCCCTGAACTTGTTAATAGTTTGTAATTAGGTCCTTGAGGCATTTTAAAAACATTTGTTATTGTGGTGATCTAATGGTCCTATTAACCTTCAAGAAACCTCAAAAGAGATTTATAGGTGCTCTAATTACCAAGATCTTCTCCTATCCCAGGGACCTAATTACAAATTATTTACAAGTTCAGGGACCCAATTACAAACGTTTAAAGTGTAGGGTCCCAATTACAAATCATTTAAAAGTTCAGGAACCCAATTATAATCTTTTTTAGTTTAGGAACCTATTTAAAAATTCCCAAATAGTTCGGAGACCTGCAGAGTAATTAAACCAAAACAAAAGTAAGCTAGCATAAAAGTGCAAAGAGGTATAGAGAGTACCATTGCAATTACTGGTTTTGGAAGGCGGCGGATCTGCAACTGCAATAGGAGAAAAGAATAAAGACGAAAAGGTAGAGTAAGAAAGAAACATTGTTTCTCGATAACACGATAAATAAAGTATTGACATTCGTCTCATTACAAATCATGCAAACAACACAATGACAATCATCAGCACACTTGAAGATTCATACTTCATTAAGTTGGATGCCTCAAAAACCTTGGCGGGTTGATTCAAGTAATGGTGATTCATTTTATCCACCCAATTACAAAAAAGCTGGGATCAATTAGTTTACCTGCAAGTCTAACACATTAAGGCGTCCAATATTTTCATAATCGGAATAACCATCTTCGGTCCTCAAAGCCTGGTCACCACCACTGCAAAATGCCTTGGTTCCCTACAACATCAATAAGAAAACACCATCAATTCCACACTGGTTTGCGCATAAATGTGAACATTACATTCGTCTCCTCATGGGGTTCAATGCTTACAACATATCATGCTTATTGCTGTATGGGAAGCATCATGATTAAGAAAGAATAATTTCCATTAATTTGGTTGCAATACGATTGTTAGTTTTGTGGAAAAATTAAAGGAAAGGTTGATATTTGAAGGTGATTGGTTTATATGGGAAATAGTTGCTTTTGTTTAATGAAGGAAGTAATACAAGAAGACATACAAATAGTAGCTTAGCTTGTTTATAGTTGTTGTGTGGTGTGGAAATGCTTTTTTTGCCTGCTTCAATTTTAACACCTTGTTTTCTCTACCTTTCACGAAACCTGGTGAGTATTCAACATATACCTCATCTTGTAGTTCTCCATTAAGAAATGTTGATTTCACATCTAGTTGATAGATCTTACATTGCTTCTGTGCTACTAGTGCAACTAGTGCTTGTTGACATTGATGTGGTCGAAGACGATGTAGTCACTTTAGTGATTTCTTCTTCTTGTTGGTCTAGGTTCTCTGGCTGTAGTTGAGGAACTACAATGCTTCCTTTTTCAATCTTTTCTTCTTCCCAATTCCATGCATCATTTTCATCAAATTCCACATCCTGGCTCACTATTATTTTCTTTGCTTTCAGGTAGTATACTCGATAGCTTTTTGCTTGTACCAACGCTTATTGGTCCAAGTGACGAGGAGCTTGGTTCCTCTTAAACATGGTCTCGAGTTCGAATCTTGTGAATGGAAAAATAAAAATAGGCGTTGGGAGAGCTTTACCCCCTTAAATGGGTCTTCCTGGCTCGACTCGGATACCGAGGATTTAGACAAAAAAAAGATAGCCTTTTGCTTGTGTGCTATACCTAAGGAAGATGCCTTTTTCAGCCTTGTCGTCAAGTTTGCTCCTGTTTTGTGTTGGAATATGGATATAGCACACGCATCCAAAGACTCTTAGATGCTTTGCTGAAAGCTTTTGTCCACTCTAGGCTTCAGTTGGAGTTTTTGCCTTAGTAGGACAACAGTTTAGTAGATATACAGCAGTGTAAACTACTTCTGCCAGAAGGCATTTGGAAGATTTATCTCTTTCAGGAATAACCATGCCATTTCCATCACATATCTATGTTTTCTTCCGGATACTCCATTTTGCTTTGAAGCATAGCCAACTGTTAATTGGATGTTCTACTCCTTCGTCTTCACATAACTTGTCAAATTCCCTGGAAGGAAGGGTATTCCATTGCTCTATCAATTCGAAGCACCTTGATGCAATGACCATTTTGCTTCTCCACATAGTTCTTGAACTTTTTGAAGATTCTAAACACTTCAGATCTTTCACAAAGGAAGTATACCCTCGTCATTCTAGTGTACTCATTAATGAAGAGGATGAAGTACCTGTTCTTATTGAGAGATAGAGTCCTCATTGGACCACAAACATTAGTGTGAAGTACTTCTGGAAATTCTTTGGCTGGCCATGATTTTCCAGAAGGAAAATATTGACGATGTTGCTTGCCAAGTAAGCATCGTTCGCAATGTTGATTGATCTCCCTTATGGTGTAGTATCTTCAGTCCATGAAAGTGGTAACGATCAATGCCAAAGTCACGAATCATCTTCTTGCATAGCTTCATTTAATGGAAAAGTTTCTATTTCTCATCCTCACTTTTGCTATTTGTAGGTTTTTTACTTTATTATCATATATTGTGCAAGAATCTCCTTCAAAGTGTATATCATAGCCTCTCTCTATCATCTGGCCAATACTTAATAGATTCTGAGCAAGTTTAGGAACCTACAGAACATCGTAGATTAGCCTTGTACCTTTGTTAGTTTTGATGACAAGCATGCCTTTGCTACTTGTCTCCACCAGCGTTCCATCTCCAAGTTGAATTTCAGATCTTATAGATTTATCAATATTACAGATAAGCTTTTGTCGTCAGTTATATTATTACTGCAGCCACTGTCAAGATACCATGTATCATCTGTTTCTCGTGATTGGCTTCTGATGATGCATAGAAGAGATAATCTTCTTTCTCCTTTTCTTTTGAGAAATTTGCATGGTTGTTGATCTTCAATCTGAAATCTTTCTCCATATGCCCGAATCTTTTGCAGTTCTGACACTGTGGCTTCCCACGATACCAATGACCCTTCTCTAAATGGTTGTTTCTTTTGATATACCACATTGAGGATATCCTTTTTTATTTTCAATGCTTCTAGAATTTTCTCCCCTCCTTGAGTTTTCTTGTCCTTTTCCTCCTTTATTTAGATTCTGAGACTTTATGTTGAGCTTAGACAGGAAAGCATTCTCCATAGAATCTTCATCATGACAAGCCAGTCTTTACTCAAAAGCATACAATGAACTTATAATTCTGTTATTGTGAGTGTTGATAGATCCTTTATGTCTTCTATGGTTGACACTTTAGGATCAAATTTAGGTGGTAAACTAATTAATATTTTTTATACTACTTTGCTATCTGGCAACTCTTCTCCATAAGCTTTCATCTCACTTACCATACTCATAACTCTTGTATAGTAATCTATTATTGTCTCAAAATCTTTCATTTTCATATTTGAATATTGCTACCTTAAAGACGGATGGAGGACATCACGTACCTTTTTATTGCCTTTGAATTCTTGCTCCAAACTATCCCATACTTCCTTTGCTGACGATATCCCTCTAATTCTTGAGAAATTTGCTTTTGTCACTGCTTGTTGTAAGAAGCAAAGGGCAATTTGATTTTCCTGCTGATCTTCCTTCAACTCTTTCTCTCAGCAGCAGAAAGCGTTGATTGATTTTCTGGCATAGTGAAGACTTCTTGGACAACTTCCCATAAATCTTGTGCTCTGAGAAATGTCTTCATTCGGCTATACCAATCCTCATAATTGTCCTCCGACAAAATGGGGAGTGGGATATTAATAGTTGAGATAGTCATGGTTATGAGTAGAAATTTTGGTTGTAGTTTGATGGGTTTAATTGGAAGGCTAGGAAAAATGCCACGCCGAGGCCGGTATATGATGGAACATAGCTTTGATACCACACTTCAGTTTTATTGGATCTTTTTGTATTTGTTTATTCTACATCTTTCTAGACACAAGTACATCCTAGCTAATTGGTCTAGGCATTGCTAGAATAGTCCAGAGAAGTTTGCATCAATTTAACAATGATGGGTCTATATAGGGTTCAATTGCTGACAAGAACCAATTCCCAACGACTTTAAATGAACAAAGCAATAATTGATAAAAGGGGGCAAATTGCCAAAAATCTAAGGCAAATAAAGATGTTGGATTACAATAGGTAAATTGTATTAGTGGGTTCAGTCAAGATTTGTGAAATTTCTTTTATAACTTTTGTATTTGTCTCTCCCCTCCATACGACCACATGACCAAAAAAACAGCACGGTAGAGAATCTATTCCCTAACTAGTGAATGTGAAAGATAAGGCAATTGTATGATTTGATTAACCATCTTTCATTAATCCATTACTTCTCACTCTAACATAATTGCCTCAACTTGTGTATCTAAAATTTCCAAAATTAAAATAAAATAAATAGAGAAGGGCAGTAGTAGGTACCTTCCCAGTTAGAATGATGACCCCAACAGAGCTATCATCCCTGGCATCATTGAAAGCACGAATAAGCTCCTTAACCGTATGGGGTCGGAAGGCATTCCTTCTCTCTGGTCTATTAATTGTAATCTACAAAACTTGCCAAAAGCAACTATCAAAATTTCAATAATTATTCAAAAAAGCAAAACAACCAAATCGAGACAAAGAGAACCAAAAACTGAACCTTGGCTATTCCTTCCCCAACAGCTTTCTCATACACAATGTCAGTGAAGTCCTTGCCAGAGTCATCGGAAGCAATCTTCCAAACGACGTCGTGAGAGGGAACATCACCATGAACACGTTGGTAGCTATCATTCCTGGAACTGGAAGTGTGACACAAACCAAGTTCGCCTGCTCTATAAGGAGACGGTACCGAGTGAGAGGAAATCAGGTGGTTTGCTACAGAGGCGACCCTTCTGTTCACGGTGTCAAGGTTCTTGTTCTCTCCCATTGGAGCTGAGTCTGGTATATTGCTCTTACTTCAACAATGGCATGAAGCGGCGTTATTAAAGAGAGATTGAAGATGTCGTGGCGGTTTGGGATAAGATAAGGTGAAGTTGTGCTGATACTGTAGAAAAATACCAGTTGTCCTGTAGTGGTAGCTCTTGTAAGAACTTAGAAAATACACTATCTCATTCTTCACTTCTGTTCCTCTTCATTTAGAGACCAAAAAAAAAAAAAAAAAAGATTTATATTTTAATTTTTTTATTATTTAAAAAAATTAAGTCATTAAAAAAAATTGTGTCTACATGAAACAAAAAATGGGGAGGATTTCCACACCTCATTCTTAGATATGCTTTTTATCTTAGGGTCCTTTACATGCCATGTGTTTGGTTGGACTGAAATGGGAGAGAGGAAATGAGAGAGATTTTTTTAAATTTTTCATATTTGGTTCGACTTTTTGAAAAGAAAAAGAATGGGGGAAGCAAAATCTCTCCTTCCTTAATTTTGGCTCCACTCTAATACTGAAAGATTTAGAATGGAGGGGAGAGATTTTAAAATATTCTACATGCATTGACTAAAATATTCACACTTGTATATTTTGAATTAAATAATTATAAAAAGTAAATTAGTTTTAAAATCTCTTCCCTCACCTCTTGAACCAAACATGAAAAATGTTATTTTTCCTCCCCTCTATTAAAATCCTTCACTTCCCCTCCTCTCAACTAAACATAATAGCAAATTAAAATCACTCTATGAATAATCGATTATTATTATAATCGATTATAATAGAATTAGTTTTATGTTTGGATGTGTTTGTTGAAAAGAGATTATTATATAATCTATTTCGTTTGGATTGTGTAAAAAAATCACTTATATATTGTAAATTACTAAAAAAAAGTATGAAATTATTTGTATAATTTAATAATATTTATTTGGTAGTTACTTTTATAAGGATAAAATGAGAAGAATGTTATAGGTTTCAAAATAATCTAACAGCTTTTTAAATAAGTTTCAAACTTCTAATTTATTTAGAAATAATTTTTTTCTCATAAAAATAATTATTTTATAATTTAATCAGCTTACCTAAGTATATGAACTTCTACTAAAAAAACCACATATCATAAAAAACAACAATTTAGATAAGAAATAATTTTAGCGAAACACCCGCTCACTTTCAACCAAACATAATGTAGACATCTCACTCGAAATTCTGTCACACGATATAAGTATAGCTGAGAGTTAAAAAACTTCACTAACAAGATGCCTTATTACCCTATCAAAAATAGGGCATTTGTTTTTTTATGGCAAACAATATAATTTTGTACTCTAATTTTATTTTAAATTTTGAATTAATTTTTTTATTTAAACTTCGTTTTTTAAAATTTTAAAAGTTAAATAATATTTCTCAAAGTTACCCTCTCTCCATTAGTGATGCCTCTGAGGTAGCAAAGCAAAAATTGGCATGTCATTCGAGTTGGATTATGTTGTTGTCCATTCCTTTCATCTTTGAGCTTTGTTAAGGGTATCTCCAAAATTGTTAAGGACATCCCTATAAACAGTACATTTATCAAAACATTCCCTTAAAATTATTATTTTTTTTTGTCATTTGATTCACTCGTAAATATATTATTTGCAAGGGGGAAAAATGTTTACATTCTCGTAAATATAATATTTGTGAGACTCGCAAATACTATATTTACGAGTGAGTTATTTTTTGAGAATTGTTCACTTGCAAATATAATATTTGCAAGTAAAGCAAGTACTCGCAAATTATACATGACGCTCGCAAATTAGATATTCGGGAAAGAAGATAAATTTTCGCAAATTAATTATTTGCGAGAGTACAAAAATTTGTACTCTCGCAAATAGCTAAATTGCGAGTGGTTTAAATTTGCGAAAATGCTATACTTATATGCGAGAGAGTACTTAGTGGGAGTATTTTAATAAATACACGGTTCATGGGGGATATCTTTAGTAATTTGGAGGGTACCTTTAGCAAAGCTGGTCTCCTTTTCTCATTTCTTTTGGTTAGTCTAATTTTTTCTTATTCCAAGCCCATTATTCATTATGGCCCATTCCAAAACAAAACATGCAATTGGTGTAAAAGAAAAAATAATAAAACTACTCTCTCTTGTCCGACAACTAAAAATAACATGTAATTATTTTACATTGTCACTGGGGGGTGTATTGGTTTGCACCAACCCGAACCAATTTAAAGATCCGAACCTAATCAATTAAATTGGTTCGAAATTTTTTAATATTCGAATCCGAATCAAACCAAACCACACCAAACCCGATAATAAGTGATTCGGTTCTCGGGTTTAAGGATTTTGAAATCAAACCGATTACTTTATTTTAATATTTTATATATTTTTATATTTATTTTTTTTATAATTATATGTATATTTAAAATTTTTATTTTTTTATTATATTTTAATATGTTTCGTGTTTGATCCGATCTGAACCGAACCAACCCATTCTTGAACGGTTTGGTTTGGTTCGGATTTTCTACAAAAAATCTGCTGATCCGAACTGAACCAGTTGCTTTTGATTGGTTCGAATTTTTTCCTCATACAAATCTGAACCAAACCGACCTGTGAGCACCCCTGATTGTCACTGTATGAAACAAGAGGTTGCATTATATATAAAAACATAATAATAAATAAAAAAGTTAAACTAATTATTTGGTCCCTATTTATGATATTGATTTTCAATGTAGTCCTTATTTGTAGAAACTTTTCAAATCAGTCCAAAATGTACAATTATTTTTAATTTGACCATTGCCATTTATTATTAGTTTTATAATGTCGTTTATTGGAGTTAAAGTATAAGGACCAAATTGAAAATGATTGTCACGTGTAAGAACTAAATTTAACAACAAAATTTGAATTTGATCCCTAAACGTGACAATCATTTTCAATTTGGTCTCTGTCAGTGACGGCGCTATAACACCAACAAACGGTGAGGATCAAATTAAAAATAATTGGATATATAACAACCGATTTAAAAGAAAATTATGTATAGAAATCAAAATATTAGTTTAACCTAAAAAAAGCTACACCTAAGTCCATAACCTTACTCCAAAGACAAAAATGTGGTATGAGTCATATATTATAACCAAATAAATAAAGAAGTAAAGCAGGTGGATTAGTGTGTGGGGGGTAAAGATCATCTCAATTTGTCATGAGAAATGAAGATTTTCATTAGTATGATTTTGGGATTTATAAAAGGTATTTGGACATCATTCAATATCACACTATCATGTTTATATCCCTAAACCTATAATAATGGAAAAAAGGATTGAAGACGAGAAGTGTAGAGAATATCATCCCATGTGTGTGTAAGCGTGTGGATTAGTGTGTGTGAGTGAGAGATTCCGTTATGGCAACAGATATGATAATTGTGAAGTGCGAAGTGGGAAGTGCTCTATAGATGGATTTTGGTTAGTCAAAATACAGAAAATTCAAAACAAAACGACGGTGATCTCTTCTCAAGTCTAGACAAAGGCAATCTCATCGATCACTGTGCATTTTATTGTTGGCAATAACAATAAGCCAGCCAGGTCCCACATATTCATTAAATCAATCCCCCTTTGTTGGTGGTTTCCATTTAGAATCTCCTACCCGTTGTATCTGATGACTACAAAATTCAAACACGCAAAGGCAAACATTTTGTCACTGCTCTCAGTGCCAACTCCAATTGAATAAGAGCTAACACGAATACGTCAAACATTATCCATAGTTGAAAATTATATTTTCTTTGGTGTTTTTGTTTTTAATAGAGGGTTTGAGTGGTAAACTATCGATAGAAAGAAGCATTGTGGTTTAGGACCATAGACAACATAAAAAAACACGTGAAAGTTTTTCATATAGAGACTGAGAAGGGAAATTCGCTATGGAAAAGAACAATGCTGGAGAGGAGGTGCAGAACAAGCAGGTGATATTCAAGGACTATGTTAGTGGTTACCCAAAAGAATCTGACTTGTACATAAAAACAAGAACCATAAAGCTTCAGGTTCCTCAAGGATCAAATGGGATTCTGGTAAAGAATATGAACCTTTCTTGTGATCCTACCATGCAATTCCAAATGAGGAAACCCCAAGAACGTCTTTCTGGATATTACTATTACCTCCCTGGCTCTGTAAGTGTGTCTTAAATTGGTATATCTTCTTGGTTTTGGTTCTGTTCTGACCTGGTTTGTGGGGTCTTGCATCTGATCTGATCTCAGTAGTGGTTGAAGGTAGTTTCCTCTGTGTCTAGCGGCTGCTTCTCAACCAGGAGGATGGGTACCTACAAAGACACTCTACACTCAAGTTGGATACTCACATGGTGGGTATCAAGGAGAAGATGAGAAATCCTAGCAACGCATTCTCTTATTATTGGGTGAATTTTACATGGGACCTGCTAAAACATGTTGGTACACTTTCTCTTTAGTAGGTCCCATATGAAATCCATCAAATAATAATGAGTGTGTTGCTAGCATTGCTAAGCATACCCGAGCACTATCTACTCTCGGCTGCTCATGTTGGGCCCAGAGCAAGGTTCAAAGGTCCTGAACAGGTTATAAAGAAGAAAATCTGAAAAAGGACATGGTAGTAGAAAGTAGAGTCCTTTATGTGAAATGGTTCTAGTTAAGCCTAGAATTCGAGACCAAAAACTTGTTAATATGTTTTGTACCAAGAAAAGAAAAACTCGTTCATGCACAAGAAAAAATAGGGATTTGAACTAAACAACCCGCAAGTTTCTAATATGTTTTTTGTTTAATGTTCATTATTTTAATTATCTGCATTTTCCAATCTTAGTTTGGTAAACTATTTTGATGTTGCAATCACGCTTGAGCTTATGTTGAATTTTGATGTTCTTGTTTCTTTAGTACCATCTTCTGCTAGATGCAACTGAGTCCTTAACTCCATCATCTTTATCCAGGTTGATCTTCTAATAAACAAGCTTGGGTTTGATGATGCTTTCAATTACAAGGAAGAGCCTGACTTGGATGCAGCGTTGAAGAGGTCAGCACGCATGATATAAAATGGGACTAGAAATAGTAGCCATTGTTTGCCCTTAACATATCAGCTTAAGCCTAATCTTGGTTTCTAAACATTGATGATATTGGGAAAAAAATCTAAATCCCACATTGACTAGAGATAGTGCCTAATAAAAGCTTATAAAGCCTGGACACCCCTTAACCTATAAACCGATTTTTTGAGTTGAGTTAGATCCAAAAATCCAAGAGAGGACTCTAATTGGAGAGATTCTTAGGTAGGAACTTTCTATCATAGATACTCAAATCTACACTTGATATGTGAAAAGGTACTTCTAAAGATATGTTCATTTCTAACATGACCTACACAACCTTACACATGTCAAGTATTGACTTGATTGCCTATGGTAGGAAGTACATAATTTTTCTTGTGAAAGTTGTCAGTCTCTTTGAGTCTTAAACTCTTAATCAAGCATAATTATTGGTGTATTCTCTGTCATTAGGTGCATCACTGATGGAATTGATCTCTACTTTGAGCAAGTTGGCGGTAAAATACTCGATGCAGTGCTCCTAAACATGAAGGTCCATGGTCGTATTGTTGTGTGTGGAATGATCTCACAGTACAATCTTTCAGAGCTTGAACCCCTAAACAATATTATGCAAATTGCATTCAAGAGACTAAGTATAAAAGGATTTACACATCGAGATCACCATCATCTCTATCCAAAGCTCTTAGAGACCGTGTTGCCTTACATTAGATAAAAGAAAGTTGTCTATGTTGAAGACATTGTTGAAGGACTTGAAAATGGCCTTATGGCCCAACAGCTCTGGTTGGACTATTCAGCGGCTCAACTTTGGAAAACAAATAGTTGGAGTTGCTAACGAATGATCATTGAACTATCAGATGTTAATGCATCTTATGGTGCTACTGTTCTTAAGTATCTATATGGACTTTTTATGTTATACTGAACTAATAAACCTACAGAAATTTGAAGAACAAATATGCATTTTTTGGGTTGAAAATGTACTTGTCAAGATAGGTATGAAGAAAGATAGAAGTATTAGGGAGAATTTAAGATTTCTATGGATGTTTTTTAAGTGTGCCAAATTAACTTCACTTATCTAAGTAATCTAGCAGCTTGTTATGTACCCTCTCTCCCTTTCACAAAAAATGCCTCCACGGTACAGTTCAACAGTAAATAAATCCATTCCTGTGTTGTCAAATGATTAAAGTAAGCATTTTTTACTCACTGTAGAGAAAATAATCAAACCAAACCGAAAAAGAAATTATGCATGACCATTACAATATTAAATCAAGAACAGCATGTCTGAAAATGAAGAGAAACAGTGCATTTGGTGGATTGTAATTAAAGCATTAAAATCGTTTTAATGTTCTTCTGATCGTCTCAACCATTTTGTGAATGCCTAACATTTTTCTAATACTAAATGTAAGCCTGCAGGTTGCCTAACTAAAAATTGAGAGCATGCCATTTTGTTCAAAGAAACAGTCTGTTTTGACCCAAATCACTTTTTTTAATCTTAAACAAACGAGCCCTAGAAATGCGAGACATTCTTACTGTCTATCAATCAGTAAATGATTGGAATCTTGTTTTGATCTGTTGTCTGGCAATCTTCTTTTATTAAAATAAAGGCTACAAGTTGTTGGGGACCAAAAATTTGGGTTGATGGAGTCTTGTACTTTGATTAAAATTCCATAATTCTGAAATTGTATAAATGATGATACATATATTGCATCTATTGTATTCATAGATGCTAGCACTTAATACAATATCTCACATTTAGGCAACATGCCATAGCTACAAGGTTGCCTTTCACACTATTCTTGACCTCTTGCTAAAAGCAGGGCCAGTATACTCTCACAATGGTAAATCACTATTACCCTAATGAAGAAAATTCACTATAACACAAGACTTTTAGAATATACACGCTTTATCTAACTGGCTAACCATTTGAATTTATATATCAGATCAACACAAATCATGATTTGTCTGAATCCGATTGTTTGGTGGCTTCCCAATCTGTAGACAAGCAATTGGTGGGACTGTTGGAGTTATTAATTCACCATAAGCCTTCCAGCAGAATGAATCATATAGATGGTATTGTTCTTGAACTGGTTTTAACTCAATAGTTGTTAAAGAAACATCTACACATGGCAGGCTATCACTACAGGCAAAGTGTACTGGCTTAACTGTGTATGTTCCCTTAATTCTTTCATAGTTGATTCCTGCAAGAGCCACAGCTGATGTTTGGTTTGTGCAGGTTCTTTTATCACAGTAGAATTGGTCAATCACAATTGGGAGTTGAACTTCAGAAACTTGTATATTTGAGAATAATACTCCCTGCACAGATCCTGATCCACCCTGCAGAGATGGGAGCACTTAGAATGAATGAGAAGTTTGCAGAATTTGAAGGTTTAAAATTTATTATTAATGAACTCATATGTGTTCCATAAGTTCCACATTAAATTCAGTTAACAGATTACCATTACCATTGTTATTGTAGTTACTAATCATCCTTTTTTTTAAATAATCCACTTAGTGTTAGTGGTATGAAATGATTTTGAAGTCAAATTTTCTGGTTAACATGTGGAAGAGTTATTTTGTCATATAATCTTATATTTAGTAATCTTTATAACTGTAACTATATTGTCTTGCACATATTTTACCTGCCATGTTTTGATTCTGACACCATTCATTGTGTTGTGCATGTTGACATCTCTGACAGTAATGTTTGAGACACAGGCTTTGGTGTTATCCTTTCCTAGACTTCCAATGCTGATTCCATGCCCTGGTCCGCAGTTGACATTGTGTACGTATACGTTTGAGCACCCAGTTTGTATGGAAATACAATCATCTCCTGCACAACGGTTGAAATTCAAAACAACACTTGGACAATTTGAACTATTGATGCTTCTACATGGTGTGTTTTGCTTTTGTTTTTTGCTCAGATGCATTCATTTTCCCCCTTAAGTTTTATCTGTTGAGAACTTTTGCTCTGATGTGCTATTTTCATGCTGCCTCAATTGTGAAGTAGTAAAGAGGAATGAGAAGCAAAAGCTCTTTTTTCTAATAAACTCAAGAGTAATGGAAGAAATAAAAATACAAGTGTTCTTGTTTATGCATTGAAAGGGTAGTGTACAATTGGATGACGCAATGTTGATTTCGGGTTGACACGTGTCATGTGACCGATGACTAATTTTCATAGCATTGACCATTGAGAGATTGTTTGTTGCTAAGTGTCCAACTTGGCTGTGGATAGGATAAGATAATGTCATGCTCTTATAAGGATCACATGACATGTAACTAAGCTTTGTCTTTCGGTTTTCTTCTTTTGTCTTGAATTTTTATTTTCACACTACCTTTGTCCATATCTGTCAATAGCATATATTGTTCAAATGAAATGGAAATGAGCAATAACATCAATAATTGAAATATTACCGCAAGCTAAAGTGCTGCTATGAATCAATACGTCTTTGGAGTTCTGAAGATGAATTCCATCTGTGTTAGGGCTATCACCAGGAGATGATACACTCACATCATGGACCAGGACTCCATTACAGTTGTCAAATTTGAGGTGGCATTGTGGACTATTTTGAATTGTTATGCCTGTGACTGTTGGATTAACACTCCCATAAAACCTTAGTGCCTGTGCATAAAAACCACAATGATTATGTTCCAAAATATCCTAAACATGAATCATGTTGGCATTGTGAAAGGTATAAATGGTCCTTACAGTTGGCTTGATGAATGGCATTTTTCTTCCCAGCTCACTTTGAATCTAATACAATTGCAGAGGTATAAATTAATGATTATTATTAGCCTTAGGTGACCAAAAAAATTGATAAAGGTGCAAAGCAAGGACAATTACCGGTATAGGTGGCCTCCCTACTGTGTGATTTAATGGAACTATGAGCTTTTTTTCATCATCTATAGGATTATCAAATGGATGGTCTTGCCACCACACTGAGCCTCTTCCATCAATTATACCATTTCCTTGAATGGTAATTCCCACCAGCTTTGTAAAATCCAACCACTGAAGTAGTCCTCTACCCCAAAAATTGGGGTTTGTTGGAGCAACAATGGTGCCATCAAGCTGACAAAATATAACCTTATTAGCCTCAGTTAAAGTTATGTGTCGGTTGCTACAATATGCATAATCAAAAGGGACAATTATGTGTAGTGTAGTGGTGAATATATGTTTTGACTAGTGAAAATAAAGAAAACAACAGTAAGAGGTGGTGGTGGGGTAATTTAAGTTGAATTTAATTTTGATATACGATTAGTATAAAGTTTTTACACTGTCAACCAATCGCAAATCATCACGTGTCACTTTTAATTATTATAAGAGTCAAACATTTTTAATGATGTGATAATTCATGTTTGATTGACAATATACAAAATCTTTAAATTGATAACATAAAATAATTAAAGGGTTTAATTAGTATGCACTGACAGTGTAAATATTTTTTACATAGTCAACCAATCAGAAATTGATATATAAGTTAAAATGTTTGACTTTTATCCTAACTACTTAAAAGTCACTCATATCATGATTTTTAATTGGTTGACAGTGTAAAAAACTTTACACTGACAATACATATCAATTAAACTCATAATTAGATCCATTTAAGTTTTTCGGAATAGACATGATAAATGTTATTTGGTTATGTAATTTTCTGAATTTGCAAAAATAGGACACACATTTTAATGTTATTTTCTCCTGCCAAATCATATTTTCCTATTTGGCTTGTGAGTATGGGATGTGGGGTATCATGTTTTTACATGTTATTTTGTCTTGCTTTATTTCATTTTTATTTTATTCAACCTCTCTTTAGGTAGTTATGTTACCTGGAAAACGATGTTGGGCTTACAGTATGGGCCAGAGAATGAAATGGGCCCCACAAAAAAGACGTAATCTGCTGGGACGAGCATTGTTGATGCCTCTACCTTACAAGCTTGAGCCCATGCGGATTGGAATGCCTGCATTGCATTGCAATGTATAGCTACTTCAGTTAGAATACCAACTTCTACTAAAACAATAGAGTTTAATTTTAATATATTGTCGGCATAAAATTTTTTTATATCATCAACCTATCATAAATTATCATAAATGTGACTTTTAAGATAATTATAATAAGAGTTAAATATTTTTAATAATGTGACAATTTATAATTTGTTGACAATATAAAAAAAAGTTATATAATGTATAGCAATTAAATCCAAGAAATTATAACAAGGCTAGTTGTTGGTTAGAGTTAACATACACACACAATATATATTTTTTATGCAGTTGTGTTATTTGAACATCAAGTTTTGGACATTGTATATGACACTGTATATATTTATCTCTATCTCTCTCTTACTATTTATCTTCATTGTATACACGCAATTTAAAAATACATCAAAAAAACAAAGAGACAACTTTTTGTTATCCAAAATACATTTCTCATTTTTTATGTGAGACTAAAATACTATATATTTTTTTGTCATAAAAGTTAAAACTGTATTAAGTAACAGGTAAAGCTGAGATTACTGGTCCGGGCCTAGTGTTAGTCTGTACATATTTATACGTATGTGTCTGTTTCAAACTTAAAATTATTGTAGAAAACGTTACCTAACTGTCATAACGAGAATCATTTCTAAGTAGGTCCCACCCCTTTGGCTTGTTCTTGTGTCTTCGCCATTCTGTATTTTTTAGTAGAGCAATTCTAATAATATATTGTTTTTTAACACTACGGTTATAGTATGTTGTAAAAAAAATTCACTATGGTTATAGTAAAATGAAAACTGTCTTTAATGGCATTACAACCCTAAACAGTATAGAAGGAAAGCAAATTTTATGCTCGTAATGGCATACTATTTTAAAAAGTGCTAGGTGCACATTTTTAAAGGGCACACAGAAAAACGAAGTAGCATCAGTTATAATTAGCTAATAAAAACTGTGTCTATACAAGGTGAGATATGTATTAATAATATTATTTTATTTGTTACACCATCAACTGCTTGGGTAGGTGAACCCTAATCATTGCAAGTTATAGAAAGAAAAAGTTTATAATTTGCTGATTTTAAACAGGACATAATCTAGCATAATATACATTCAAATTGAGTGTACTACACCAATAAAATATTTACAAATCATTAATTATGGTTAGCATAATTTAACCAAAAGTTTTCTTATGGGTGCAGTGCATCCCGGAATTCAAATTACACTGAATGATGTAATATGGTGATCATAAGCAACACAAAAACTTCTCCATTTGTACTCCAATTGCTAGCAAATTTCATGACATAATTCGAAGATTAACATGCTTTCCTCTGAATTCTCCACTAAATTATGTATAAATTGAAAAACCTTAGGTAGTGTTTGGTTTGTTTTTGTAATTTTTATTTTTACATGATATTTTTATTAATAAATATGAAAATGTAACAATTTTATTTTGTTTTGGGTTTTAGAAATTTTCTACAAAAAAAAATGGTAAAAACAATTGAAAACAAAATTTTATTATTTTCATCATTTCAGAAAAATAAAAATAATGTAATAATTTTGTAATTATAAATAAAAATATATCCAATTAAAATTAAAACATAAAACACACCAAACACTCCTTGTAGTCTCATATGTTACAGTAACTTGTAAGATTCAAAGAGTTACCTTTGTATCATCAGTACTTCCGTCTCCCTTAGCTCCAAAATGTAGCACATTAAAGGTGGTAGAATACCCACCATTGTAAGCTTTTGGTGGCTGAGTTGAGGGGGTATCTTGTGGGGGGGGAATTTGTGGTGAAGAGGGAGTGCTTTTATGTTGTGGAGCTTTTGGTAATGGTTGAGTGCTTTTATGTGACGGTGGCTTTGGTTTTGATCCTCCACTATGGTGGTTGTTGTTACCATTGCCATGACTCTTTCCATTCTTCTTCAACAGAGAGGCTGTGACAGCTCTGTTTTGCCTCCAATGCTTGCCTCTTCTTGCAATGCAGGCTTCAAAATTTGAAGACCAAATAAGAAATGCAATGAGAAGCATATATGTAAAGCATCTGAAACCCAAGCTACTCATTTTTAGTAGTTATGTGGTAATGTGTTAATGGTAGTAATGCTAGTAGAATCTCAGGAGAGAGGCAGAGTGAGAGAGAGAAAGAGAGAAACAGAGTGCTTCTTTGTTTTGCCATATAAACAAGTGAGGTTATGCTTATATAAGGAGAGTACTTCAAAGCTAATAATAATTGTGCTTTGTGCAAGGCACAAATAAGTACAAAATATTCTTGATAATGCCAAGCATTTATGATTCATTCTCTTTTCTTTCATTAATTAGTTTGTCTTCCTTTTTGTGAATTTTAGTTAGAATTTGTTTTGTGAGCAGTAGGGCTGTTCTTCTCTTGCCACATATCCAAGTCATTACATGTGACCAAACCAAGTGACAGTTGGCAGGCTACTATTGTATTTTAACCATGCATACATGCCCATCATAATTACCCTATTGGCCTACTGGAATTTGGATGAAAGTAGAGACCAAATCTAGCTGCTGTCTTGTCTAACTTTCTTTTTATTCCCTACCCTAACCCAATAATAGATTTATTATTTCTTTGCTTAATAAAATTATGAATAAATTGAAAGTGAAGAGTGACAAAGATTTCTTCACAAGGGCTAGCATTTTTCTGTCCACACAGAATGATTGTTGTAGAGATAAAATCTCTTATGGGACATTTGGATAAACACTTTAATTAAATCTTTATTTAATAAATTTTTTTTAAATTATGTTAAAAATAATTTATTTTTATAGAATTCTCTGATAAGTTTATTGAAATAAGTTAAAAATAATTATTCTCAATTTTATGTTTCTTTGACAAGTTTATAGAAATATTATAAATGATTTGTATAATTTATTTGTATAAATTTATTCTCATAAATTATTCTCATAAACTTAAATAAGCTGTTTATAAGATTGTTGAAAGGCATCCAAAAGGTGAAAAGGAGTTTGAGTGTTTGACACAAATGTTACCCCAGATCATTTAGGGACTAACCAATAAAAAATGAACAAAAGGTGGATTTTAGATCCTATCCCCTTCTTCCCTATTTTTTAATGGTCACATGTATGCATCACATTTCTCCTGCTTGCCTCCTTCACACAAATTGTGTATTTTTTTTAGATAATTTCAAACAAACTTTGTATTAAAAAAATTAACTTTTATTAGTTATATAATAAATCAAGATTTGATGCAAAAGCCAAAAAACATCCACGTGAGTGGGTCTATGAGGTGTCAAGGGCACATTAATTGTAATAGCTCTTTCATGATCACATGCAACCTTCACGGGCGAAGGCTTTTGTCACTTTTGTCTTCTTAAGCCTTGAGCTACTCTTATATATGGTCAGAAATGCAATCCTTAGCCTATAGTAGTTCCTCATATTTCGCTTTTTATGTCCCTCTTTAACTTATTAAATCCAAAGTGAAAATTTGGTGGTGAACCCCAAGAGATTGAGAGAAGAAAAAGTGAATGAATAAAAAAATAAAGCAATTTATCGTATTCGCAAGGAAGGACGTATGAGAAAACCATCTTCGCTCGCACTGATTTGCATCATTTATTTATGTGAATATTTATGCGGGGCAACATTTTCTCGGATTTGGATTCCTGTCTCTGACTTTCGTTTTATCTCTCTTCTTATTCATTTTTTTTCATCTTTACTCCTTCGATTTTTATTATAAACAAAAAAAGTTTCAAATTTTTTGATCAAATATATAAATAAATTTTAACTACTTTCGTCATATTGAATAATATTATTTCTACAATATCCTTTATTTAATATCAATTTATGTTTCCAATAACTCAATGTAGGATATATTTAATAAAAATTGAAGTTTTTTATGAAGGTTATTTTAGATAATACGCTTAATTTTTTAACAACATTAAATAAGATTAACCAACTTTCTTAATATGTGTGTTCCATTTAAATTTTGTTTATAATAAAGACCGGAATAATATTTTTTTATTTTTAATTACTCTTTTCTCTCTTTTATAAAGACAAAGTCCTGATGATTTCCTATCTAAAGGTTGGAAGTCCAAATCCACATTTTCTGTGCATATGAATAAAAACAAGAAAAAGTACGATATGGTGCTGCTGCTGGACAACATTTCTGGGCATAAAGGTTCTCAAATCTATTGAGGCTCCGGAAACAGAGAAAGTTAGATACTGCAAACAAAAAAAGCTCAGAGAAATCAAACGAACGAACAAGAGAATTCACTTTCATTATGTCAGAAGTCAAAATTCCCATGTGAGTGGGGAATGAATTACTTTCTATTTTTGTCATGTGTGAAACGTTTTTTTTTTTTTGGTTTTTCGATATATCTTCCGCACATAATTATAGAGTTTAATCCCACAAGATAATGAATTATATTTAAGGGTTGGTCTTTTCCAATCAAGTTTTTTCTGCACAAGTGTCAAAGATCGCACTCTTGATCACTTACTTAAGGGATCAGAACTCGTTATCACTCGACCCACTCCATGTTGGTGTGTGGAACGTTAATTAAGTGCACGAAATTAAATATAATGAAATATCAGTATGAAATTTTTATTATATCAATTTATGATGAGTTAGTTAAAAGAGATAGAGTTTCTATGGGATGCAGCTCCTCTAAAATGAGCAATTTACTTTAGATAGTAATGAGTAAGTAATATCAATCGCGCGTTGATGAGAAAATCAAGAATTGATATTGAGTGCACATGCATAACAAATCATGGATGTGTTGAAATATAAACCCTTGATTTTCTTATAAATGGTTGAGATTAGTTACTTTACTATCTGCTCACTTTAAAAGAGTCTTATCCTTTCTAGGTAGTGATTGCGGAAAGAATTTAATTTTAATCTATTGTTAATGTAAATTTTTGGCTAAACTAGTGTTTTGGTCCCTTAATTTAATTGTTTTTTTCAACCTGGCCCCTTAAGTTTATTTTGTGACAAATAGATCCCTTAAGTTTACTTTTGTTACCAACGCTAGATTCAACATTTGTATCCATCTAAGTTCGTTAGTAACGATCTACGTGGCCGTTAAGTGTCCTAGCTGACCCTGATGTGGTGATGACGTGGAGCCCACCTTGGAACAAGCCTAAAATGACGTCGTTTTGGCATGTCCACGTGGCATCTTCTTCCCAAATGTTAGGGTTTCCAAACCCATTTTCAAATCCTCTTCTAAAACTACAATGGAGAAACAAAGATAGAGAAGGGCATCAAGCTCTCAGAGGATTCCAACTTCCAACACACAGCATTGAGCTATCACCATCTAAACAACAAATTGAATTAGGATTTAAATACTCTTTTTTCTCTCCCGTTTTCTTTCAGGTTAAGAGTGAGAAAGGGACAAAAGCAAATTTGCTTTTGTTTATGAGGCCCATCCAAATTTGTTTATGTCTCTTTCTCTCTCTTAACATGAAAAGAAACGTGAGAGGAAAAAAAAATGAAAAGAAATGTGAGAGGAAAAAAAAATGAGAGAATCCAAATTCATTTTAAACTCCAGGCTGTATATGTAGGGTACTAAAGATATCTTTTACAAATCTTTTGCTAGATATAAAAGATAAAAATCTTGATTAATGTAGACAAAATAAAAGCTGGCAAAAGTGATTTTTTTTGTTTTCTAGGGTATCCTGCACGCAACTACGGAGACTAATCCCATGAGGTATTGGACGACATTAAAGGGTCAACCTCTCCCAACCAAGTTTTTTCTGTAGACAAGAGAGTGATCGAACCCCTGACCACTTGCTTAAGGAATTCGAACTCGTTTCCACTCGGACCAACCAGATGTTGATATTAAAAGTGAAATTGAAGTAGTGAAAATGGTGTAGACAAAATTGCCGATAATATAAGTTGGACTGAAATATTATGTTATTTTGTTCTTATTATAAATAAACACATTTGGGATATCATAATTTTTGAATTATTTAATAAATAATAAATTTAAAAATCTCTAAAAATATTTATAACAAAATAGGTGAATTAAAAACTATTCTAAAATATAAAATAATTTGTTTTTCTTAAGGGTGACAGTGATGGGCACGAGGTGGAGTGGACTATCATACACAATGATCAAACATCAAATATGGGTTTCTGTTATTTCCACCTGTTCGCTTCACTCACTCAGAGTTTCTCATCTTCAGTACATGAGGTGATGGTTTAATCAAATGTCAACTGCCAGCCACATATTTACATAAATGCCACTGCTTGAAAGTCACTGCTCATTCTCTTCTACAGTGTTGATCTGTGACTCCCTTGATCTTTTCCACAAGTCCCTTTCCCTCCAGATCTTTGCTTGCAAAAATGATCTTCTTTTCCATGCTCTCATGAGCATAACTCCCTTTTTTTTCACCTCCAATGTTGCTTATTATGGTTTTTGCTCTTATATTATGATGCATAACATAGCAGCAATATAGTTCCAAGTTGAATAATCCAATTCTAATTGAATAATATGATCCCAAAAATTAAAATAAAGCTGAAGCTGGATATAAACAATAACTAGCTAGTTTATTATAATAATTTTGCATTCCAACTTACCCAATCTTGTGTGTATAGAAGCTAGAGTTAGTAATGTGATCTGGTTCAACCATTGTAATAAGAATAATCAGCCACTTTTGGTACCTTTTGTATCTATTTGTGACTCTGTTTGTTTCATTTTTGGAAGTTTTTCTGCTTTCACAAATAAAAAGGAAAGCAAGCATGTTATCATGAACTCACATCTTTCAACTAATATTATATTTGTGTCTAGAAAAACCAGTTTTTAACTATATCCAACATGCACAACTTGATCATGCCTACATATGCATTTAGAACCTGAGGACATGGAAAACCCACATATATACTAATTAATTTTGTTGGTTGTTTTTTGTTCCTTTTTTTATTTCCAATTTGCCTGATTTTGCATTTTTTACCTCTATCTGGTGACAAAATGCCACAAAACATGGTCAAGTTTAGAGAGAGAGAGAGAGAGAGAGGGAAAAGGAGTACCACACAACCTTCTTAGCCATCTTTTTGTGCTTATGTGCTCGTGAACTTTATGTCTTCTCGTGAACTTCATGCACACAAAGATGATTAGGTTTGCTTCTAATCCATTATTAAGTTGTGAATATGTTTCAGCGACATACTATGGATAAACAATTCCATGCTTCCAAGTAAAGTCATCCACTTACCTAGCAAAATGTGGCCCAAACAAATAATTATAGTCCCCCAACCTCCAAAACAGTGATGTGCCTCCAAATTAACGTAGCATTATATATATGTTACCGTCATTTGTTTTGTACCGACTGTTTTTTTTTTTTTTGAACAAGGGTATCTTAGTCAATAGTCGAGAACTAATTTTTTTTTTTAAGACGTAAAGATTACTAAAGTGAGTTTTGTCTTTCTAACTAAAGTTTATTTTTTTTCGTATACACGACAAAAATCGAATCCTTCACAACATGTTTAAGAAATCCAACTATCACACTAAGTGTTTATTTTTGATTGAATCAGCATACAAATCAGTCTAAAATCTGTGTAAATTAGCTTAGAAATCGGTATCAATGCTTGTATGTTAATCCATATATATTGAATGGAAAAGAGAATCAGAGTTTAAGGTGCCATTCTCTCAAAATTGTATCATGGTAATAGAGCCTAAATTTTGGTCTATTGCAAGAAGTGCGACTCTAGAATTTGACTATTTGAGTGGAATTTTTCGTGTTTTTCTCTTTTTCTTGGGGAGTTATTTGGCCTGTGAGTAACTTTCTGAATTTTAGAAGCACGCAAATTTGGTAAAACTTTTCGAGTTTTAGTATATCTGTGTTAATTGAAAATTTTGTTTAGCTATGAACTTCATTCATTATTTTGAAATGGCCAATAGTAATCTTCATTCATTTGATTGGCAGGAAACATCGAAACACTATTTTTTGGGATATCAGATTTTTATTCCTAGAAAGAATTGTACTTGGGAATTTCAATTTCCATTGTTTGTCACGGTAAATGAGTTACAGGGACATATAGATGTCACTGTTCAATTCCCCATAAATGCTGCGCAATTGGCTCAATGGAAATCAAAGATACTAAGGCGAAGTATTGACTTTTTGGGTGATGTGATTCGCAAATTGTGCTTGATTTATGCCCATATAAAACTGCTAAAATAATGTGGAAATATTTGAAAAAGGTTTGCAATGAAATGGATTCAGCTAGAAGATTACAATTATTGGAGTATGAGATTGCCAATTACATTTAAAGAAGTCCGCTTATTCAAGAATATTTTTAGGGTTTTCAAAATTCGTGGGCTGAATTTTCTGATATTGCTATGTGATATGGTCTCCAAATATTTTCTTTCTGATGTTTTGGTTGTTCATGCATGACTGCATGAGTTTAGAAAACGTGATATGTTTTGATGAAGCTACGACCGAAATTTAAGAATCGTTGTTCTCATTTGATGAGTACTTCAGTGAATTGCTTTATACCAAGAACAATGTCACCCGGGCCATTCTTGAACAAGAAAAGTTGACTACAACACCTATAACTTTTTGGCTCAATGAAAAGGCAAAGATAGGGAGATGAATAAGGTTCGGTATTTCAGTTGCAAGAATTATGATCATGTTGCTACAAATTATGTCGAGAAATCCTGCAATTACTGCAACAGAAAAAAAAATAGGACACATCATCAAAAAGCGTTCAATTCACCCCCAAAATCACCATACCATTGCATTCCAACCACTATGGGCAATCGTTCTATCAACTATATTACAGCTAGGACCTCAATTAGTTCTACAGTCAATTATAGTTTTGAACCAACAATTTTTACTGTTGAAATGGTACAACAAATGACTATTTATGCCTTCTCTGCTTTGGGGCTTCAAGGTTATAGAAATTTCGCGTGTAAGCCTAGCTTATCAATTCTGCAGCATCAAATCATATGACTAGCTAGTAAATTTGTTGAAATTAAAACGTATGTCCATACAGTCATATGCATGTCTCTTAATACAAAGTTCTTCAAAAGCATATACATACATATCACAGGTATAATTCTTGCTGTAATGAGCTGTATATATAGCTGAAAAGAGAAGGGGACCATAAGTTTTAAAAGTAAGTTTAGTAACATTTTAAAAACTAAAGCCGGTATATTTTTTGGTATTAGGTGGCATTATTTGTATCAATTCGAATATAGGAACCCAACGCATTTGGATTTTCATGCTGTTTCATTTAGGAGAGTGAAATAAGGTGGTCCAAGGCCAGAGAGGAACGCCCTAAATTAGTACTCAAAAAACCCAAACGGGATTGATTAGTATGCTAGATCTGTAACGTACGACGAATGTGTACAAAGATATTCTTTAGTAAAAGGTCTTTAGTTCAATCCCCCCATGCAAAATAAATTTCTTGGGGAGGCACCCCACCCATATTGCTCCAAGCCCCGAAATGGTAGCTCACTTCCTACCATTTTATTCATCCAAAAAAAAAAAAAATAGTTGTAAAAAAAACTAAAAGACAGCCACATGTTAGATAATTAGATACACAAAACTGGACCCTTACATCCACACATGAAATATGATATTGGTTTTTTGTCATTGTAGTCATCAGGTCTATCCAATCTGATCCTAAATGAAGATGCTAAAGTCCCATATTGATCATCACCATGTTGAAACCCATGTGGCATGGACACTGCAGCACTGACCAGTCTTTAGGTTTGCCTTTCCTACAGGTCACTTACCAACATTTTGTTGCAGATAAATATTGTGATAAGGCATAACAAGACAAAATATACATCAAAACACAAAGAGCCAACTGAAAGAACCAGATTTCTTTCAGGAAGCTACCAGCTCCAACCTTAGATACAAACGAATGAAACTATACAACAGAGACTACTGAACTATGAAGCACGGCTACTTTCAAATGTCTGCCGTGCCTGTGCCTACTAGACCTTACCCTTGACCGTTCTCATCCCTATTATGGATTGGGCTAGAAACAGAATATCATCTCACTGCTCCCATCTCGTCTGCATCTGTAACTAATAATCTATAGACCAATCATTATCGCTCAAACTTCATTTGAAGAAAATCCCCAATAAAACCTAATAATTACCATAAAGTAAAAATAAAAGAAACTGGTTTTTGCATTTTCTTTTTGGTTTCTAATGGTATCTCGCGCGCAAACGGTAAAACTATGCCTTAAGAGTTTTAAAGTTGTTGCATTCTCATGGTTGGGATTCGAAATCAGGACTATTGGTTAAGCTAAAAAAGACTTATGTCATCTCATCCAAATACTTTTAAATGGTTTTGCATATTTCCTCGTGAGAAAGGACAGAGTGCTCAATAATTGGACCTAGTACTACAATGGCCCAAGCTAGTCCAATTCAATTTGACCAACATCAAAGGCAGGATGTTATCATGTGATTTCCCATTAGGCCATTACTTGTTCAGAAGATAAAAATTAATAAAAGACCAATTTATAACAAATCAATCCCTCTTTTGTTTTAGATCAATGATTTTAGGATGCTACTCAATTTGTCGTCATTGTACCTTTTCTTTTGCATAAGAGCATAGGGCTATGTTTGTTTCCCCCTTTGCCGTCTATTTGCAGCAACCGGATTAGTAGTGACACAAATGTAATATAATTTGATGAAAGCAAGATTTTGCTTTTATAGGGGAACTTGCATTTGTAACGCAAAAACATACACATACTAGGATGATGAAGGCTGTCCATTTTAAAGTCGGGTATGCTTACCTTGACGAAAATTTACAATGATATTTATAATTGAGTAATCAATAAATGATGCAAGAATCTATATTATAAAATTGATATGTCTTTTCTTTTCTTTCTTCAATGCTGATGCTATCAGCCACTGTTCTCTATTTTCTGGAATCAATTTCAGTGTAATTTCTAATTATCGTATAATATAAGCAAGACCTCCCTTGATTTGTCTCTGACCTCACCTCAAACCTCCACCAACATACCACATCTACTGCTACGTGGGGTCCATTTACCACGTTTGATATAAATTATAATCAAATGGTTATTGTATAATGCATCTATAGAGAACCAACTTATAGTTCAGTGTGACGAATATCCTCTGCAATTGATTCTGCAACTTCAGAAATTTTATCGTCGGAATTAAGACAATCAGCAGAAGGATGCACCACTCCATAGCCAAAGCCTTGGGCAGAGTGACAGTATGTTTCCACCGTGCCATCTAGTTTCTCCAAGTCCACATTGCTAAGGACTAAGCTGCTGCAGGGAAATGTGTCACTGCAGTCAAATTTAATGGCCTTAGCACTCTTTGTAGTCCCACTGATGTTCTGGTACATGATCTGGCTTATCTCTACAGCTGATGTCTGACAAAAATCATATATAGAAAAATTCATAACATTATTGGTAGAAGGGGAAGCATATAGCTACATGGTACATAATTCATTATATCTTTAAAATTATCAGTTGTAATTTTTGAAGTCTTAAAAAATGTACTATGTAATTGTCAGAGTTTTTGGTTCTCTCGTTAATTTTTTAAATAACTAGGAGAGATGTTAGAAATATGTTATGCATGATCCAATCAAAATCAATTCTTATTCAATCCTCTATTCATTTTCATTTTATTTTCTCTTATATTCAAAATATATTATGCCTATCACAATATTCTTATCGCACAAATTTCTAATTTTTTCTAACTATCATTACATGTTTTAAATTTTAAACTGGAAATTTAATTACAAAACTCATCTAAAGTGAGCATGTGTCTAAAGTGAGGAAATAAGGGTTCATTAATTCTTAATTTAGTAGAGTGCATTGTGATGTTAACTTATAAAATAATCCAAAGATAGATATACTATTACTATTTCACTTTAAAAGTAAGTTCACTTTACATTATCCCATGTTTGGTGGTGACGTCTACGGTGCTCCTCACACAATAAGGAGTATGGTACACCTTACAGTTTAGTCCCTTGAAAGATTAAATATAATCTTCTAAAATTAAAAATTTCATCGAGCCAGTTTTTTTACTTTTGTTTTTAACCCATCCATCCACCCCACCTTCTCTCACCCCTGCCTAATTCTCACCCTTACGATAATTTCCCTTAAACACGCCTGCACCACCACCGTTATGTTAAATCTTAGACATACTGAGGAACCACGAGTTCTTTTATGCGCCACAAACTTAGTCTCGATATCAACATCTTCCAAATATTATTGTTCATTCATGATTAATCGTTGAGGTTTTTTCAATTAAAATGTACTGTCACTCATATATTGGTTGATTTTGAGCTAAAAAACAATTTCTGGAACGATGCTAAAAAACTAGGAAGTTATCCAATTCCTCGTTAGGTCATTTCTGAAAATAAACGACGACGGGGAGGAGCAGGAGGGGAGAGAAAGGGGTGCATATGATGTCATCGACGACATCTCATGATTCTTCTACTTCTTCAACAATGGCGTGGTATTCATTCGCTGTAAGACATCGACATACAGTGGATAAGCCTGGATAGTGATGATGCAAGATTCATGTTCTAAAAGTCCTAGTTTGTTCTTCCTTCCTCTGCACGATGGCAAGTCTGGTGGAGCCATGGCAAATCTGAGTTGAAATTGAAGATTTGGTGAAGAGGAAAAATTTCAATTTCTGAGTAGTTGTTGCGGCGGCGGTGGCCGGAGAAAGGTTGGGATGGAAAAGCGACCGTCGTTGGAGAAAGACTAGGGTGGAGAAGAAGTGGGAATGGGTGAAGGCGGTGGTGGTGTAGCGATTGCTTAAGAGAGGGGTGCCAACGAGAGGGTGGGCAAGTGGAAGAATGAGGATTAAAATGTAATAAGTTAATATTTGAAGGACCCTATTATAAGGAGTATGGTGCACCACTTCTAGTATGGTGCAGGGTAGAAGCCACCATGTTTGATGGCTCATAAAATGATTCAAAAATAAATACATTATTACTATTTCACTTTAAAAGTATGTTGATGGCACGTTTGTGCCAGACATGGACGTGATTCTTAGAAGCTACTCCCTTGTAGCTTTAACGTTATAAGTCAATTTTTTTACAAAATTAACACTACAATCGTGATTCTTCTGCCACCAAACGTAGAACCAAACATATGCTATATTAAAAAAAAAATTCATAGCGAGATGAGATGGAAAGGGAAGGGAAAGAATGAAACACTACCTACCGTTTCCTTGATTTGAAACATGAACAAGAGAATTGAATGAAGATTAATAAGAGAATGGAATGAAACTTTATTATCTTGTTTAGGATTTAAATTATAATGGAACAAATGGAATGTAAAATAATTATTTTGACCTTATTCTCCCCATTCCCGTTCAATTTTGAGGAATAAAATTTTATTCTTTGATGAGGGGAAGAGAATTGGAGTTGTTCTGCATGGATTCAAAATGATTGTCACATATAGGGACTAAATTCAAATCTTTTTTGTCCCTATATGTGATAATTATTTTCACTTTGATCCTAATACATTATAATCATTGGGAATTTGGTCCTATACTCTGGTAGCACTCTCAATAGTACTCTGAATGAAGAAAAAGATTTGAAGAGTGCTACCATCATATTGGCAACTTCCACCACCTTTTGATGTTTCTCTTGAAATGCAGAGAATTCGGGTTCTTTTAATCGGAGCAGGATCTTGTGCAGTTTTTTATAACATATATAAGATTGTAGGACTCACGTAAATAATAACCAATCTTTACAAGTTAGTTTTGTAGGTATCAATTAATGATGTGATTTAAGGTATTGCCTACCATAGAAATTATCTGGAAATAGATAGAGGCAGGAAACATGGGAGAACCGTACCTGGTTTTGACAAGAGGTTGGCGAATCACAGTAAAATTGATCTATAAGAATGGGGTTTGATACGTTTTCCACCCTCACATTCTGAAAGCGTACCCCACGAACATATCCAGAACCTCCCTAAGGAAAAGAACGGAAAGCAAATACATCAATTTCCACAATTTTGAAATGTAAATTACAAATAATTTTAAAATTATAAAATCTTCAATGCAGGGAACTTTTGCATACTACATTTTTTTAAAAAAATTGATAAATTTGAATAATGCATTTATACTAAAAAAAACTATTGTAGCATTTATTATGCATTTGTTTTGTTTTCAATAACTGTGCAACTCATTTGATATATATAAATACACATTTGTAGAGGATGTCAACTCAGTAGCCAATGCTTTGCTAATGCAAGGTTTAGTCGCATTGATGATTGATCTACTTTTTCTTTCCTTGCCGCTAGGGGTGAAAATGAGTCCAACTGAGTCAAACTTATTCAGCTCGACTCGACTCGATTTATGCTCGCGAGCAGCTCGGTTCAGCTCGTTAGTTCGACTCATATCAATCAATAGTCAAAAGTTAAATAGTTTTAAAAGTTAATACAAAATACTTTCAAAAAAATTAAAACAAAATATATTATTTAAATAATAATAAAAATATATAATTTAAGTATATATATATATATATATATATATATATATATATATATATATATAATTATTTAGCTGGTTCATGAACCAAACAATTCGAATTATATTTGACTCAAATTCAACTCATTTATTTAATGAATTCAATTTTCAGCTCAAATTCATCTCATTTGATCTATAAATCAAGTTCAACGAATTATTTATCGAATCGAATTTCGAATTATATTTGAGTTGGTTCCATTTAATACCAGCCGTACTTGCCAGATATTGAAGTCTTCTTTGTGATTATAATGAAAATAAAAAGTCGGCTTGCTTAATTTTAGCAGAAATAAAATCCACACCTTTCTCTCCCTTCCCTCGCCTCGGATTACTCCAAAATCAGTTAGGAGATATTGGCATTTATTTATTGTATAATAGCAAATGTTTCCCGAATAATTTTATCAAGATTGCAAATACTACCTGCCAAGTCTTAATCCTGACACCATTGGTAGTGTCCCTAAGAACTGCTGTATCCAAAATCACTTTTGTGACTACGCCAGTCGAGTTGTCTTTCCCAAGGCTTCCAATGCTGAAAAAAACCGTAGTGTTAGAACTTAGAAAATACCCAGGGGTGGGAAGTGGGAACCGAGGCATCATATCAAATTATCAATTAACTTGTTCAAGTGAAATATGATTTTTAATGACAAAAAAAATAGTGACATAATTTTTAATGTAACAAAAAAATAGTGACATAACTCTGAATTAAATGTTGTGGTGAGAGGGAAAAGGGCCACATACCTGATTCCATGTCCTGGTCCACAAAAAATTCTCTTCATTTTGATATTAGTACTAGCATTGACAATTGATATGCAATCATCCCCTGAACATAAACACACAAAATCATCATAAAAAAAGGAAAACACAAACATTAAAAAAAGTTTAATTAATTTGAAGTTTTTTAAACTATTTGAAAATTTTCAAACATGTTCCTATATTTTAAAAGTTTGTAATTGAATTTTCGAACATATAAAAAATTTGTAATTGGGTCCCTCATACTTTTTTTAGTTAGAGCTTCGTTAAGTCTACGGATCTGTTTGAATTTTCTTAAAAGGTATAAGGACATATTTGAATTTTTTCAAAAAGTTAGGGACCCACAAATGACCAGTGAATGGATCACTGAACGAATACTTAACAAAATCTTAACGAAAAAATATATGAGAGACCCAATTACAAATTTTTTATGTGTTCAAAGATTCAATTACAAACTTTTAGAGAATAGGATTTACTTAAAAATTCTCAAATAGTTTGGGACCTGAGGATTAATTTAAGAATAAATCATCATTTTGGTCCCTGAAAGTATAAATCGCTGTCATTTCAGTCCGTGGAAGCAGTTAAATTATAAAAAAGTCCTTCAATGTTAATTTTATCAGTTAAGTTAGTCCCTCAATATTAATTTCGTTAGTCAAATTAGTCCCTATCAGGGACTAACTTCACTAACGAAATTAACATTCAAAGATTTTTTTCGTAATGTAACTGCTTTCAGGGATTGAACCGACAACACCTCACACTTTCAGGGACAAAAATGATGATTTACTCTTAATTTAACCTTAAAAAACAGTAAAACAAAAATGGTGGTTCCCTTTGCTTTTAATTTCTATTTCTTGAAAGCACCACTCATTTGTAGGCACGTGGTTATTATGCTAGCAGTAATTACAGAAAGACTAATGTTTTTCTACAACATCTTTAGACTTTAATTTATGGGTGACTGTGTGAGTAAAAGTATCACGTATATTGGTAGAAAAATATGTGTACATGAAATGTAATATTTGGTTTACTATTACAAACGTAGATTCAAAAGTACGTTTGTCCCAAAAGAACTCTATAAATATTTTACCTTAAATGTATGTTTGAAATTTTTCAACGACAAATTAAACATGCACTAAGTTATTACTCCAAAATAGTACCGTGTTTCTAGCGTTCTGCAAAATGGAACATAAAGTTGACAAACAAATTAATGTTAAGAGTTCAGAACCTGTTCCGATTTTACTGTCTTGAACTACCACGTTTGTTGATTCACTTATATGAATTCCGTCAGTGTTTGGGCTATCCCCTGGAGATGACACTTTCACGCCATAAATTCGAACAGAATCACATCGTGATATGGTAAAATGCATCTGTTGGCTATTCTGGATAGTTAGTCCTTTCACCGTTATAGCTGAGCTGGAATCAATGGTTAATGCCTACAATGACCCCTCAAAGTTAAATTATATTTTGTAATCTTGATTACATTTTTATAAAGTACAAAACATAGATGCAGTTCTATAAGTATTTTAGGTGCTGATTTTTAATGGGAATAAAACATGTGTAACAACTGTTACACATGTTATATTTCATTGATAAGTTGTCATGTCTTATTCTCATTAGAAACATCACCTAAAATATCTACGGTATTGCATCTAAGTTTTTTTCTTTTTCTGCAAAACCTTGTTGAAATATTGAACACAATAGTGGTTAAGAGAAGGGTTCTTACTGTTGGTGCACCTCTGCAGGCCTGTGAAAAGGAATAGAAGGAAAAAAAAAACGTTATTGCCTGCATTTAAAGTTTTCCATAAACTTGCAAAATAACTGAGATCAAGTTCTGAAAATTTACATTTGACTTGTTCTTTTTGCAAGATGCTGCCCACCATTTGCTGCCTGAGCCATCAATAACTCCAGAACCTTGGAAAACAGCTTTATTCAGTTTAGAAAAATCAAGCCAAACCCGTGGTAGGTTTGGATCCCAGTTCTTAGGCTCATCCGGTGCTACCACTTTTCCATCAATCTGTTAATGCATATACTATATCAATAATCATATGACTCACGGATAAAACTGAAACTGTAAAATATGAAATATTTGTGTTTATGCCTGGATGATTAGCATGTCGGCACAAGGGCCTATGAATTTTGTTGCATTGACTAGGTAAATGCGTCCTTGGGGAACTAAGAAAACAGATTTTCGTGTAGAGCAAGCGACGTTCCATGCTTTTCGGAAAGCCTGATAATCACACCATCAGTAAAGGGAAATAATTAGTCTGGTCAATCAATAAAGAAATAACAATGATATGCATTTGCAAGTCCAGGTATATCTGATCAATAAGAACAATTGGCAAATCTGTGAACATGACGTATTCAGAGCTGTTTCCAGAATTTGAACCCATGACCTTCAGGTCTCAAGACAACAAACTTATCCTTGTGCCAAGGCTCACTCTCATTTTCTTTTTACAAGATACCTTAGTAAAACTATTTGCTACATATATGTATACTTTTATATATTTAACCCCCTCTGATATTTTCTGGATCCATCTTCGTGTTAGTGCAAATGTTGAGCAAAACAATGGACTACAAACAAGATATGCATTTGGTAGTCTAGGTATAACTCAATAAAAATAATGAAAGAACTTACCTCAGTATCATCCGATTCTCCAGTTCCAGCAGCACCAAAGCTATCAACATTCACAAGAACTTTTCCACCACGCTCACTTGTCCATGAAGGGATGTCAGAAAGTTCTACCTCATTTTCTTCTTCTATGTCAAAGTTTTCGAGTTCTTGAAGCATGCCAATGTCACACATCATGCTTCCTGCAACTCCATGAGCTGCTAGGAGTATACCGAGCAAGGAAACAAAGAAGAATTTGTCCATATTTTGCCCCTGTTGGCTATATTGCAAGGATTGATTGATTTGATTAATCCGAATGAATACTTTGGTTATAATTTATATGCATAGATTAGCTCTGAAAAACGATGGATTTGATAAGCTTTATGGCTTGGCTTGAAAGGGGATGAAGGTGTTTCATTTTCTACATGCCCATGCTTAAAGTACAAGGAAAAATTCTTTTGTAGTATTTTGCTTTACTCATCAACCAATTTCAACCAATTTCAAAACTCACTAGTAGAAACCGTTGCACTTTCTCCACTTTGCCACCTTGAAAGATAAGCGGATGACATAAAATCCAAGTGTCTTTTTACATTTTCCTAGCTATCTCAAGTTGCATAAGTATATAGCCATAAGACAATGTGGTATATAAAAGGGGAAAAATATTTTTCTATTTTAAGAAGCCGTCAGTTAGTTACACCAAACAAGGGAACACAAATGCCGACCCTCATCCTCTTGGCATGTCCACCAAAAACTCCTTGCAAAAGAAACCTTTCCCTTGGAATGTAGGATTGCCCAAATAGATAAGACTTTACCATCTCTGGAAACATCTGCATCAGCACAGCAAAATATGCCATGATTGTCTTATCTTGTGTGCATAATGGGCAAGATGCTTCCTCAATTCAGGAACTCTTTTCTTTGGTCACTGTTTTATCTCAATTAAACTTCTACCAATTTCCCTTGTCATCTTCCTTGCTAGAGCAACCTCTCTGATTTGCCTTGATGCATCAAACTTCCCTATCTCAGCATAAAAATTTGAAGCTTGCAACCACACTGCGGGGTCATAAGGGTCTAACTCAACTAAAACTTGTACTGCTCTTGTTCCAACCTCTTCATTCTTGTGGACCCTACAACTTCGCAGCAAAGAGGTCCAAATAACAGTGTCCCTTTTCCCTGGTGCCTGAAGCAGCAACTCTTCAGCTTCATATATTAGTCCTGCCCGGCAGAAAAGATCCACCATGCATGAAAAATGCTGGCGATTTGGGTGAACCCCATGAAGAGATTTCATGGAATCAAAGACTATTCTTCCTTCCTCAACCAGCCCCGTGTGATTACACCCTGTTAATGCACATAAGAAGGTAACATTATCAGGTTTTCGGCCCTTCTCAATCATAGCTTGAAGCACTGCAAGTCCTTCTTTCCCCATTCCATTTCGGGCATATCCGTTGATCATAGAAGTGAAACAAATAGCATTCGGAGAAGGAAGGGTCTTAAAAATCTGATGAGAAAGTTCCACATGCCCACATCTTGAATATGCATCCATTAGGGAACATGCAACTGCAGCATCTCCTTCAAGTCCAGATTTTAATGCAAAACAATGTAGTAATTGGGAGCTTGTGAAGTTTGTTGAAGCAGACACTGACAATATCTTCAGTGTGGTGGAAAAGGTTACCTCATCTGGCCTAATACCTTCATCTACCATTAAACCAAACAATTCTACCACATCTTCAATGGCACCACATTGAGACAAAGAGGTCAACAATGAGTTGCAACACTCCAAAGTTCTCTTAGGAAGGCATTCAAATACAGCTACAGAGCCCACAATATCACTGCATTTTCCATACATATCAATCAAAGCAGATTGAACATGCACACTCCCTTCATCAAAACCAAATTTTATAACAAGACAGTGAATCTGCTTCCCCAAAAGAATTTCTTCAGTTCTACTGCACAGGTTCAAAAAACCCACCAATGAACGAACAGATGGCTTCTGCCCCGACTTTTGCATAACTGTAAACAACTCCAAAGCATCACCCAACAAATCATTGTCTGCATAAACAGAAACCAACGAGTTCCATGAAATAACATGCTCAAACGGTATGGCTTCAAAAGACTTCCTTGCACCAACCAAACACCCACATGCAGAGTAAAAATCCACCAAAGCATTAGCAACAAAAACGTTTGATTCCACCAAACCCATCTTCAAAATGATGCCTTGAAGCTTCTTCCCTTCATGCAACCGTTTCTGGTAACTACACCCCCTAAGCAAATAACAAAACGTAACCCCATTTGGGTCCACACCTTCAAAAACCATCTTAGAGTAAAATCCAAGTGAATCTTCAACACGACCCAGTTCACACAATCCACGTAGCATCACATTCCACACAGGCAAATTTCGCTCTGGCAACTCATCAAACAACTCCAGTGCCACCCCACTTAGCCCCACGTGCATGTAGAAATCAACAAGTGCACAACCAACGAAAACGTTGCATAAAAATCCAAACTTGACCACCTTGCAATGCACTTGAAGACCTTCTCTGTGGAACCCAGCATTGGTACAAAGAGCTATGACTGAAGAGAATGTGGTTGAGGTTTCTCTTATTCCATGCAAACCCATTTCAGAATATAGATGGAGAGCCTGGTGTGGTGCCCCACCATGCCCAGAAATGAGCAAGTTGTAGGTGACAGCGTCACGAAGGGGCATGTTATGAAACACTGCAAGTGCAGAGTTTAGGTTCCTGGATTTTATTAGTGCGTCAATTTCACGGTTCTTCGCGTACACGGTGTCGTTGGAAGACATGTGGGAATTGTTGGAAGGTGTCAGCATTGGTCTGAACGTAGTTGTTGTTATGGCTTTGATGATGGACAGCACTTGAGGCCTCTTTTGTTTGGACCACGAGAGTTTCAGTGTCGAAATGTGCATCTTGAAGTCTGGGATTGAGACTAGGAAAATGTTGGAGTAAAATGTCACTGCTCCAAAGATCACTGTATTGCTAATCAAGTACTTAAAAAGTGTTTTATCACTCTTTGCAATATGCAAAACATTTTCACTAACTATCCTTCCATTTTTTTATATTTCTGATGTTAATTCGCACGCAACTGTGAAGATTAATCCGACGATGAGATATTAAATTATATTGAAGGACTAACCTCTTTTAATTAGGTTTTTTCCGTAAACAAAAGTTAGTGATGGAACCTTAGACCACTTGCTTTAAATGCCTAAACTTGTTACCACTCGTACCAACCACGTGTCGGCATCACTATCCTTCCATTACCCACCCTTAAGTTAATGGAAGCAGAAGTGCCCAATGCCAGAGCCAGCCAATTGGACTACCACATAATTATATAACTTAATTAATCGCTGTAAGCAATATCAAAATCCTTTCTACTCAAATATTTTGACTTTTCAAAAAAAAAAAAATCAATATCTTTCTGCAGGATTATAAGCGAGGTGAAAGTTTCCAACTTTGCAAGCTGTTTCCTCTGGAAACAATAGTATTTAAATTAGCTTCGATATAATTACACCACAAAAGCTGATCATCCTTTACCATGCTTTGAAGATAGATAATCCTCGTATGCATGCTAAGTGTACCACCAAGGCACCAACCAATGCCTCTTCATGACATTCACATTTTAATTCAGCTTCCCTCCAATTCAAGAAAATGTAGACCACCCTAGACATACACATGCATGCACACATTTATACCACCGTAATGTATACTCCACCCAGTTCCGGGTGAAAGTTTAAAACTGCAGTTAAATTATATTCTGGTGTGAAACTTGTTTATATATAAAAAGGGCAGCCCAAGAGGCTCCTACCTATCTGGTGGGGTCTGGGGAGGATGGATGTACGCAACCTTACCCTGCAAGTGGAGAGACCGTTTCTAGGAAACTTGTTTATATATCATTCATAAAATTAGCTTGAAACACCCAAAAAAATGATAAAGATTTTCAGTATATATACCAGCAAATTTATGCAGAGTTTAAGACATATCCACGCATTATACATCAACAATGACTTGCCATGAATGGTAAAGACAACTCTATCTCTCGTCTTACCAATACAAAAAAGGAGAACAATTTTCTTGTTCATTCATAAAGGTTTTACAATTACATTGATACTGAGACAGGCGATTTACATGTACAACCAAATGACAAATGACAGGTAGACAACCTTCTAAACATTTCAATCAATGGCATTAACATGTAGAAGCAATGACCTCCAAAAGAGAGGCTGTAAATCTCATCTGGGTTTCTTCATCAATTCTTGAAAAGAGGGGAACATGGACAAAAAGAGACTTGTTACCCTTATGTTCTGCAAATCGGAGGGAGTGGTAGTACACATAATTGCAAACAAAGCGTCCTGCATCATCTGATATCATCACATCATAACCCCCCTTCTTCAAGGATTTCAAGATAGCCTCAGCAGAGAAAGAAGTCTTCAACAAACAATTAACAAGAAGTTAGGAAAATAAAACTGAAATAAAAAAAAATAGATAATGTAAACTGATTCACATTGCAAAACCATATAATAGCATGCAAGTATGAGAGACAACAACACTCTTTCCCCTGAACCATTTTGTGAGAGAGATACATGATCAAAGTATTCTTTTGCTACTTTATTTTTTATTGAAGGCATTTTTCATTTTTTCCATCAATGTTGAACATGCAAATCAAAGAACTCCAGACTTACGAGACAATAACCATAAAAGCAAGCAAATACAAGTGTCCGTGGCAATTGGATTTTGCATCATAAATTATGTGTTATACACATTTAAGACAAACACAACCTGATATAGAAGTGTTCTGTGTTTGTCTCCCTTTTTGATCATTTCCTTTTTTTATCGTTCTTGCTCTTTCCAGGAAGTGAAAGAGACCCAGGAAAGATTTTCCTTCAATGGATTAAAACAACTTCAAGCACAAGTACAAGCTTTCTTCATATGGTACTACTTAAGAGTGTGCAAGATCTAACAAAGTCAGTATTCATTTTTCATCACAAAAGAAAAAAAAAACAATTAAAATATGTGCAAAAGCATGGTTAAGTTACAACACATACTAACAATTTTATTTAAAAGAACTTGTCCAATAAAGTGCTATCCAACAAGTGATGGATCACTAGATACAATCTTACAAGGTATTACAATTTACCTCTCTTATCCGAGAAATTCCTCCATCCTCAAGGACTATTGGGACTTGCTGAGAAAAAGAACATGGGAAAAAAAAGAAGGAATTTAGGTCGCGCAAAAGATAGGATTATTCTTCAAAAACATATAGGAAAACTTTCATAGCTTATACAATTTTATTTAGAAAATAAAAGAAAAAAAGTAGGCACGATCATGACTCACCTGTGGCTGCCATCCTAACTCATCTGGACAGCGGAAAGTGGCTTCATTTGCTGCCTGCCGCTCAATGGCAAACTTTAGAGCTCCACTATTCACCCCCAAGTGAAGCTGTAGTATAAATGCAGGAGAAGTTCTATTATCAAAGCAATCCAGGAAATACAAGACAATATCATCAACAAGGATTTCTCAATTACAGTATCTTCCATTCAAATTTTCACATTGTCAAAAGAATAATAATCTCATAAATCATAGTCATATATATACTTTCACTATAGAAATAAGATTACTCCGCAACAGATGAAGACAAGCAAAATATGACAAAACAAGGTATTTCCTTAATATTTATGATTTTGAAGTTAAACCAGTAAATGAGCAGATTACATGGTTGGCAAACTCCAGTCCTAAGTATTAGTTTGCAACGGATAGAATACAGATGGAGGAAACAAAATATGACAAAACAAGGTATTTGGTTAATAATTATGATTTTTGAAGTTAAACCAGTAAATGAACAGATTACATGGTGTGCAAACTCCAGTCCTAAGTACACACAAAGCTGACTTGATAAACAATAAACATATCAAACAATGGCAATTCAATACGAGTCTACCGGACATGTGGAAAAAATAGAAAGTTTAAGATAATCTTCAAGTCTAACAGATGGTGATAAGCTGCATATAGCATAAGACTTGCTTATAATTAAAGATTAATTAAAAAGTAAAAAGACATTGGTTTTAAAGCAAGTCCTTCTTCTCCAAATTGAGTGCTAGTTCTATCCAAAGTAACTGACTCTAAACTTCTATATACAGAATTTTAAAGGAGACAAGATGATTGGCAATTCAATGAAGATTCAATATTACAAGAAGCTAGATGGGGAACACTAACCCATACAACATTTGCATTGCTCACAGCATCTGTTTTTGACATAACAGATTCCATGGTCTGGTATAGCTGAGGAAGTGCACCATCCCCAGCCACCTCAAGCACCGTGCAGCTCCCAAGAGTAACACCAGCAGGGAGACCTCTTCTTTCAACATAATCCTTCAGATTATTAACTATAACCTCTGTAGGGTTTTCGGAAACTCCTTGAAACTTTTTAAATCCAGTCACATGAATAGTAATGGCCTTTGGCCCTTCAGATCCCATCTCCTCGTTCTGAATTCGGATACAGTTCCCTATTTTCGATAACTCCTAGTAATAGCTTGCTTATCTGCCTGCACCTGCAATTACATGCCTCTAATTGATGAATGTCAAAATTCAAAAGCTTCCCTCAATCTTCAGAAGTAGTGTCCTTGACTAGTACTTGTGTGTTTGGATTTACATTGTGAAGGTCCAAACCGCTTTTGGGCAAAACCTATTGGAACCTCCTAAACGGGAATCCAAACACATCCTAAATCTTCAGGACTTAACTTTGACTTAGATCATAAATCTTATTGAATAAATCATACACATATATGCTAGTACTCCTCAAAATTGATTATTCATTGATTGAAGAACAACCCAAGACACAAGCTCCTCCACGAGCAATAACATATATATAGCTTAACTTTCAAGCCAATTTCAATGAAAACATAATCATCACATTAACCGAAGGGCAATTCCCTAAACAGCTATCCTTTCACTAATTCATATATAATGAGAAAACACAACAAATAAAATATAATTTGGAAAAATTAATAAAAACATAGACAAACACAGAAAACACACATAATAAGCACATAATATATGCATTGTTCGGTAAGAGGTGAATTCAATTGAATTGAACAACAGCTACACAGACATAACTGAAGCAGAAACAACATAAAAAACTGGGTGGAGCGTACCTGGGAATTCACGCCAATTCTATGCTATGAATGTGACTCTGACTGGGAACTCTGGTTTTGATGAGAATGAGAAAGGGAAAACATGGGTGATCATATCATATCCCACGCTAGCGTCCTTTGACCCTTTGATTGGGTTGATGTTGTTGTAGAAATGCCACTGTGTCATGGAAATATTACGATACTGCCACTGTTGTGACGCGGATATACCAAGCAATAAGGTTTTGGCGGGATTATACGTCATTGGACGGTTTTTGAAGTGACGCAACTGCCTTTGGCTGCGTCTGCAAAACCACAACCTTCTTTCCTTAGGTTAGGATCTTGCTTTTGCCGTGGACGGTGGCTTCGCTCCCACTGGAAATTCTGATCACTTGTACTTCTAAAAGTAACTGCTGCAGTAAGTGCGGTCCAGTTACTCATCAAAGTGTGTGTTTGAATCAGTTACAAAAATTTGATTATTTCAATAATCAATTATGATTATTATTATTATAATCGATTATAATATAATCAATTTTGTATTTGAATGTGCTTGCTGAAAGGCGATTATAAGATAATCTATTTCGTTTGGATTGTGTAAAAAAATCATTTACATATAATTAATTACTAAAAATGATATGAAATTATTTATATAATTTAATTATATTTGTTTGGTAGTTAGTTTTATAGGGATGAAATAGGAAGAATGTTAGAGCATGTTTGGGAAAGATATATTTTTCTCACTTCAGCTGTTTTTTGGCTAAAAAGCTATTTCATACATAATCTATCATGTTTGGCAATTAGCTTAAATTTATAAAAAAAAAAAATTTTTGGGGGAAAAAAGCTGTTTTATGTCATCTAATTTGTTTTAGCTTAAGATTGTTATGATTTGATTATTTCTCATTCTCAAAACTCTCTTTCCTATTTACTCCTACAAAACTAACTTTCAAATAAATATTATTAAATTATACAAATAACTTCATACCCTTTTTCGTAATTTACTATGTAAAATGCGCTTTTTTTAGACCATCCAAACGAAAAAGATTATCTTGAAATCGCTTTTCAGCAAATAGACCCAAACAAAAATAGATTCTGATTATAATCGATTATCATAATAATCGATTATTCATAAATCGATTATCAGCATAATTTTTTTTTCTAGCTTTTCCAAATACACACTTATTGGTTTCAAAATAATCTAATAACTTTTTAAATAAGTTTCAACCTTCTAGATTATCTAAAAACAACTTTTTTCTCATAAAAACAATTGTTTTAAAATTTAATCAGTTTATCCATACATATCAACTTCTATCAAAAATCAGCTTTTATCATGAAAAACAGCCGTCAGGATAAGAAACACCCTCTAAGGGTTAAAATTCGGTGCATAATTTTTTCTTCAAAATTTAATAATAAATAAATGAAAATAATTTTTGAAACTACGGGTGATCCTGATTTCAGGTAGTGACATGTATTCGGATCACTACCCCCCACCGCGCAAAAGAATGGATTCATCCTTGATTTAGAGTCCAAAAAATCATTTGATTCAATAGTGAAAATAATTTGCTGTTTGATTTGGATTGAATTTTTTTTTTGTATCAAATTTGAATCAATTCAATCCGATTAAAAATGAATTGAATTAGATTTTTTGATTTTTACCAACATAACAACTAAAAATTAAGTCTAAATAACGGATTTAGATTCAGTGACTTTGAGATTTCATAATTTTGATACCTTTAGACATTTTTTGGAGAGAGAAAAATGAGATAAGATGAGAGAGTGTGTTAAATGAGAGAAAAATTTCTAAAGGCACCAAAATTACCAAATCTTAAAGTCACTAAATCCTCCCTAAATAACATGAAACAACATATAACATTAAATATACTAAAATTTAAAACATTACAAAGTAACAAGCATGAATTTTACCTATTAAACATTAAAAATAGTAAAAAATTAGGCTAAAATATCATTTTGGTCCCTTAACTTATTTTTTAGTTTCAATTTGGTCCTTTAACTTTTAAAAGTTTCAATTTGGTCCCTTAACTTGTCTCTGTTAACACAAGTTAGTCCTCTCAGTCAATGACATAAGCAAATGAATTTCAAATTGGTCCTTTAAATTGTTAACAAGTTTCAAATTGGTCATTTAACTTTTAAATGAGTTTCAAATTGGTCCCTTAACTTTTAAATGAGTTTAAAATTGGTCCTTTAAATTATTAACATGTATGATACTTTCGTCACTTTTGCTTATGTCATTGAATGAGGGGACTAACTTGGGTTCACAAAGACAAGTTAAGGGACCAAATTGAAACTTTTAAAAGTTAAGGGACCAAATTGAAACTAAAAAATAAGTAAAGGGACCAAAATGATATTTTAGCCAAAAAATTATGTCATATCAATCTAATAAGTGTTATTAGAAAAACAAAAAAACAAAACATTAAAAAAACAACAAATAATAATTTAATATCGCATCACATACTAATAATAAAATAAAAAATATTAAAATTTATATATATGGTTCAGTTTAAAAAAATATTGAAAGTCGAGCCAAACCGACCGATTTTAAAAAAAAAATCAATAAAATCGATTTTGTTCATTTTTTAATTTTTTGGATAGATTTTCAATTTTTTATTGAATTGATTTGAATGTGACCATCTCGTCAAAGGAGAACAAAGCCAATAATTAATACATATTTTTTTATACATTTTCTTGGGTTTTGCTAAATAAGTTTTTTAAAGGAGTGAATAGTTAAATTAGTAATTGAAAAATGTGTCTGAATTTATATTAGTTTGGAGGGAAGAAAATTTATACTTGGGTCTCGAAAAATAATATCATCCGTCAAATTGGCCCCTCAGCTACCGCTCTGCTGTGAAGTATAATTTTCATATTTAGTTGGCATGTTAAATGCCTAAGTAGCACTTTTGGTTAGCCATGTAAGATTGATGACCTATTAAAAAATAAACATGTAAAATCCATTAATTAAGTTTGTGAACAATAAAATTATAATAACAGTTAGAGTCGTTTTCTTTAACATAGTTTTTGGTTGGAAGGAAATAAAATAGATGGGATGAGACAGATTTTTATAAATCTTTTTTATTTTGTTCAATTTTTTGGAGAGAAGAGAAATAGAGGGGAGCAACATTTCTTCTCACTCAATTTTGACTTCCCTCGAATATTTAAGGATTTGGAGGGGAAAAGAGTTTAAAATACTTGAATATATTGACTAAAATATTCTAACTTATTATTTTGAAATCCAAAATTATAAGGGTATTAACCTAAATTAGTCTTAAAATCTTTCATCTCCCCCTTGTGAACCAAACAGGAAAAGTGATATTCCCCCTTCATTAAAATCTCCTCCAGCCTCTCCTCTTAACCTAACACAATATCTAATTAAAATCTCTCCTCTCTCTTCGTCCTTGCGACCTATCCCTTCATTAAAATATCTTCTCTCCTCTCCCCTTTCTTGAACCAAACATAGTCTAAGCCAATTCAGGTCACCATTGAGCTTGCTGCTAGTGTAAAATTGTTTATGTTGTCAACCAATCACAAATCATAATATGAATGTCTTTTAATGTAGTTAAGATAAGAGTTAAACATTTTTCTGATGTGATAATTTATTATTAGTTAATAGTGTAAAAAAAATTTATACTGACAATATATACCAAATAAATCCATAAATTTTTGTTGCCCAAAACAAATTATATTATATTTTTTTGACTGAGTTATATTATATATAACATGTATATATTGTAATAAGAGTGTATATAAGAAACTATCTATATCTCTTTTTCTAGCATATTAACATATACATTAATGCAATATATACAGTGTAGACCATTGCAATTATATTTAGTAGAATAAGAATTGAATATTTTCGTATTGAGAATAATTAATGTATGAATATGTACGTTGAAAACTTCATCTGATAATCCTACAATGTTCACCTGTTACAATGTACGGAATAATTGAAATGTTGCAAATATAACGTTAACTATAATTAAAATGGTTAATCACGGCTAACGATAGTAAATACTTCGCATCTATGTCATGGTTACCAGAAAAAATATCATTGCAATAAAATAGAAGAACGTTGTCCAATCTTGTAAATTTCCAACTCTTATTCATTGATATTTTATAAAAATATTCTAACAATCCCCAACTTATTTTTGTAAAATAATTTATTAAATTCCGTTTGTGCATAGAAGGATTATTATGTATCACGAAATAGGATTGTGTTCAATGGGAGTGGGAATAGGTCAGACCGCTCGTCAGGGGGTTATGGCCTAGCCTAGTTAATGTCTAGTCTGACCTAACCTATTTAACAAAAAGGTCAGGTCAAAACTTTTTTAAAAGCCTATATAGTTATAGAGGCTAGACTAAGGTTTTAAAAAAAAGTCTATTAGGCCTATCAGACCGACCTATTTAATACACATATATATAATATATTATTTATAATATTTAAAACATTTGAAAGTAAAGGCTAATTGACCCATTTAAATATAGAAGTCTAGTTGCATATTTATTTGTGAAGGCCGAACAACATATTTATCAGTATAGACCGACCAACCTCTTTATCATTAGAGGTTTACAAATCTATTTACAAGTGAAGGCCTATGACCTATTTATAGGTGTAGGCATATTTAAAGGCTTTGTTGAAAAGTAAGCTTTTAAATAGGCTTCCAGGCTAAGCTAGACATTGAGGTAGATCAGGCCAGGCCTTCAGGCTCAGGTCTTGAGATTGAAACACAGGTCAGACTCAGGCCTAATCTATTCTCACACCCAGTATTGAACTTTTAGTTAGTAATTCTATAAAACTTGGTCCGGATCCGATAATGGTCGTGTAGTTTTGAACTATGGCTACTTCAAGAGATACAAGTATTGTATTATAGGGGTGGCAAAACGGGCCAATTCGCCCCGCCCAGCCGTTGGCCTACCTAAGACGGGACGGGACGGGTTGACCCGCTTTAATAAAATGAGTTAGACCTCTTAACCCATTCCGTTTAGTGGTGGGTTGGCGGGTTGACGGGTTGACCCGTCAAAAGAAAAACTATAAAAATGGGTTGGCGGGTTGATCCATCAAAAAATAAAAAAAATGAAAATAATTATAAAAGATAGGAAATTAAGCATAAAAAACGAAAATGGGTTGGCGGGTTGGCGTACCCGCCCCGCCCTACCTCAAACTATTAAAAAAATAAAAAAATTAATTAAAAAATATATATATTTTTAGAATAGGCGGGTTGGCCCCGCCAACGGCCAACCCGCTCCGCCTCTGACCCGCCTTCTTGGTGGGTTAACGGGGCGGGTGAAAACGGGTTGGTGAGTTGAGAACCTCAACCCAACCCGTCAAAATAGGCGGGTTAAACGGGTTGGTCCATTGGGCCCAACCCATTTTGCCACCCCTATTGTATTATGCATATAATAATTCGTTGTCAATCATGAACTATTTGAATATTGGCTGAAGTTGTCTTGTATAGACATGTTGTGATGTTTCATTACTCTTAAAAAAAGAGACATAACCTCTCGAGTATAAAAGGTTCATATCAACACAATAATTCATCAATAGTTATTAAAATTAGGGAATGGATTCTCTCATATATGTTGGAGAATCATTTGGATTCTTTCACGTTGAAATTCTTATCCTTAAAACATTTATTTACCCTTTTTTTATATTTTAAAGTTTTTCTCTCTTCTTTACAATTGATAATTGAGACTTAACCGGAGGGTAATGCTATGAGAGAGAATCCAAACCCATTAGAATTAATATTCCAAGAAGAGTTACAACCTTCTAAATATGTAGGATTTCCATGAACCAACAGAACGTTCACCAATAGTATTTCATAAGACAAATGATGGTTATGACACCATTTGGTTTCATATTCTTCCAAATGTGGCCTTAGGTGCTGTAACTACCAGTGTTTTATTCTTCAATTTTGAAAATGTACAAATAACTTCTTATATCACTCTTCATACACGTACCTTAATTTATAAGAATATATGACTAAGCAAGTGCAAGTTGTCAAGGGTAATCTGTTGTTAGTCATGGTGTCCTGTGTCCCGAACCAACTGAAAAGAAAGAAAAAGACTAACTTTGACCAAAGGAGAGAAAGAGTTACAGGCTACAGCAAGCTTCTATCATTACGGACCTTTCTTATTTCTTATTATTTGAAACCACGTTCACAATTGTAGGGTACTGATGCAGTTGCGATACGACCACAGCCACAATCTTGCAACCTGGTGCAGTCTAATTTAATTATACAAGTCTAACCATGATTTGAATGAGGGCTTCTATTACAACTTACAAACAAAATGTACACAAAAGATTAGAAGTATATCTCAACTACACTTGACTAATCAAAACACTCTTTCATGACTGTTCTGACTGAGAACTAACCCACACCCATAATTTACCAATTCACTAGGTTAACATAATAATTAAAACAGATGGCTATGTTTTTCGTGATAGCTAATTGGCATGAGAGCTCATAAGATCGAAATTATGTTAATTACATAGTTGGGACTAATTTTAGACCTTGAAGATTGTTTATCTATTTATTTAAAATCCGTGGTTTGTTGATTATATCATATTTTAAATATAGCATCTCACAATGAAGGGACCATGCTTGTTTTCGGAGTGCATGGTGCTTGTATATCCTAGAGTACTGTATTAGCCGTTGTTCTTAGTTGGTTTGCTCTATGGTTTTTTTCTTGTTTCTTTTTTTTGTTTTGGTTAGAGTATCGCTTGTAATCTTTTTTAATATAATCTCTTTACTTACCAAAGGAAAAAAATATGTCATCTCACTTTCTTATATATATCGTAATTTTCTCAGGCAACACATAAACGTAACACACATACCCACTGCTAAAATATTACAAAGAAGTAGATACATGAGACTTTAGCCACTTTCTTGTCATAATATAATCATCATCAATATCTAACCATAATCCCATAATCCATGACCCATCTTTAACAAAATGGTGGACAGAGTTCATTCATCTCACTTTTCCCTTATTGGGTGACGACTACTGATCACTTGGTTACTTCCAATGTTTCTTTCTTGCTAATCTTGGTCCCCTTTGAAAATATCTACCTGAAAAGTAAAATAAGAACTTATATAATTAAGCCGCTGATAACTTATCTATTATAATAGTTTTCTTTTTTGGTGTTATCCACAACTCAAATGCATTCATAGCATAAAAGCCTAATGATCCATAGATTAATGGTCACAAACTGCAGTTAGTCCATACTATATGTTTGCATCTTAGTTTAAAATTTAAACGCAGATGATCATCGAAAAGATATGGAAGTTTAGACGATCTCTTACTCATGAAAGGCCTGGGAGTGATAACTTGCAAATATGCTCTAAAGAACTCCCTATTCTCCTTTTGCAACCCCTTCCACACTGCACAAGGAATATAAATTCACATAATCATGTTACTGCTAGAAGAACCCCCAAGTACGTGTAAAATGGACTTCCACAATATATGTGCTATCTTTCTTTTGTTTTCAGGTCAAGGATTTCTAGTGTGATGAAAAGATCAGGACCTGTAAGTGTAACGAGTGGTTTAATCCCTGCATGCTCTGCTAGTGCCTTTATGCATTGCTCTTGACTCATGTGAAAGAGCATACATCTCTCTATGAGATTTTGAACCTGCATTTTTCATGCATGAAGGGTGGAGCATATGGTATTTTCAAATAATGAAACACTCACTTAAGTACTGTTTAAAATAAAATAAATGTCCAACATGTATACATATAACAGAAGAGAATTAACGAGATAGATTACCATCCTAATATAGTTATGTGGGTGGCAATACAAACAAGGAAGAGGGTATTGATGACTGTGATGCATTTTGCTTCTTTAGCTGGCTGTAGACAAAACAAAGAGAAGAAAGAAAGGAATAGAAGAAAGCAAACAAAACGCAAAAAGTACACGAGAGGGAAGATATTTTGGGGAGGTTTATGTAGTAGAGAGTGAACATATGAGTGCCGTATGGCGTTATCCACACATATCTATAGTGAAGGGCCAAAATAGCTCAAGAAATCCAAACGATAGATTCACCTCATCTTCAAAGAGATAAGAGGGAGTGATGTTCCCCCATCTCACTCTATGTCCCTCTCTATTTCTTATTTTTCTTCTGTATCTGTTCTTTTACTTAATAAGGCTGAATTTTCTGTGCTGATTTAGACAAAAATGTGGACAAGCCTATAGCCACTTAAACCAGGAACCTGGACTATTATTATGGCGTAAATTAATACCACATTTATTCCCACATATCAGGGGTCCTACATTCTTGAAATGGCATGCATATGGAGTGGTCCCCTAGTGTAGAGAAGCCACTTGCTTCCAAATTAAATGAAACAATAGAGATTCAATTCACCATCAAAAGAAAACAAAACAAAAAGGTTGGGGGGGGGGGGGCTAGAGAGAATAGCGTTACCTGCCCTCACTAGCAACCAACCACTATTCATGCAATTTCGCATATTGTACTAAAATCCATACAAAAATCAGTGCAGAAACTGCGATCTGATCATTTACTCAACAGAGAGCGATTTTAACAATTTACATGCATGCACTTTAAGATCAATTACACCCTTGTCCGTGCAACATGCTGTAAGAAAATTGTGTCTTGATAAGAATCACAACCGGCCTTAAAAGTGATTTTCGGTAGACATGTAGTGCAATCTAAATAATCAGTCGCTTCCACAATCAAGAGCAAAAACAATGCAGCTATCAACTTATTTTCTTCACCTGACCCTGTTTTATTTTTTCCTGTGTCTAGGATATAAATATTGAAGTTTTTGGGTACCTAAATTTAATTTATTGCCGTTGGAGCTTCTATGGCCCAAATGAATGACATTTACATTGTATATTAATGATATATTTTTAGGTTGTAAGGTTTGGAACGTTGCAAGCAAAGTCATTTGACCAATCAACTACCAATGTGATAATATTGAACCCAATTAAAGTTGAGTGCACCGTTTACACATTCAACAAAAGGAAAGTTATAATTATAAGAATTCAAACGTGCATTTAGAGGAATTGAAATATGCTTTTCGGTGTGTTTGGATGAGCTTATGGAAAGCTTGTAAGAATAACTTATGTAATTAAACTTATACAAATAGTTTATAAAAATAGTTTATGATCTTTCTATAAGCTGTTTTTAGCTTATTTCCATAAGCTTATCAGAAAAGCTCTGACAAGCTTATGAAAATAAGCTATTTTTAGATTATTTAAAAAAAAGTTTATTGCATAAGCACTTAAATGAGCTATATATCCAAACATATCTTTTATAGAAGTGGGAACGTTGAGCATTGAAACAATTCAATTACTTTTATTGTTTATAGGTTAACGTAATAATTTGGTCCCTATACGTGACATGATTCTTCATTTAGTCTATATACGTAAAAAAAAATTGGAAATGAATCCCTACAGGTATAATCGTTAACAAATTTGGTCTCTATATGTGCAAAGGTTAACAAATTCGCCCCCGCCGTCAGCAAATTGGTCCTCATACATGACACAAATTTTTGATTTGATCCCTAAACCTGAAAAAAAAAAAAAATTAAGTCGGTCCTTTTATGTGCAATCGATAGTAATTTTGTCTCTGCCGTTTACCAAGGAGCTCGAACCCAACTAAAGATTCTTTTAGTATTGAATATTTTCTATATATTATATCAATCTATTTCTTCTATTCAGAGTAAAAATTGTATTTGGTCCTTAAATGGTTTTATATTCTAAAAGTTATCCAAGTTGACTCTCAATAGAAGAAATAAATTGATATAATATATAAAAAATAATAAATACTCATGTGCAGTTGTATAATGCAACAATGTTGCAGATTGCAGTGCAGCTAAGAGATAATTATTGAGTTTCTTAATACATTAGTGATTAGACTGCACCAGGAATAGAGTTCCCAAGTGTACAAAAGATGCAGAAATGTAGGGGTATTTCAGCCACTATCCACTCCCTTTTATCTCTGTTTATCTTACGTGTTATTGAGGAGAATAAACTAGGGGTGGAATTGGGTCGGGTTGGGAAAAATGGAAACCGGATTGACCATAGTTGATCGGTTCAGGCTTCACAGGAATATTTATGCAACCCCACCCGACCCTATTCAAGTCATCGGGTTTGCCACAAAAAACACAAAAAAATAAAAAACAAAAGGGGGAGAGGCGATTCTGACAACACAAATTCCAACTGAATAATGAGCCAAACAACCATCAGATTTATGGTCAGAGATAATAGTCTTCACTGGATGTGTCTGGAATCTCGTCGAGCGGCTAGAAAGAGAGAGAGAGAGAGAGAAGATGAGCAATGGTGAGACCGAGAAAGTGGTGGTGATAAGAGTCTTCGCTGCTTCTTTGCTTGGCTCGATTGCCTGCTTCGCTGCTTCACCGCCTGCAGAGAGAGAGAGATCGAGACGACAGACGATGGTTGTTTGTCGTTGGCCGGCCGCCGATAGAGAGAGAGAGACGGCACGACTGAGTGCCCTTACGAGTTAGGGGAGATCGATTCTAAGGCTATGTTTGGGAGTTTTGAAGGAGATGAAGTGGAGTAATTAGTAATTGAGTGGAATAGAGAGGTAAAAGTATACCACTCCATTGCTTGGAAGTTTAATGAGAGAATCCCAACCCTCAATTTGGAGCATATAAAAATAGGGAGTTTGGGTGGGATGAAGTGATTTGAGTTACCATCCTAAACCATATCACTCTATTACTTACTAAACTCTCAAACAATGAGTTAAATCCTTTTAATCACCTCACTCCATCCCTAAATACTAACCACCCCACTCCATCCTCCCAAGCATAACATGAGAGAGAAGTGAGAGTGATGATGGAATTGGAATGAACTGTAACTGGAAAACCATCGAGCCGGGTTGTTCGGTTCACAATTTTGTCAACCCGATACCGAACCCGTGGACCTCGAGTTCTTGCTTCTTGGAACCGACTCGGCCCACCCACTCGAACCGTTTGGGATTTTCCTGGTCGGGTTGGCCCGGACCCGTTTCCACCCCCAGATTATACCGTGCAATCGGGTTGATTTAGATCGGATTCAAGGTATTTTAGCATCCGAACCGATTAAATTTGATCGGAACGGTTTGGATCAGATTTGTTAAAAAATTCCACAGATTCGAACCAATCCAACAAAAATCGGGTGGGTTCGGATCTGATCATCGGATTACCCATTTTTTTAATTTATTTTAATTTTAATTTCGAAAATTACTAAAAAAACCAAAAAAATTCACATTAACTTAAATTTTTAAAATTTACTATTAATTTATAAGTATAATCTATTAATATTATATTAATATATATTAAATTTGTTAATAAAAGATTTTATGAAGAGAAAATTATTAATAATGTATTATTTTTAAAGGGTTCAGATCGGTTCCTATTTTTTGGAAGCCGATACCCAAACCGATCTCCATCGAATTTGATATTTTAAATCTAACCTGATGCGATGATCCGATCCAAACCATCAAAATCGATTCGGATTCATCGGATTCGTGAATCGGATCGAATCCGCTTACACTTCTACTAGATTAAACTATATATGTAGATTTTGAAAGCATAACGAGTATCAATGTTTTTTACTCTATTCTACTTTGATATACCAAAAATAAAAATAAAAATTAAATCACTGCATGTTACAACAGTATGAGGCAAAAAATTACATATTATTCTTATCTATCCTACATGAACCAAACATGTATGGACAACATGAATCTCTTCTGATTTAATTAGATGCAAGCAGGTTGAGCATGCACCTCATGTTATCAGCAAATTAAATGAATTCTAAAGAGTTGAGCATTGTTGGGGTGCATCAAAACTAGAAATTTGTAACACGTTCCCTAGAAGGGAGACGTTCATAAACTTGCTTTTCTTCACGGATTCCATGAAAGCTCTCAGTCTGGTCTCGAATTTGCCTCCTCAGTTCCATGTCTATGCTGGGATTTTATGGGATATCAAGCTTCTTCTACAAAGAAATTGTTAGTAACTTTGATGCACATATTGAGGGAGGGGAACTTCTGTGTGGTTTTTTTAGCTAAGATAGGAGCCAAGCATCACTTACCGGAGGTTTGGCTCGACGCTCCTCCAGTGGGCATGAATCACCTTCTCCTCCATGCGGATATTCCTCGGGGGTTGCCTTCATGAGACACTAGTTGTTGTCTCTTGGGTTTTTTGTTTGCGTTTTGTTGTCTTTTCTTTTGTGTTTTGTGGCTTTTTTCTTAGCTTCTCTTATGTACCAAAAGTAAATAAGAACTTCAAGTAGTTTTGAAAAACATAAGTCAAGTTATTATCCCAAACAACGACTTATATATAATATAATAACAATTTTTGATGAAATTGTTTCTAAAGTGAATAAATAATGATACATGGGCCCATGTGTGTTGGTCCAAGTGTAGGGGCCTTGGGTCTCTTAAGCATGTGATATTGGGTTCGATCCCTGAATTCGTGTATATAAAAAAACAACACTATTGGGAGGGGTGAGACAACCCCTTTCTTGGAGATCCCATTGGTAACCCCACGTATGATTATTAGCATTGCAGCGTCACGTAGCGGCATAAATATGCGGAAATATTAAAACATACAATACATGATGATACCATAATAAAAGTATCGGCTCCAACAGTAGAGCCTACAACAACCGATACCAAATAAACAGACTTCAGAGTACGCAGTAAAAAAAACTGAAGGCGTAGTAGTGGAAATAAAAGTACAGACGACTCAGTCTCCCGTATTGGCCATAATAACTACAACTACCAACCCCCGATGTCTAAGGTCCTCCAGCACCGGGATCCAGGGCTCCCCCGCCAGCATCTGGTTCTAAGGGTATACCATCAAACTCCTCTGGCGAATCCTCAACGGGATCTTCTCGTACAGTCGAGAGTAAAAAGAATATGACATAGAAAATACAGGGGATAAGAAACAGTAATATGTCATAAATGAGAAAAACAGCGATATAAATAATGTATATAGATAGCAACACACCGAATCGCAACAGTGACAACCAAACAACTTCCGGAAAAAAATTTCCCTTAACTACTGTCTCTCACACTCATGCAACTAACGATTATATGGACGCGATCATGACGCGACATCCCCAACGGATCAAGGTGTCCCAATCATCATTATGCCACCCCCATAAAGTAGGGTTCGGTCTAAAGCCCGCGGGCCCAAATCGTCTCATGGATACGACATATTTCCTCGCCCGTAGGCCAGGTCGGAATATTCGTCCGTCAACAACGCAACTTACGGTAACGACATGTTCCCCCGCCCGCAGGCTAGGTCAGAGCATTCGCCTGTCCGTTAGCAACTCAACTTTCGGTAACGACATATCCCCTGCCCACAGGCTAGGTCGAGATATTCGTCCGTCCGTCTACAATTCGACTAACGGGTACGACCACCTCCCCGCAGGTAAGATCGGAATCACCCCTATGCCAAACTAATCGGTATGACTATCTCCCCGCAGTTAAGATCGAAATCACCCGTATGCCAACACAGTGATGAATAACAACTATACAACATGAATCTCACTGACTCATCTCAGGATCAACACTTAGTGCCTCAACCACGACTTATATACAACCACGACCAACTTTCATCCGATTTAACCAGGTATCAAATCACATCGCAACAACAACAGATCAAATGTATCTCGAGGTTGAGCACTATGGCATATATATAACCTCAACTTTCTCACCACACATTCATCACCCGATTTATCAGAAATCACTGCCTAGCTCTACTCAGACATTAGCAGTTACAACAGACATCAACAACAGCCAGAATATATATTCAACAGTAAAATCAACTTACAAATGAATAACATTTAATCAATTATAGCATATAATAGACATCATACACATATCACATATAATATATCAAATATCCAATCACAGCACAAACAACCTCAATATGCAGTAAAATCAACCTAACGGTCAAACGACCTCTAGTAGGGTTTGTGTCGCCCTACGCATATCAATATATATTATTTAAAGCTTGCCTCCCTGATGATATTGTGGTTATTTCCCCCACCTTAGCAAAGATCCTGTGAGATTCCGAATATGGCTCCGCAACAGTCAATCGAGTGCACGATCGAGCGTTCGAGTCATATCAGGTTCTTTATAGTAAAACACAACCAGAAATTAAAATAATTAAATCATAACCTACCTAACCTTTAGGATTAGCTACTGCCCCTATTTAATTAATTAGGCTAGGGATGTCTAAAAATTCCTAACTCTTGGATCAATGATCCTTAGGTATTCCTAAACATAATCACTAAAGGCATTTACTCAAAAAGTAAAGATTTCTCCTATTGCACTACCCCTAGGGTTCGGCCCTATTGAATGAAAAATAGCTACGGAGCTTCAAAAATTCTCATTTCTTGGATGACACCCTAACTAAGTGTGATATCCCTAGATATCAACTCAAAACATCAAAAACCAACCAAAAACCCTACCCTACACAATAGGGGGTTTCGGCCCCTCTATGGTTAAATACCTTAAAGATATTTCTTGGCTCTTAGCTCTTGGACCACACAAGTATGTCATGAACCTAGGCCATAGAAACTGGTTTGGTATCAAAATGATTTTTCTACAATTTTCTAGAGATTTTTGAATTTTAGATCTAGAAATTGAAACTCATGAAAATTAATGGAGGAAAATAAAGATTGAGAGCTCAAGGATGAAATCTATACCTCCTAGGTGATAGAGGAGGATGAGAGGAGCAACTTTGCTTCACAAATTGGGTTGAAAAAACTTGTGGAGGTTGAGTGAAAATGGAGATGAAAGTTGAAGGAAAATGGAAGAAAAGGAAAATGGAGGAGAAAAGAGAAAGGAAGAAGAAGAAGAAAGTGAGGCGGGAGAGAGAAACCAGCGAGTGAAATGGGTGGAGGGGAGAGAGAGAGAGAGTGAAGATATGGTGTATTTATTTAGTTAATTCAAGGCATAAAAAAATAGGCAGAAGGTAATAAAGGTAATTAGTAAAAACTAACTAAGAACAATTTGGTCAATTCACGTCCCAACATTTTGAAAAATCCTCACGACACTAGTAGGAGTCCCCAAATAATTTATCATAGCCCTGGTATGAAAATTATTGGCTCAAGGTTCTCGAAAAACCCTAAGACAGCTCGAATCGTCTACCCGATCGATTTTCGGCCCGAATATAAAATATCATTTATATTTTTGGACGTCAGGACACATTTTAGCAAAAAGGTAGATGATTGAATTCTAAGACTAATGGTTCTGACCGTTAGTCAAAATGAGGTCTTGATAGTAGAAAAACACTATCATCCGGAAAAACATAAATCGGGTTTCGTTTGAGTTTTAGGCCCAAAACTTAACCATAGCCTCCTATGATGGCGTAGAGCGTGACTATGGTCTTGGAATAATTTATTTAATTGTCTAGACCCTCCAATAAAATACAACACTTAAATACTGATTAATTAAAATATTAAGAAAATCGGGGTGTTACAAGGGGTTTTCGCTTAAGTGTCTGATCGTACCTCAAGAGATTAGTCTTTCACCTATCGAGTGGGAGGATCCTTCTGAACACCAAAAAAAAATGATATATGGATAAAGATCTATTGTCTTATTTTGATGTATTACACACGGTCTCGTTCAATAATATCTTATCACATAAGTTAAAAGTTATTGTAATTTAAAAAAGATAAAATATGTGGCAAGATATTGTTAGTGGAGATAGAGCATGATACACCAAAATGGTACAACAATTTCTCATTCATGATATATTTGCTTGATAAGATATATGTAACACCCCGATTTTCTTAATCTTTAAATTAATCAATATTTAAATATTATATTTTATTGGAAGGTCTAGAAAATTAAATAAATTAGTCCAAGACCATAGTCACGCTCCACGCCATCGTAGGAGGCTATGATTAAGTTTTCGGTCCAAAACTTAACCATAGCCTTCTACGATGTAGTAGAGCGTAGCTATGGTCTTGGAATAATTTATTTAAATTTCTAGACCCTCCAAGAAAATATAATACTTAAATACTGATTAATTTAAAGATTAAGAAAATCGGGGTGTTACATTACTACCTCTCTTAAAAAGAATTTCGTCCCGAAATTCGACCTACCTTTTTAAAATAGGCTTGGATATTGCCGTTGCATGTCCTCTTCGCGTTTCTAGGTAGCTTCTCCGGTAACTTCATCCCATATGATCTTGACCAACGGAATATGTTTATCTCGAAGTTCCTTTATCCTCCTATCCGCGATCCTTACAGGTAGAGCCTCATACTCAAGGTTATCTCTCAATTATATTGACTCTGGTTCTAAGATGTGTGATGGATTGGGGTAATATTTTTTCAACTGAGAGACATGAAAGACATCATGGAGATTGGATAGGTTTGGGGGTAAAGCGATGTGATAGGCTATAGGACCAATTCGGCGAAGAATTTGAAATGGTCCAATGAACCTAGGAGTAAGCTTTCTAGATTTTATTGCTCTTCCGATTCCAGTTCTCGGAGTCACTCTCAGAAAAATATGGTCTCCTTCCTGGAATTCTAACGGCCTTCTCCTCTTATCGCTGTAACTCTTCTGCCTGTCCTGTGCGATTTTCATCTTTTCCCTATCCTTTTTATTTGTTCCGTCATCTGTTGTACTACCTCCGGTCCTAACACTTGACTTTCTCCGGTCTCATACCAACACAATGGTGTTCTACACTTCCTGCCATATAACGCTTCGTAAGGTGCCATTCCTATGCTCGAATGAAAACTATTGTTATAGGTGAACTCGATCAATGGTAAGAACTCCTCCCAACTTCCTGTGTGTTCCAAAACACAAGCTCTTAAGAGATTTTCCAACGATTGAATCGTTCGTTCCGATTGACCATCTCTCTGAAGCTGATAAGTAGAACTCAACCTTAACTTAGTTCCCAAAGCCTCATGTAATTGCTTCCAGAATCTGTATGTAAATCTAGGATCTCTGTCGGAAACAATACTAGAAGGCACTCCGTGCAACCTTACTACCTCCTGGATGTAGATTGGGTCAACTTTTCCAATGTATAACTTTCACCAATAGGTAAGAAGTGAGCACACTTCGTCAGTGAGCACACTTCGTCAACCTATCAACAATTACCCAAATGGCATCATGCCTCTTATTAGTCCTTGGCAGACCAACTACGAAATCCATAGATATATCATCCTACTTCCATTCTGGGATATCTAAAGATTGTAGCAGTCCCGCTGGCTTTTGGTGTTCTATCTTCGCCTTCTGACACACCAAGCAAGCTAATACATACTCAGCTACTTCCTTCTTCATTCCAGGCCAGCAAAATATTTTCTTTAAGTCCTGGTACATCTTGGTAGCTCCTGGATGAAAACTCAACCTACTCTTGTGCGTTTCCTCTAAGATCATTCTTTTTAGCTCTATGTCCAATGGCATATAAATTCTATCTCCATACCTCAAGACTCCATCTTGATTCATCCTAAACTCAGAAGTTCTACCTTCTGTTACTTGTTCCTTTACTTTCTGAAGATACTGATCAATCTCCTGCTTCTCCTTGATCATCTTCAAAATGTTGCTAGTTACTGTGACCATTCCTAGGTGTATCTTATCCTTAGATAATTCCATACCTAGATTTAAATCTCTAAACTGTTCAATCAGTTCTAGCTCTTTCACCATCATAGCAGATACATGTAAGAATTTTCTACTTAACGCATCCGCTACCACATTCGCCTTTCCTGGATGGTATTGTAGATCGATTTCATAATCCTTTATGAATTCCATCCACCTCCTTTGCCTCATATTTAATTCCTTCTAATCAAATAGATACCTTAAGCTCTTATGGTCACTGTGCACTATAAACTTAGCTCCATATAAATAGTGTCGCCATATCTTTAAAGCAAACACTATAGCTGTTAGCTCCAAATCATGAGTTGGATAATTCCTCTCATGAACTCTCAACTACCGTGAAGCATATGCTACGACTCTCCTTTCCTACATTAGAACACAGCCCAATCCCTGGTATGACGCATCGCAGTATACGTCAAACTGTCCAGAAGAATCCAGTAACGTCAATACTGGTGACGTAGTCAACCTCCTTTTTAGCTCCTGAAAACTCTTCTCACATTCATCCGTCCATTCAAAGGATATTCCCTTCCTTGTTAGTTGCGTCATCGGCAACGCTATCTTCGAAAATCCTTCGATGAACCTTCGGTAATAACCAGCTAAGCCCAGAAAGCTCCGTATTTCACTTACCGACTTAGGGCTTTTCCATTGTATTACAGCTTCAACCTTTGTTGGATTTACTGCTATTCCATCATGATTAATCACATGACCTAAGAATTGTACTTCTTCTAACCAGAATTCACACTTGGACAACTTTGCATAAAGTTGTCGGTCCTTTAACACTTGAAGCACGATCCTAAGATGTTCCTGATGTTCTTCCCGATTAAGGGAATAAATAATAATGTCGTCGATAAACACAACAACAAACTTATCTAAGACCGGTCGGAAAATCCGGTTCATGTAATCCATGAACATTGCTGGAGCATTAGTTACACCAAAGGGGATAACCAGATACTCGTAATGTCCATACCGGCTCCTAAACGCTGTCTTCGGTATATCCTCCCTCTTGACTCGAATCTGGTGATAACCAGATCTTAAGTCAATCTTTGAAAATACGACCGCTCCTTTCAACTGGTCCATTAAATCGTCAATCCTAGGCAACGGATATTTATTCTTAATTGTCTCCATGTTCAGCTGTCGATAATTCACGCACAGCCTTGAACTTCCGTCCTTCTTCTTGATGAATAGCACCGGCGCTCCCCAAGGTGAAGCACTCGATCTTATAAACTCCTTATCCAACATGTCGTCTAACTGCTTTTTTAGCTCCACTAACTCAGCTGGAGCCATTCGATAAGGTACTATCGAAATCGGTCCAGTCCCCGGTAAGATATCTATAACGAATTCTATCTCTCTTTTCATCAATCTGGGGAAATATTTCTCTAGAAAGCATTCCCGAAATAGTCCCCAGCTTCAAGCATTCTCTGCTTGCCTTCCCAGCGTAGATTTGCACCTCCCATCAGCATGGAGGATGCATAGGTCACCTTTCTGTCCTCACGACAGTGCATAGCCGCAAAGATTTTCTCCAGCTTCTGTATCCAGAGTTCTGCTCCCTCCGGATCGAAGTCACCATTAAACCGTGGTGGCTTCCCTTTCATAAAAGTACTCAATCCAGCATCTTCTGTCTCTACTTCACCTCTCTGATTCTGCCTCTGTTGTTGCTACATAGTCACTTGCAACACTTGAGTGTTTTGCTGCGTTCTGCTACAACATTGCCGTTGTCAGCTCCCATTTGTAAGACATACACACTATATTATTCCATACATGCATCATATGCTTTACAATGCTTCGATCCATAAGGCACATCATTTTTTTAGCTAGAAAAGGCTAGAAAAAGAAGAAAACAAGGGAAAAGACACTCGCCTCGCGACACGATGCACGTCATGCGAGACAGAAGGCTAGCCCGAGCAGTAAAATACCGTCCCTCGGCCTCGCAATGCGAAACAATGCTCGCCACGCGAGACAGAAGGCCAGACTGATCAGTAAGTTACAGCCTCTCGGCTTCGCGATGCGAAACCGATTCTCGCCTCGCGAGCCAGACAAAAGCAATATACAATCTTTCTGCCTCGCCTCGCGAGCCAGAAGGTCTGTCCAAGAAATAAAATACAACCTTTCGGCCTCGCTTCGCGAAACCAGGTCTCGTCTTGCGAGACAAAAGGCCAGGCATATATATCATATGTCTTAGAGCAGTTATCACACTCGATAACTTGCATATCAGACGCTCTACACAACTTCTAAGCATGGTCAATACCCAATGCAGGTTCAACTAGACACGGCCAGAAATCACAACTTAACCCAAGCAGTCCTTGATTAAGAATCAAACTGCTCTGATACCAATACATTAAGATCTTAACTCACTAAGCATCACTTTGTTTTGATGGAAAAACATAGGAAAGAAAAAAATGAGAAATTTAAAGAGAAAGAAAAGTAGTTTCCCATTGTTTGGTGCATCCTTGAAAATGGGAGAAAAGAAGGGAAAAAAAAGTGGCCCCCACCAAAAAAAAGTTGTTCAACAACATTTAGAAAGAAAAAAGTGGAGGGAGATGGGAATTTTGGGTGAAAAAGACAGACACTATTTAAGGATAATTATGTTATTTCATAAAATAAGTTTTTTTTCCTTACTTTCTACACAATCAAATGAGAGATGAGGAAAAAATTGGTTTGCCTTATTTTTATTTTCTTTCTTACCAAATAATGAAACAATCATCTTATTTTTTACTCTTTTTTTCCTTCCATTTTTTTTTTCATAAATCAAACAAATCATAAATTATCGGTACCCTCCTTAGTCCCCACCCAAGTGGAAGGGAAAAAATGGTCCGCTATCTGTATATCAAAATGGGACAATAATTTTCCTGGTTAATGCGTTTCAAAATCATGGTTAATGAAATGTTGGGTTTGGTTAATCGATATATCAAGGTATCGCAACTTATTAACCATCAACTGAAGGTCATTAATTACTAATTTTAAGTGTTCAAATATATATGTAGTAGATTATATTTAAACACCTGTAAATCGTGTGATTAATACAGTTCAAAAAGGTGGATAATAAAATTGAGTTTATAGTTAATGAGTTGGGATAGTTTGATTTTTTTGAGGAAAAAAATAGGCTAAATACTCCCTCCGGTCCTTATTATAAGCAAAAAAGTTTCAAAATTTTTGGTCAAATATATAAGCAAATTTTAACTACTTTCATCCTATTTAATGACATTATTCCTAAAAAACCTTCATTTAATACCAATTTTGTTTTTCAATAACTCAATGTGGGATGCATTTAATAGAAATTGAAGTTTTCTATGAAGGTTACTTTAAGTAATACCCTTAGTAGTACCATTTTTAGTATCTTGTCTTTATTTTATTTTTGGTTTTGGTCCCTTATTTATTATTTTTTTCAATTTGGTCCCTTATTTTGCAAAGTCATACCAATGTGGTCCCTCTTTTATTTTTTTGTTTCGAAATAGTCCCATATTTTACAAAAGTTAAACCTATGTGATCCTTTTTTTTGTTTTAATATGGTCCTTTTTTTTACTTTTTTTGTTTTGAAATGATCCCTTATTTTACAGAATTTATATCAATGTGATGTGATCCTCTCTATATTATATTTTAAAGGGAAAAGATCATATTAAAATAAAAAATAAAGATAAAGAATCAAATTAAAAAATATAATAGAAGAAAGATCAAAACAAAAATTAAAAAAAAAGAGACTAACCAAAAGTATATCATTGCATGGCAGCAAGGGGGGGAAGCTAAGAAATCCAGAGATACTATCTATCTAATCTATCAGTTGACAGTTCACTCAGTCCCTCCCTTCCACCTCTCACCTATTCCTTAATCCATACATACAGGAAAGTAGGCAACATCCATCCATGGTAATAGTAGCATTATCATCATCATCATCACTCCCCGGGAGAAACCTCTTCTCCTCCTTACCTTCAACTCCACCACCCCACGACCCCACCACCTCCGCCGTCACCCCTTCGCCGCCGATCCCAATCCCCAAATACCCACCTCCACGAAAATCCCAAAACCCTCCTCCATCAAAACCAAAACCCCCTCCCAACCCTGGCCTCAAGTACCATCGCCACTCCAAGTACTACAAGCCCCTCCATAACGACGACGTCATCGCATCCGACGGCGACCGCTCCGTCGTCATCGGAGACTCCGGCGTCTCCTACCTCCTCCCCGGCGCCCCCTTCGAGTTCCAGTACAGTTACTCCGAGACCCCTAAGGTCAAGCCGCTGGCAATTAGGGAACCGCCGTTCCTTCCGTTCGCGCCGCCCACGATGCCGCGGCCGTGGACCGGAAAAGCTCCGCTGAAGAGCTCCAAGAAGAAGATTCCGCTGTTCGATTCGTTCAACCCTCCGCCTCCCGGAACGAAGGGCGTGAAGCACGTTGAAATGCCGGGTCCTTTTAAGCTAGGGAACTACCCTAAGGAAGGGAAGACCAGGGAAGAGATACTCGGGGAGCCTCTGAAGAAGTGGGAAATAAGAATGCTTGTTCAGCCTCTCGTGTCTTATAATCGCCAGGTTAATCTCGGTGAGTTCTTCCTGCATTTGGGTATACTTAGTCAGAATTCTTTTTAAGATTAAGGGAGCTTTTGGGTGGTGGGTAGAACATTATGATGTTGTTTGATCCACCTAGCTGGAGGGGACCCTGCCTAGTAGGAAAAGGCTTGGTTGTTGTTGTAAGGGCGTGTTTGGTAAAGAGCTTAATTAAACACTTATTCAATAAACTGTCTTAAAATAAGCTAAAAAGAGCTTATTCTCATAAACTTCTTTGGTAAACATATTGAAATAAGTTAAAAAGAACTTATAAGAAAGTTGTAAACTATTTTCATAAGCTATCTCATAAGCCCAAATAAGTTCGTTATAAGCTCTTCCAAACGCCTTCTAAATGTACCAACATGGGTTGACACATCTGGTCAAGCCTCTGTCCACACTTGTTGTGGCTTGGGTTCGATTCTCAGGTTTTTCCCCGTTGGTAGGTGATATGTAAATTCCACTATAAATCCTCGTGGTATTTCCTGGCTTTGTAAGGGACGTGACTTCTCCTAATCTAAACTTTACCTTTGTACCAAAAAAAATGCCCCCTAAATGTTAATTGTTGGATTAGTGGAAGTGGTTGAGACCACTTATGGAAAGAGTTATTAATAATGGCAACTCATTCTGACAAATATTTTGGCCAATTTATCGTACTATAATTATTTATTGGTTTGAATTGTCAATTAATTATGCAGATTATTTGAGTATGTTGTTTTCTTCTTGTTGTTTTTATGATGATGAGTGATTTTGATCATTAGTTTAGTCTTATTTGAACCATATTTTGCCTGTATAGCTTTATGATGATAATTTGATAATGAATTGGATTTTGTGACTTAAGGTTAAGGTCTTTAGGACTGTGTTAATGATGTTTAATTTGATTGTTTAGGAAGGGATGGATTAACGCATAACATGTTGGAGCTGATACATTCACATTGGAAGCGCCACCGTGTTTGTAAAGTTCGTTGTTTAGGTGTTCCAACTGTAGACATGAATAATGTTTGTCATCATATTGAGGTATCCATTTTAATCTTTTGTAGTTCATGAGCATAGATTTCTTACCGAGTAAATCCCCAATTTGGTCCCTGAAATTGTAAGGTCGTATCAACTTGGTCCCTGACATTTTCGAAATTTCAAAAACATTCCTAAAATTGTCAAACTTCAATCAATCCAGTCCCTTTGTCAGGGACTAAGTTGATACAAACCTTATAATTTCAGGGACTAAATTGATACAGAGACCAAATTGATATGACTTTACAATTTCAGGGACCAAATTGGAGATTTACTCATTTCTTATCTCGACATTGTTCAATCATTGAGCATGATATTATGAACACTTGCACAATATCATTCGTGGGCATAGATTGCTAAAACAAATTATAACCTGGAAAGGAAAACTTATTAATTAGAAAGTTTTGAGCTGAAACTGTTTTTTAAGTAAATTTTAAAGTTGTAGTATTAGATAACATTTCAAAATTATCTATGGCACCTAATTGTTTTTAGCACTTTTCAACATATGGTTTGGCCATACTTTAACCAAGTGGGGAATCAAAGCAGTGGCGGAGCTAGAGTAGGTAGAAAACACCTATACGAGGAGGGCCATCTGTAGGAAAATAAATAATAATAATAAATATAACACGAAAAGTATTAGATAATTAAGCAGTTTGGGGGTGGCCAACACCTCCCTGGTAATGAATGATGCACCACCCCTGAATCAAAGGTTACATTCAACCTCTGAGAGTTCACATTTGAGTTGTTGAAATGTACATGGTGATGACTGATGCTCTTGCTGGGTGGTCTCAAGGCATGGAATGCTGATAATTTGGGAGATCGCTATATATTTTGATAGATATACTTGTAATGAAACCTATGGGCTAAAACTAATACGAGGGAGTCTGGCATTGAAGGACTGTTGTAGCCTTTCTTCTCTTTTACGCCATTATTTTTTATTTAAAATAATAAGAATATAGCAATATTCAGTTGAAGTGTTTTGACGTCTTCTGTTTCCTAGTTGAGACATTGCTTTTTCGTCTTCAAATCTAAGTAAAGGTCTTCTGTGGATAATCAGATTAAGATGTATAGATTTGTTGAGATTTTGTTGATGCTTTCGCTTTTCTTATTTTCCCTTCCCTCCAATCAATTACACCACAATGTTGACATGGAAATGGGTTATTTATGAACTATGCAAGAAAGCTGATGGTTGCATAAAATTATTTGTTTGCTTTGAAGTCAAATCTTTATATGTTATGACAGGAGAAAACAGGGGGGAAAATAATTCATCGAGTTGGTGGTATAGTTTATCTTTTCCGTGGCAGAAATTACAACTATAGTACTCGTCCACAGTATCCATTGATGCTCTGGAAGCCAGCCGCTCCTGTTTACCCGAAACTTATACAAGATGCTCCAGGAGGATTAACGAAAGCTGAAGCTGATGAATTACGGATGAAAGGGAAAAGCCTGTTGCCAATATGTAAATTAGGTAACCATCTACTTAGACAATCAGATCTCTCCTTCTAATGCACGCACACTCACGTTGCATGAAGAATATAGAGATATGATGGAATAACTTGAGCTGAATGACACTTAACTACACACACACACACATATATACATACATATATATTGAAGAAAAACAGTGTTTTCTATTGTTTTTTCTTGAAGAAGTAAGCACCTATTTAAGGATGTTGGCCACACTAGTATTGGCCAATCAAATCCCTTTTAGAATCATAAAATCAAAACTGAATCACTAAGGAAAGAAATAAAACTGAAAAAAGGAAACATAATAACAAAATAAGGGAGCATAATATTTGGGTTTGATTAGTTATCAGTTTTGATCAAACCCAATAAAAGGCATATTAAAAACACAATAAAACACTATAAATATACCATTCAGTCACATTAATCAGGTGGAGATTCCCACATGATTAACAACACTCCCCCTCAAGTTGGGGAGTAGATGTTGTCCATTCTTAGCTTGTTGCTCAATTCTTCAAACTCAAACTTGTCTTCATCTTTTGCTGCATTTACCTCACAGTTGTCTAGTATAGAAGTTCCAAAAAATGTACAGGAAGCTCTAAAAATTCTAACTATTCTTGAGGAGATGAAAGCTCTTGAGAAGAATAATACTTGGAGTGTTATGATCTTACCAGCTGGAAAAAACATTGTGGGTTGCAAATGGGTTTTCCTTATGAAGTATAATTCAGACAGATTAGTGGAAAGGTACAAGGCACAAGGCACGTTTGGTGGCCAAGGGGTTCTCCCAGACCTATGGCATAGACCACTTAGAGACATTTGCTCTTGTTGCGAAATTAAACACTGTCAGAATTCTCTTATCTCTTGCTGCCAACTTAGATTGGCTTCTCCACCAGCTAGATGTGAAGAATGCCTTCCTCAATGGTGACCTAGAAGAAGAGGTATACATGGATGATCCTCCTGGCTTTGAAGACAAATTTGGGACAAATGTGTGTAAATTGAAGAAGTCACTCTACGGTCTTAAACAGTCTCCGAGAGCATGGTTTGAAAGGTTCACCTAGTCAATGAAGAGACAGGGATACAATCAAGGACAAGCTGATCATACCTTGTTCACAAAATTTTTCTTTGATGGGAAGGTTGCTGCACTAATTGTCTATGTTGATGACATTGTTCTTACTAGGAACGATGTAGTAGAGATGGGGAGATTGAAGAAAAACTTGGCAATTGAGTTCGAGATCAAGGATTTAGGAGCATTAAGATATTTTCTTGGCATGGAGGTTGTCCGGTCAAAGAAGGGAATTGTGGTTTCCCAACGAAAGTACTTTCTAGATCTGTTGAAGGAAACTGGAATGAGTGATTGCAGACTAGCCGATACCCCCATGGACCCAAATGTGAAACTTTGGGAGAAAAGAGACGTTCCTGTTGATATTAGAAGATACCAGAGGCTTGTTGGCAAACTAATCTATCTATCTTGTACCATACCTGACATTGCTTTTCCAGTAAGCGTTGTAAGTCAGTTTATGCATTCTCCATACGAAGAACATCTTGCGGCAGTCTACAGAATTTTGAGGTACTTAAAAAGACCAATCTTGAGAAAGGCCTATACTTTAGGAAAACCAGTGAGAGGAATGATGCTGTTTTTACTGATGCAGACTGGGCAGGACTTGTCACTGACGGAAAATCAACCTTGGGATATTTTACTTATGTGTGGGGAAATTTGGTAACTTGGAGAAGCAAGAAGTAGTACAGAAGCTGAATTTAGAGCTATGGCCCAAGGAATTTGCGAAGAGTTGTGGATTTACAAAGTCTTGGAGGAACTCAAGATGAAGATGGACCTCCCATTGAAACTATACTGTGACAACAAGGCAGTAATAAGCATAGCTCACAATCCCGTCCAGCATGATAGAACCAAACACATTGAGACTTCATAAAAGAGAAATTAGATGCTGGGATTATTTGCCTACCTTTCGTGACTTCCAACCAACAAACAGCTGATATTCTGACCAAGAGCCTAGCAAGACCCGGTTTTGAACACTTGATAAGCAAGTTGGGCATAATAGATATCTGTGCACCAACTTGAGGGGGGTATAGGAAAATCGGGGAATAATATTCCTGATTTTATTCTCTATTTAATACTATGATTGTATTTTTATTTCTTTCATTATTTCTATGATTGTAAGCACTCTATTTAAACAGCCTTTGGTTGATGAATAATATACAACATTCCACCAACTCTTTTTACACTATATAACCGAAAAACTAATATTTGGACGAGTGAGTCAGATATATTAGTTTTCCTACGAGTCTTTGATACCTGCCAATGTCCATAGGAGCATGATCCTTTGTTAGACCAAGTATGTAGTTGCCTTCCATGGGAGTCTCTACCGGCTTACACCCCAGCATACCTTTTCCTCTAGCAATTCTACATTGTATTTCCTTTGAGAAATGGAGATGCCTTCTTTAGTCCTTGCTACTTACATGCCGAGGAAGTATCTCAAGTTGGTGAGGTTCTTGACTTCAAATTCTATTGCCTGAGATTTTTTCAGTTTGTCAATCTCATCAATGTAGTCTCTAGTTATCACACTATCATCTACATATACAATCAAAATTGCCAATCTTCTATCTGATCCTAACTTGACAAACAAAGTGTGATCAGTTTGACATTGTTTGTACCCTTGAGCCTTGACAACTGTTGTCAAATTTTCAAACCATGCCCTCAGTGATTTTTTGAGACCATAAAGGAATTTGTGAAGTTTGCAAACAATTTCTGGACCAGTTTTATGCTTTCCTCCTGCGGAATCTCCATGTACATTTCTTCCTCCAAGTCTCTGTTTAGGAATGTGTTCTTTACATCCAACTGATGTAGGGGACCCACTCTAGGCATGCAGTAACCGGGAGAAGAACTTTGATGGTGTTGAACTTGGCAACTGGTGCAAACGTTGCTTGGTAATCTATTCCATGAGTTTGTCTGAGCCACTTAGCTACAAGTCTGGCTTTGTACCGATTGATACTCCCATCTGGATTATACTTCATTGTAAAAATCCATTTGCATCCTATAGTCATCTTGCCAGGTGGGAGGTCAACTATTTCTCATGTCTTGTTCTTCTCAAGGGCATTCAATTCCCCTGGCACTCTTCCAATCTTCTTTCTTTACTGCCTCATAGTAATTGGGATTTTCTCAAGAGCAATAGTGCTCACAAATGCCTGCAAACAAGGGGGCCAGTTTATCATAAGCAATAAAATTGCTAATTGCTAATTGCATGCTTGGTACAGGTTCTTACCCCTTTTCGCAAGGCAATGGGCAGATCCAAATTCTCTTCAGCTCTTGGAGTAAGGGAAATGGTTTGAACTTGCTCAAGACGTGCTATCTTCAGCATTTGGAATGTCCCTGAAAGTATTAGGTTCTGCCTGCGGCTATATCTGCTCAACCTTCTGTCTTTTTATGTAAAATTTCAACTCTTTTTGCTGTGGGATATTAGGATAGGTCACGGATGTAGGTTATGTAGTGTTTAAGGCAGGGCATAATCACAGAGGTTTCATGTCTGTTTTGTGGAATGGAAGGTATAATTGCAGTGGTTTCAGGGCTGCTTTGTGTAACTGCAGTGTGTTTCAGGGCTGCTTTGTGTAACTGCAGTGTGTTTCAGGGCTGGTTTCAAACATCCATTCCTTGGTATGTGAATATGTCTCCCCCGGAATGGATGTTTGGGAATAGAAAGGTTGTGTTTCAAAAAAGCTGAGGTTCATTGTAGTGTATAGTCGTTTGGTGTGGATGGTAACATGTGTAGCCCTTTTGGGTGGAGGAGTACCCAATAAAAATGCACTTAGTGGCCAGTGGATCTAATTTGCCACCATGGTCACCGTGGACATAGGCGGTGCACCCAAAGACTTTCAAAGGAAAAGGGTGGACAGGGGTGGTGTGGCTGATTTGGGCTTTGCCCAGTATGTCAGAAAAGGATCTCAACTGGTGTAAATCCTGTGTTGCCTTTCTTTCTTTCATCCCTTTCGTAGAATTCTTCATATTGGTGCCTTCGCCTTTTGGGTCATGCCTCCCGTTCCTAACTGCTGCTTCTATCCACTCTGCCAACACTTGCATCATCTCCACAATCTGCCTTTCAAGGGCCTGGATGCCCTGGACAGAAGCCTGAACATCGTCCAACCTTTGCTCCAACATTTCCATTCTGTTCTCCGTGCACATTGGTACCATTAACAAGCTCCCTAGGATCGGTAATAGAGTAAGGTATCAGCGCTCAACTGAATATGCTGAGTCAGCTATTCAGTTAAGGCGAGCCTCTTTTACCTTTCTAGCTTCAGTGAACCTGGACACCATCTATATAGTGTCCGACACCTTGATTAACTAACTTTTGATTCATTCAATACAATATGATTTTTCTGGTCTATCATCTCTCTCTATCTCTCCCTCTCCTCTCACCCAAGTACCTCCTACCACTCCCTCTCCATCCCCTACCTCTACCCCACCCCATACCACTTCCCCAGATATCCACTTTGGTTCTTTTCACCCCACCTCTCCTTCCCATTCCCTCACAATAGATCCAACCTTACCCACTTCTTCTCCCACTAGCCCAGCATCTTTCCCACCAACTTCAGACTCCCCTCCTCCTTCCCCTGCACCTGCACCACCTCTCAGTCCTTCTCCCAGCCCCTCTGGCTCTGTCTATGGCCCATCCCAGGTATCCAGTGACTCCCCTGCTTCACCTCCCCAGCACCCCATGCTTACCCGATCTAAACCTGGGTGTCTTAAACCTCGGGCTTTCCTTACTCATATGGAACCCACGACTGTGAAGCAAGCCTTCTCCAGTCCCCCCTGGCTTGAGGCTATGAAGGCTGAGTTCTTAGCCCTGCACACCAATCAGACCTGGTCTCTGGTCCCCTTACCCCCTCATCGGCAAGCCATAGGCTGCAAATGGGTGTTTCGGGTTAAGGAAAACCCTGATGGCACTGTGAATAAATACAAGGCCCGCTTGGTGGCCAAAGGGTTTCACCAAAAGCATGGCTTTGACTTCCATGAAATCTTTTCCCCGGTTATTAAGGCCGTCACCATTCGGTTGATCCTCACCCTTGCTCTCACTCACAAATGGGCCCAGCAGCAGTTTGATGTTAACAATGCCTTTCCCAATGGCATTCTTCATGAAGAAGTGTACATGGTTCAGCCTCCGGGTTTTGAGTCTCCTGACAAATCCTTGGTCTGTCGCCTTCACAAGGCTCTCTATGGCCTCAAACAGGCGCCTCGGGTTTTGTATAAGCACCTCACCAGCACACTGCTTCAGTTTGGTTTCTGTCCTAGCAAATGTGATCCTTCTCTGTTCATCTACACCAAGGGCACCACATGTCTCTATGTCCTTGTGTACGTAGATGATATTATCATCACTGGCAGCTCTACCTCTTTGATCCGGGATCTGATTCATAAGCTTAATGCTTCGTTTGCCTTAAAGGAACTTGGTGCTCTTGATTATTTCCTTGGCATTGAGGTTAAGCCTCTGCCCTCTGGTGGCCTCTTCCTAACATAGTCCAAGTTCAGTCGTGATCTTCTTGCCAAGGCCAATATGCTAGATGCCAAAGGAATCTCTTCCCCCATGATCAACAATTGTAAACTCAGCCGTTTTGGGACTGATTCCATGTCTGATCCTCATCTCTACCGGTCTATTGTTGGAGCCCTTCAATATGCTACCCTCACCAGGCCAGAAATTGCCTTTAGTGTCAACAAGGTTTGCCAATTCATGGCCAATCCTATGGAAAGTCACTGGCAGGCTGTGAAGCGAATCCTTCGCTATCTTAAGGGTTCCTCCTCTTACAGTTTGCTCCTCAAACCTGCTCCCTCTGATCGCTTGTTCACTCTCCGGGCATACAGTGATGCCGATTGGGCCAGTGATCCTGATGATCGCCGTTCTACTTCAGGGTCCTGTGTTTACTTTGGTCCTAATCTCGTCTCGTAGTCCTCCAAGAAGCAGCAACTTGTTGCTCGCTCCAGCACTGAGGCCGAGTATCGCAGCATGGCCAATACCACTGCTAAGGTTCTCTGGATTCAGCCCTTGCTTACTGAGCTTCGAATTCCCTTTGAGACTCCTGTTCTGATGTGTGATAACCTTAGTGCGGTGTCCTTATCTCACAACCTAGTGCTGCATGCCCGTACCAAGCACATGAAGCTGGACATCCATTTCCTTCGTGAGAAAGTCATCTCAAGAGCCTTGACAGTGGTCCATGATCCTGCTGTAGATCAACTTGCCGACTCCTTGACTAAGCCGCTGTACTCTACTAAATTTTGTCTTATGAGCGACAAACTCAATGTGGCTGACTCCGATCACCCACCTTGAGTTTGTGGGGAGGCTAATAGGGTAAGGTATCAACGCTTAACTGAATATGCTGAGTCAGCTATTCAGTTAATGCGAGCCTCTTTTACCTTTCTAGCTTCAGTGAACTTGGACACCATATATATAGTGTCCGGCACCTTGATGTAACTAACTTTTGATTCATTCAATACAATGTGATTTTTCTGGTCTATCATCGCTCTCTATCTCTCCCTCTCCTCGCTCTTCTCTCAACTTATATTAATCGGGAACTCTAATACCAATTGGTAAGTATTGGTTTTAATTATGAAAATTGGTAGGAAAGTTTAGTGAGAGAGCTCTAAGTACAAAGAAAATGGTAGAGAAGTCTACATACAGTGGTGGGTAGAAGACAGAAAGAAAATTAGAGCTGCAAGTGCAGTCTCTGTCCTATGGCCTGAGTCACCCCAAAACCTTTCCAAGTTCCAAAATAATTCCCATCGTCCCCCTCCCTCACTTCCCTATTTATTCCCTCAGCTAACTGCCTGTTCATTCGCCTATTTATTCTCTCCACTCCCACTAGCTGTAATTGTTGCCCACTAGCCGTAACTGTTGCACAAAGACAATCTAAGCTGCAAGAGCAGTCTCTGACCTATGCCCTGAGCCACCCCAAAACCTTTCCAAGTTCCAAAAATAATTCCATCAGCTTCGTCACTTCCCTATTTATTTTCTCCTCTAACTGCCTATTCATTCGCCTATTTATTCTCCCGACTTCAACTTGCTGTACTTGCTTCCCAGTAGCAATAATTGCTGCCCTCTTTGTTTTCTCCACTCCCACTAGCTCCCACTAATAGTAAATGCTCCCACTAGCTTCCCCTCTTTACTCTTTATGTTATTCACATTTTAATTGTGGGTCAATCAGGTGTATACTAAGCCAAAGGAGGGTAACATAAAGGGAAAGCAAAGCAGTTAGAAACAGTTAGAGCAGTTAGATTAGTTAGAGGGGATGGATTAGATTAGTTAGATTAAATAGGGGGAAAAGGGCAGAAGAGGGGCTCAGTTGTAAAAGGCGAAGCCCTTTGTTGAAGGGGAAGCCCTTGGAAGGAGTTTCTTCTCCTTTTCTGTTCAGATTCAATCAATCACAGTAGATTTGTTTTTTTGCCTTTCTCTGTTTAGATTTCTTAACTCTTTTTCTTGGGTTCGTAACAGAGTGAGTCAGTATGATAGTGAAATAGAACTTGCAAGCAAACGAGCTAAAAAAGAGTCCAAAATCTCTTTGTTGGAGGAAGGAGTGTATTTTCTTTTTTGATATGTATATTCATCCTGTTGTACTATTTTCTGTTTTGGAGTTATTAGTGATATCACACTCTTCCTTTGGGCTAATTACATATCTAAGTGTGTGTTTGGATTAGCTTTGAAAAATAGATTATTTCAATAATCGATTATTGTTATAATTGATTATAATAGAATCAGTTTATGTTTAGATGTATTTGCTAAAAAGCGATTTTAAGATAATCTATTTTGTTTGGGTTGTGTAAAAAATTCACTTTTATTCAGTTAAGTACAAAAAAAGTATGGAATTATTTGTATAATAATTTAATAATATTTGTTCGGTAGCTAGTTTTGCAGGGTTGAAATGACAAGAGTGTTATTGGTTTCAAAATAAACAGTTTTTGGAATAAGCTTCAAACTTTTAGCTTATCTAAAAATCGGTTTTCTCCCATAAAAACAACCTTTTTGTAATTTAGTCAGGTTTGTCAAACATATCAGATTAAACCCGAAACATCTTTTTTTCAAAATAAAGCTGTTTTTGAGGGAAATAATCTTTCTCAAACATGCTCTTAATTTAAATTTCTAATTTACTTCTATCATGTTGCAGCCAAAAATGGAGTGTACATCTCCCTTGTAAAGGATGTCAGAAATGCTTTTGAAGGAAGTCCTTTGGTGAGGATTGACTGCAAGGGGTTGGATCCCAGTGATTACAAGAAATTAGGTGCCAAGCTTAAGGTATCTAGATAATCGTTTCTTTTGGTACATAGCTTCTGTATTTTTTTTTTTGGGGGACTTGTTTATGCCGGCCTGATGCAACAATTTTGGTATATGTGGCCATCTGCTAAGTAATAAGTTAATAAAATTAATTCATAGTGTAGAAGAAAGCAGCTACATTATGCTCAAAGGAAATGAGAGAAAAAAAAGCTGTGGAGATGAAAACATAAGGACCTGTTTGGTTTGTTCATTTTCTGTTTTGGTTTTCAATAAGAACAGGAAATAGATTTGAAAACAGGTTTCATTGGATTTTAGAAATGAGCTCAAATCTGAAAACAACAAAAGTTGTTTTCACTGTTTTCAGAAATTGATGGTGGCATTTTTGAAATTTTAAAACGTATTTCAACTTTTCTTTCTTATTTAATACTAATAACATGTTTCCAAATTCATAAAAAACTGAAAATGAAAATGATTTCCTGAGAATGAAAATAGAGAATGAAAACTAAAAACATTCCGCAAAACAAACACAAATCCGAAGTGTTTATTCTTAATTCAATGCAAACTACTACTCATTCTATTGAAGGATGCATAGTTTGGCTTGCAACAAAATTCACTAAATTTTGGTGGAAGCAGTTGGCAAGATGGCTATGTCTATGTATTTAAATAACTGGATTTTTTTCTTTAGTAAATTATGATTGGATTTAAGTAGCTACTGGAATACCAGTTTCAGAATAATGAACTACAAAATGGACCTACCAGCCACCAGGATGAATGCAGTTACTGTGAAGGCCTTTCAATTGTTGAAGCATATTAGGAAGGAAAGCAAGAATATGGTTGAACGAGGAATGCAAAACTTTAGAGATAATACATCCTAATTGATTAATGATTATAACATTTTAGTTTAATATTTTGAAGTTGCTTAGTTTGGATAGAGCCAACTTGACACGAAGTGCATGATTGAAGATTAATCAGTTTGACTTTTCACATTTTTATCTCTCTGGCTTTGCTAAAAGTGTCCTTCAGGTCTCTGTTCGAAATTTGAAGGCACTCTTATGGTTAACTAGGGAATGATTATTTCACAGTAGTATTTTCTGCTGTCCAGTTGCCGAAATAGTTCATCATCTATATATGTGACAAAGCTCAATGCTTAATTGTGTTTTTAGACTCCTTTATGTTGCACTGTGGAGAAAATGTGGCACTTTTTGCAATTTATTACTGCAACACAATAAGTTTTGGACTTTAAAATTGAAAAGCCGCAGAGAAGTCTGTTTTTTCATTGAACATTATGCATTATGTCTCCTTCAGTATTGCCACAATCATTAGGAGCATGGTACTCATGTATTTTGATCTTGTGTTGGCAGGATTTGGTTCCTTGTGTGCTGTTGTCTTTTGAGGATGAACAGATATTGATGTGGAGGGGCAAAGCCTGGAAATCAATGTATCCAAAGGCTCCTCCACTTTTTAGTCCTGCGGAAGCTGGCGTAACAGGGAATTTGGGCAATACAGGTATGTGTTATAGAAGAAAATTTGGTTGAACCATTTTGTATTTGCACGTCTTGTCCCGATTGAATGCTTGTACAGCATACGTACACTTGTTTGTGTACTCTATATATTATGAAATTTTTAATGAAGAGTAAGGAAGACACAAGAATGAGTCTTCCTAATATATCCTCAGAATGAGTCTTTCTAATATATCCTCAGAAAGAAAAAAAAAGTTCTATTGTTGCTTGTTATTTTTTTAGATGAAGACAAGTTCAGTTCCACATGGGGACCTGCAGTAACTGGAGTTTCCTTGAATTCTCTTTACATAAACTTCTTTTATGTTTGACTTTTTATGAGAAAGCAGCTAATTTTTCGCAGATCATTTTCCATTGCTATGAGTTTCCTTTACGATTGTCTGCAAAGTTACAAATATGATAACTGCATGTTAATAAATTTTATATTTGATTGATAACATTGGCTATGCTTCAACATGATTTTTTCGTTACTCACAATGTTAATCAGGTGAGATTGATGACAATCAATCTAAGCATGAGGGCAACATGGTGAAAACCAGCCCAAAAATGTTGTCTCTGTGGAATCGTGCAATTGAGTCAAGGAAAGCTTTGTTGTTGGATGAGTTTAATCTTGGACCTGATGCTCTTTTGGAGAAGGTAGAGGAATTTCAGGGTATTACACAGGCCACAGAGCACTCATATCCAGCATTTATTTCGTCAAGTGAAGATGGTCTTAAAGATTCAATTGCAAACTTTGAAGACGGCACAGAAGACAACCATTCTAGTGACGGCTTATATACTGAGGATGATGATGACTACCCTGATGATGAATATCATGAAGATGATTTGTATGATATAGTAGACTCATCAGCTCAACCCGGATCATTACCTGTTGATTTGATTGTCAAAAGGCTGGAACCAAGACATGATGATGATTAAAACCTTTTTGTTTTTGTAATATTATTTCCAAGACAACTTCAAGAGCTTCTGTAGTGATGAGCAAAATAGGAGGCATGAAATGTAAAATTACAAATAACGAAAGAAAATAGTTAGCTGTAAATAACCAATTGGCCATTTTCTCAAATATTCTATGCCTATGTTTTATTGTGTCATGTGTCGTCATATTTGTGCGACAACTGTCATATTTTAGGGTTTTTGATTCAAATAAAATTTTTTTTTTTGTGTGTATCAAGGTATTTCTAATCGATAGTCGGAAATTAATTCATTTCGAGATATAGAAACTCAGCTATTTATCAACTGGATTTTATTGGAAAATTAGATATTTTTATTAGCCAATAATATCACACGATGCTTCTTTTAGTTTCTGCCCTTCATATTATAGGATTAGAGGCTTATTTATTTAAATTCAAAAAAGAAAGAAAAACTTTAATTTAACCTGCTAGATATTCACATCAGAGTATGCACAAAGTGATTTTATAATTCATGTTTTTTCATATTCCGTGCTTTTGTACTTCAGTCCAACCCTTTATATGAATTTTTTATTTTTGAAATGTTAGTTTTAATTTTATTTTATTTAAAACAGTTAAGCTAAAATCTTTGTAAAATGTTTTTTGGAGGTAAAGCCACAACAGCAAGAAGTAAAAGGCTAGTTTACATACTAGAAAAAAACCAAATACTCATTGAACCACATAACATTTCTTTAACAAGATTCATACTAGCTGGGAAGAAGAAAATTTTAAACTGATAAGTGGTAACAGGATAATAAACCACTCCTTTGGAATCCTCCATTTTAACGTTTAGCAAAGCCACCCAAAACCTCTAAACAACTGCTTTAACATATAGGCACCTACCAAGACTCCCCAATTTTACACCATTCAACTATAGCAATAGATGATAGAAGCATTGATAATCAAAGATACATGAAGACAAGAAGAGAGATTATACCCAAAAAAAGAAAAAGCTCAGAAAGAAGAGAAAAGGGAAGAACGTGGGAGATACGTCATCCTTCTTAGGGCAGAGATGAAGAATTGAAAAAAAAACCAAAAGATTTCATTAAGGGTATTATTATATATTTGGTGAGATTAATCGGTCCTTTTGTTTAATTAAAATTGAAAAACTCTTTTTTAATAATTTTAATTTTTTATTTCTTTAGTCTAAATATGGTTTATTACTGATTCTTAACATTAAATTTTTCCTTACATTTTTTCCTCTTTCACTTTCTTCTAGTATATAATTCCAACATAGTTAAATATAAAATAATTTTTTTATGTATTCGAGTAAAGATCAGCAGCCTACCATTGATTTCATCTTTTGAAGTTTACATGTATAAATTTGCTTCTTAAAAGCAACTAACTTAACAGGACCTAACTCAACCCAGAATTTATTCTGGATTTGGATCCTGTCAGTTTTTCTTCTCTCTTTTTTTTTTCTCTCAATATTATAAGATAGAAAGAGATAAAATCAAAGTTTAATGACCCCACACACAAGCAAATTTGCTTTTGTATCTTTCTCTCTCTAACATGAGAGGAAGAAAAGGAGAGAAGAAAATGAGGGTATCCAAATCCACCTATCCCATCTACATCCTTCCATGGAGCTAGTTTCCCATGTCTTAAATGGTTCACGGCATATATCAAGCATGTAGTAGGCTCCTCCTCATATCTGAGCTATAGCTGTGTGTTTGATTTTCCGTTGGGAGGTCTCAAATGGACGTTTGGGCAAAAGCTACTAAAAGTAGCTATAGCTTTTGGACAAATGTCCGTTTGAGACATTCCCAACGGAAAACCAAACACACCACAAATTGTAGGCAACTAATCTATTGTTTTCAATTTTAGATTTTCATTTATTTATTATTCTTTATCACAATTTGGTGATTTAACAAATTTTAGAAATAATTACATTAATCAAGAAAGCCACACCGAGGTTAGGTTGACCTGATTGTCAGTACAATTGGTACCAACTCCAAATTAAGTCTTCCAAAGAGAGTTCAACTACTCTACCAAAATTAACGACCAACTTCAAATGAAATTAAATGGCTTAGAACTCAAATAGCAAGTTAGCAAATGCAAATGACAAAGAATTAAATCTCTAGTTGGAAGTATGAAGAATAAAAAAGTACTTGAGTGAATTATACATTCTGCTCATCACAGTGCACTTAGGTAGACAGCATGGATAGTTCACTTACATAAATTTGGATATCAGGATTTAGTTGTACTTAATCACTTTCTAAGCTATGAGCTACTAATTCAATCATACTCTTTCTGTGCAAGATTATCTCACCTTCCCAAAATAACATTTGTGTTTTTCATTTGATTTTGAATTGAAATATACAATTAATATGTAAAATCAAATTAAACATAAATTTAACAGGTGGAGTGTATGTGCATGCATCACTAACTGCACTTTTCTTTATATAGCTTAAAAGCAACCTTTCCCCCATTGAAGTAGTTAGCGGACTAGGAACCAGTGGTGACCCTAAGCACCGTCAAGATGGACAACTGTCCAGGACTCCATTTTTGGAGGAGCACCAAATTTTTTTTAGTACTATATATAGATATAAAAATAAAGTTATATATTTAAAATTATATAAAAATTTATAATAAAAATTAAACAAAAGCAGTAATTAAACAAGTTGTTTCCTGAAACCAAGTCAACTAACAGATGATTAACTAACGTGTGGCGTTTCATTTCTCTTTGTATCAACAAAAATACACCTGCGATCTTGGGCACTGAAACGATGATAATCATTAAGGTGCAAAATTTGGGGCCTCAACAGAAAATAAAAAATTGAGGGTTTGGTATAAGTGTCCGGTGATAGTCCATTTCTCTTAATTTCTCTATAACGCGCTTATTTCCCCATTCTATTTATCTCTAATATTTGATTCTGTTGATATCTTTGATACTCTGTATCTCAGCTCTCTCTAATCTCTCTGTGCCACTGAAAACGCGGGTCCTCCATCATCTTCCTCCTTCTCGTTGCACATCAGTCACCGTCACGGATCCACCTGCATGCCGTCATAGCCATTGAGAGTCACCCACTTCTCAGCCATCGTAAGCCTTCATCATTTTGGTCACAAAAGCCAAATCCGTGAACTTGCCTCCGGCCCAACCATTGTACCAATATGGCCTCACCGTCGAGAAGCTCGCGAATTGTCGAACCCATGTTTCTCCCCCCTTTTTTAAGTTTGCAAATCTTGAAGGTTACAAATTTTCTTCCAATATTTTATTCATTATTGTTTTTATTATTTTCTTCGCCCTTATCATTATTTGTTATTTATCATTAATATTTTACGAGGACACCATTTTCTTAGTTTCCTCAAAGCATCCAAAATCTAAGAACCGAACGTGGCAAAAACAAAACATGCTACATATGTTGCTCGTTGAGGGTGGTAAGTGGTAGAAGGCTGACTGAGTTTGTACAGGTTGTGCACATCACAATACACCCACTTACTCAACCGTGTCTAACAAAGAAATTTTAAGGCAAACACCACAGTTGCCACCTAATAAAAGCATTGGTAACGTTTTCAACTCTTGAATAAGCATAAAAATAGATCCGCCACACTAGTCCTGTTCTGTCCGAGTTTTTTGGTGCAATTGGATCTACTACTATTCAACGCAGTCTTCCACCGGAGCACGGTCAATGTGTAGTGAGGATGATATGTCTACAAAGACACTCCGATGCTTAAATTAGTTTGAAAATATGGAGAGTATGTGTAAGTAAGGTAGGAAAAAATGAGAGATGAGGGATGGGCGACATTTGCTAATGTTTTGGTATTTGTAAGCCAATGCTGAGGACGATTCTCGCCAATCAAAGAGGTTAATCATGACACATCAATTAGGTATCCCACCACTTAAGTTCAAAGTGGTGCACAACCGTATTAGTCACTTCTTGACCCAATTTTTGTAGGAATAGGGTGGCAACCCTGCAAGGCCTATGTTCAAAGATAGTCTTGAATTGGGTCAGTGTCCGGTCCAACGAGTGTGGTCGGTCCTGTATTTTTTAACTGCCATGTATGACTCTAACTAACATTATAGTGACAGCGATAACAATAAGGACGAACATGACTAACCAGTGTAAACGACTAAAATACTAAAAATAAAATATGGAGAATCGAGTTGAAAAATCAAATAAAACTAAAAGAAAAAAAACACCTGCCTAAAATCTAACAGAGTCCTACAAATTTTAATAGAATCCCGCAATTTAAATTTTTTCAACCTGATAAAGGCCATATAAAAATTTGACATCAGATAATCCATTCCCTCATCAAACACGCTAAAGATGGATAATTTTATACTACCCATCATATTTTTAAAGTATGGTATCCATATCAAATATTTCACTGACTATTAGATATTTTTAATAAAATTTTAAACATTTAGATTGTTTTTTTTTTTTGCAAGAATATAATTATTATGCACAATCAATCACCAATCATAATATGAATGACTTTTAAAATAGTTAGGATGAGAGTCAATTTTTTTAATAATATAATAATTTATGATTGAATATTTATATAAAAATATTTTACACTATTAATATATAACAATTAAACTCTTTTTTCAATATGTTGGAATCAGAAATAAAGTTTAGAAGCGAACACAGGACAAAGACAAAGCAATTCGTTCTATTTTTTTATGCCATATTTTAATTAATTAAAAAACATAACTAAAAGAAAAAAAATGCCAGGTCATTTGTCATTTTGTACGGCAAATTCTCATGGTATAATAGAACGGTGATGTTAAAACAAAAAAAACAATGCACTATCATTTGGATTTGGATCCTTTAATTTTAGGATGATAAATGGATCTACTTTTCTTTTTATCTTTCTTTATTTATTTTCTCGTATATTTTTATCTCCTCATTTTTAATCATTTTTTCTTTTCTATAAACATATAAAATTACTGTAACTTTCCCGTTATAAAATTAGATCCAAGTCCTTCCTCATTTCGTACAGCAAATTCTATTGGTCTTCGGCTGGTAACCTCAGAGATGTAGTTATGAGACTGATCTCGGGCATAGCCATTAGATAAAATCCTCTCTAAATTAAAATCCTCTGATTCCAGAAATTGAATTCCTAATCTTTCAAGTAAAATTTATTTGAAAGTGTAATCGACTTCCGCCTCAATCAATCACTCTTATGTATTTCGTACGGCTGTTTTTATGGTGCATTTCTTTGTTTGGGATGCACCTGTGGTGCCCAATCTCTGAACCATTGAATTTGAGTTAAAATGTAATCAAGGATAGAAATGTATTGACCTAGAACTTGTTAACATAAAGAAAATATTTATTTTCAAGTCCTTTTATAATTTGTAGAATAAGTACTTAGAAGATGTAATATTTATTTATAAATCCTTTTTTTAATTTTTGAAAAAGTTGTCTTAAATTTGAATATTTATTTTTAGGTCCCTCATAATGTTTGGGCAATTAGACCTTCCCCACTGATTTCTCCCCTTCCTCATCTAGGTTTTCTTACCTTTTCTCCACCATTGCTAAAAGCTACTATCGTTGCCGTCTCCATCCAAGGCTCGGATCCGTTGAACTGTTTCTTGCTAAAAAGTTTTGGTTAGCGCATGATATGACCACAACGTTTTGGTTTGCGCAAAACCAACACGGCAGGGGTCGGATTTGCAAAACTGTGGTGAATCGAGGAGGCTAGCCTGAGGAGGAGGATACCATGGTCACAATAGTGTGGGCGCTGGTTGTGCAGGGCAAAGATAACGACTGGAGGCCGGAGAACCACGGTGGGGGCTGTTCAACAGATCCGAGGCAGAACGACGAAGCAAGAAACGGCGGGCTGGAGGACGTACAACGGCGGGCAGTGGAGGACGTACAAAAACGACGGTGAAGGTAGTCCGGGCGCTGTTGAAGGGAAGAGACAGGGGTGGAGTGCCTGAGTAGGATACGAGTAAATGAGCGGGGTGAGTTTGATGGGAAAAGGAGACACAATAAGTGTGTCGGAAAGATATAATTGCAAAACAAGGCTTCTCACTAATTTGCAAAAAAAAAATATTAGCCTGTTATATTTATATTTAGGTCCAAGAGTGACTTGTTAGGGCCGATTATATCACGTCAGATTTGGACATTATGGGTGCTGCCCAAAATGATGGGAAGCACAGTAAAACTAGCCATTTCGTACAGCAAATTCTGGTATTATATAAGGGTGCTGTTAAAACCAAAAGAAAAAAAAGTGGGAGGTCAATCGTCATTTCTTACCGCAAATTCCCGTAGAATTACAGCAGTGCTGTTTGTTTACAATAAAACCAGGCAGCCTTGAATTGAAATGATATATATTATTATGTGTGGTGGATATTGAGCGTATTTGTTCCTGTCTTGTCTACTGAAGAATCTTCCCTTCTTCTTCTTCTTCTTCTTCTTGTATGATCCCAAAAAGGTAATTGGGATCAACACCAAACAAACAAACAAACCCAATAAAAAAGCTTATGCCCTTTTCTCCATTACCAAATTCCTTGTGCTGGAGAGGAGGAGGTTATATACTATTCACACAATACAACCTGATTCCTCCCCTTCTCTCCCTCCAATTCCATAAATAAAAGAAAAAGCAAAGCATCTTCTTCTGCCCTCTCAAGTTTACTTGTCAAAAGTGAGTTTTTTTTTATTTTTATACTGTGTTTTATCTTCATTTGGATGAAGTATTGAACTTTACTATACTTTTGGCGAAACCCATCTCAAGTAAGGAATCTAGGATTGATTAGCTTCATAAATTGATGAACAAGCTTGTTATGTATATCTCACTTCTTAGTTCTTGCTCCTTTTCTCCTGCACCACAGTTTTAATATTCTGAAGAATAATAATAATAATCATAATTCTGCTTCAATTATGAAAGTTTGATTGCATTAATACTAGTTGTGACACAATCCTGGGGTTTTTATTTTCTGGATGCATAATTTTTGTTGCTGATGGAATTCATACCGAGCTTGATACTAATGAGATTTTGGTGATCCTTGTGATGTCTTTTTTGAAACTTTGCACTCTCAATTTTATCCTGCTGTGGTTATTGGAACTGAGTCAATTGAGAATTTGAGAAGCTCTCTTGACTAATTATCATTAAAAAGGGCGGCCTAATGCACGAGGCTCCCACTATTGTGTATAGAGCTTTAAGAAATAACATCAGGAACATATAATTTCTGAAACAAGTAAACATTACTCATGGGTTTCTTAACAGGATCCTCGAGTCATACTTGGCAACCCACCATGACTTCAGATACTACTACACCAAGCTATTGGTTGAATTGGAGGTTCTTCCTCTGTGCACTATGGATTTTTACCTCCATTTCTCTTGCATCTTTTTTAATATGGAAGCGTGAAGGATTCAATAAATCAAGACCTGGGAGGGGAGAAAATCAGCAAGAAGCAGCTGGATCGCTATATGAGGATGACGCGTGGAATACATGTCTTAGAGGAATTGATCCTTCCTGGCTGCTTGCTTATAGAATCATTTCTTTTCTTGTGCTTTTGGCTTTGATCATTGCTAATGTGGTTGTGGATGGAGGTGGCATATTATACTTCTACACCCAGTAAGCTACATTAAGATTAAGAATATCTGTATAATCTAATCTTCTATGCATCCATTCAACAGTAAGATGGATTGAACAATGTATATATATTCATTCTTGAAGTAACATAAACTGCCTAAGTCTTCTACACTATTATGCTACACTTCCTTCCTTTTGTGAAAAATAAATTAGAAAATACTCTGTATTTCTTTGAATGTTTAGTTTTCACACGTTTCACTGCCACCTCAATTATTAAGCTAGAGACTTTGTTATATAAATATTTATGTTTCATGGTATTTTTAGATATAGTGTTAGAATGAAGAAAAGCTTCTTTATGCTATACTAAGGCAGGACTCATCAATGGAAAAGGTTTGTTATAAGTGGACGTGCTTAATGATATCTTGCATTTATTGAGGTATTCAATACGCATGGGATAAAAAATGAATGTGAAAAAGAAGGTCAAATTATTGATTGTTACAATAGAATGCTGCTACTATAACCAGCTCTTTCTGCCTATAAATATTCTGATTGTATTGTGTTTTTTTCATGTGCTTAACAGATGGACCTTTACATTGGTCACTATTTATTTTGGGGTAACACTTCACATTTCTGACTCTTGTTATATTGTAGTAAAAGTTTTTTAGCTTGGAACTGAAATATTACTGGCTTTTTTTAGGGTGCAGCAGGGGGGAGAGAGGGGGGGTGGTCTAGAACTGTAGTTAGATTATAAGACATTCAGTACAACTTAAAGGTCTATGCTCTCCTGAGAGAAAACAATTGACCTATCTGTCAACTTTCCCGCTTTTATTTTAAATGTTTTCGGTTCATCTTCTTATGTGCTCTCAATTTCACATTCAGCTTGGATCATCTTTCTCCTTTTATGGATGCTTCTTTAAACACAATAAATTTGAGGGAGGCATGGTCAATTGTGCTTCTTTAGATGCCGAACAAGACAATTATATGGCTTCCACTCTTGATGGAACTTTAGATATGCCTAACCTGCCCAAGAGTCCCAATCAGGAATCTCAAGCTCGGAAAACTGCTGGTGTATGGGGTTACATTTTTCAAATAATTTTTCAGGTAATTCTTTTTAATGATTTTATTGGTGTAGACTTTTTTTCGGTGCATGACATTATTTTAACTAATCTGGCTTCCTCGTCAACAATGACTACACATTAGTCAGGATTTGTAACAGATTTTTTTAATTTTAAATTTTAATATTGGTTTTGTAAAAGGAAATTGGATATGGTTGAGGGTGTTAGGTACAGGCCTTGTTAGTAAAGAGTTAGTTAGGAGTTAGGACTCTATAGATAGAAGTAGAGAAGGAAAAGGGGATCCATTCTGTATTTTATGTAATTGGGAAGGGAGGTTAAGGGAGAGTCCCAAGTCTCTCGAATACTTGGGGAATTACTGTAATATTCACTGTATTTTCGTTTTAATCTGATCCAGTTTCCATCAGAGGGCTGTCTTGAAGCTGAAAATAAGATATGTCAAATAAAAAGTACTTTAGGCACTTCATGGTTGTCAAATGTTTAGCTTGAACAAGTTTAACTGTTTGAGATGCAGGGTTGCCATTGTTTATACTATTTGAAAGACTGGGTTGCCGCATAACATCTCTTGATTGGCTTTCAGCCCAAAACCATGAAATTGAAATGTAAAATTAAGGGAGTTCCTTTAATGGTTTTAGTTGACAGAGGTGCCACTCATTACTTCATTTCAATGAGGTTGGTACAAGCGCTGGGGTTGAAATGCCAGAACACAGCAGCTGTTGGTATTAGATTGGGTGATGGACATAGGAACTTGACACAGGGAAGGTGTGACAATTTGTTTGTAGAACTTGAAGGAATTCAAATAATTATTGAATCCTATGTCTTCGAAATGAGTGAGGTGGATTTAATCCTGGGGATTGCATGGTTGGCAACCTTAGGTGAGGTGGTCTCAAATTGGAAGAAACAATTGATGAGGTTCGAGTATGGAGAGATTCTTTGCTCAAATTTTTATGCCAAGGAAGACAGGAAGTTGATGGGTTATTGTGGCAGCAGGTGGGCAAGGAGTGGCTGGAGTCCCTGAAGACATATTGACCTATGAGCAAGTGTAGGAGTTAAAGGGAATTTTGAAGGAATTTCCAGAAGTGTTTCTTGAACCACGAGGGTTACCTCCTAAGAGATCCAAGGACCATGCTGTCAAAAGAAGGCGTAGGTCCTTTTAACGTGAGACCTATCGTTACCCCCATAATCGGAAGGAGGAAATTGAAAGACAAGTAGCAGAACTGCTGAAAACAGGAGTGTTCAGGCCCAGTTCCACTGCTTACTCCAGTCCTGTCATCCTGGTAAGAAAGAAAGACCTTACTTGGAGGATGTGTGTTGATTATAAGGCCCTTAACAAGGTTACGATTCCTGATAAATACTCTATCCCTGTCATAGAAGAGTGCTGGATGAATTAAATGGAGCCAATTACTTCTCTATACTATATTTAAAATCTGGTTACCATCAAATTAAGGTCAAGGAGGAGGATATCCCCAAAACAGCCTTTCGAGCCCACAATGGGCATTAGGCTTAGAAGTAGAAATTGCAGAAGTTGTGCAGCCTGAAAATATATTATCAGTTCGGTAGGTCCAGAAAAATGGTGTGTTGAACACTCGGTGGCTCATTCATGGAGTGGTCAACCTATCGAAGAAGCTACATGGGAAGACGCATTCACCATCCACAGTCAATTTCCTGATGTCAGCCTTGAGGACAAGGCTATTGTCGAAGGGGAGGGCAATGTTAGGGCCAAGGAGTTTAAAGGCCCGGTGGCACAACTCAATCATGGGCCAAAGGTTTGGCAAGTATACACTAGAAGGGGTAGGCAGGGAAATGCCCAAGGGTGAGCTGTCACAGTTAGTTAGCTTTGGGGAGGGATCTGTCACGTGTAAGACTCCTTATAGAGGGATGTAGAGGCTGGTGAGAGTTAGTTTTGACATTCTGTTATTTTTCTCTTTCGGCTATAAGCTGGGCACAAATGCTTTGCATTCTCGAGCTAGGCTCTGGGATTACAGGGGGATATTCCTTGTAATATTATCTATTTCAGTAAATAATACATTTCAATTCAATCTTAAGACTTTTCCAAGATGCCACTGAGATGTTCTCCACATTTATTCACAGCACTGGGAGATATGGTCATGGTCAGGAAACTTATTTGATGAACTTCTCTTCTAGACATTTTAGGTAGTGACAATCCTGAATTTGTATTGCCTTTACCTTAGAGTAGGTTAGAAGGTTTCTGCCATAATAATTTTTAGAGTTTGGGTTTGGGTCTAACACAACCTCATAAAACCGACTTGTAAGGTGAGGACTGTCCAAGCCTTATAAGCACTACTTAGGCCATATCTCCAGGTGATGTGGGCCTAAACACCCCCTCTCACCTAGCACAATGAAGGTGCTAGAGGCTGCAATGAAGGCAGCCCAAAGTTGCCGCAATTAAGGCGGCTAGGGGCGGACCACAATTAAGGCAGCTTTCCAACAATAATCTGATTCATTGGTTGAAAAGGCAAATTCTTCCAACTTAAAGCATTTCTGCTATATACTTATGGAGTAGTAATTAGGCTATCCTTGCTAAGAAAGTTAATTATTGCTTACCTTCTTGTTTGAAGGATCTCAGACTCTCAGTTAATTAGTTGTATAAAGAGCTTGTTCAATTTCATAAAAATTAGGCTTAATTGCACTTTTCATCCCTCAACTTTTTTAAATATGCGATTTTGATTCCTCGAAAATTTTAATTGCACATTTAATTCTCTAATTTGTTAAATTGTGCAAAAGCAGTCCTTTTTATGTTGTTTAGACATAGTCTTTTTTAGGATGTTTAGACTGATTTTGCACAATTTAACAAATTAGAGGACTAAATGTGTAATTAAAATTTTTGAGGGCTCAAAATCGCACTTTTGAAAAAGTTGAGGGATGAAAACTACAATTAAGCCTAAAAATTATTATGTGTTTTAAACTGGGATTAACTGATGAAAGTTTCCACAACTATCGGAAGTTTGCAAAATGCCATGATACTTTTTAAGATGTCTTCTGATGCAATAATATGCATCTTGCGGCTTTTCCAGTTATTGATTAAATGCTGCAATATTTTTTGGGTCTCATTGTGTGATCAACTGGTTTTTAACAAGTATCTTGTATATTTCATCAAACTCATGAGGCAATCTATTGATTTTTTTATATTTTCTTTTGAATATATAGACTTGTGCAGGTGCTGTAGTGCTCACTGACTCTGTATTCTGGTTCATCATTTATCCATTTCTGACATCCAATGATTACAGTCTGGGTTTTGTAAGTTTGACCAACGTTGTCCCTGCTCTGCCTTTTATACAAAGATATTTGTGCATGTTTGGTTCAGAGTTTGCACCCCCAAACCATGGTTTGGTAGGTGTAAACTGAGCTTCATTTTACTTCTACATGTTTGGTAAAATTATTCTTGGGTTATTTATAACTGGGTTTTGATATCAAAACCATGGTTTGAGAAGAAGCAAAAAACTTTTTCTCTTCTGTTCATCCTAACCTTGTTATGTATACTGAAAACTAGACATGCTAAGAAAATGTGGGAGACTGTTTGACCTTTCCACCTAGTTTGATATTTGTAGAAAAAAAATAAAACAGTTTGAGATTTGCATTGGAATATCATTGCTACTACTCGGTCTGTTCTTTATGTTGCAACTCATATCCTTGAAAGCAACTGTATAATTTTTCCTTACGTGTGAGAAAACAGTATTCAAAATTTTCTCTTTTATTAAAATTTTGCTTGCAGTAATTCTGTGCTTTATTTATGTTCATCTGTAAAATGTAATCAACATCAAAGCATAATTTTTTAGTTTGCCAGCATCTTCTAAAGCCACATGAAATATGTGATTAATGGATGCCTGTTTGAAATTCCTTAACTATAATCAAGCAAATGAGGCTGAAGACAGGTGAATGGATATTTATAAATGTAAATATAGTTAAACTTTAACCCTAATGTAATAGTAGGGTCTTTGGCTACCCATACAATGTTTTTTTTTTTCATCTGAAAATATTTGCACTTTTCAATTCGCAGTTTGATTTTTGTATGCACTCCATTAATGCTGTTTTCCTCCTCGGTGACACAGCATTGAATTGCATGGTGAGTTTGGGCTTTAGTGGTTTATATTTTTTCTATTGATCATCAAGTTCAAAACTTCAAATTCACAACTATTTCTTCTTAACATGCAGAGATTTCCAATGTTTCGATTTGCTTATTTTATCTTGTGGACGGCTATCTTTGTGGTTATTCAGTGGATCATCCATGCTTGTGTTTCAATGTGGTAAAAATGTGTAACCCTTGTTTTGATTTTTTTATACAAGATTATGCTGTCGTTTATAATTTAATAACCTTTGTTACAGGTGGCCTTATCCTTTCCTTGACTTGTCATCCCCATATGCACCCTTATGGTATGTTCTCAAATTCTGTCACCGTTACTGAAATGATTGTCTTCTCATTGCTTCAAAAGATTGAACATAGTCAAATAGATGAGCTTTTGAAAAAATAGACCCAACAAAACTACATCGCTGATTAACATGTGCTCATCTTTTAATATGTGAGCAAATTGTTATTTATTTGGGATATTGATTAGATAAGTGCTAAGAGATAGGCTTGATATTTCAACGGAGAAGAATTTTATTATTATATTAGCCAGTGAAACTGGAATTTTGGTTTATGAAATTTTGATAAATGTCTTCAAATATGACAAACTTTAAATAAACGTGCAAACAAGAAACAATTATCATTTAACATTGGATGTTTATCTTTAACTGGTCCTGACTACTCAATGCAGCAATTGGATATGAAATTAATCCTAGTTAATTGAGTCGACTGTTTCAAATGATAATGCATATCACTTGCCCTCTTGGACTTCTAGGTACTTAGGTGTTGGTCTGATGCACTTTCCATGCTACGGCATCTTTGCTTTAATAGTGAGGTTGAAGCACTTCTGGTTGTCAAGATTGTTTCCTGGGTCCACCCGGTTTGTATGGTGAATACACATCCCGCAATATTGATCGGATAAGGTTTTTCTAAAGTTAGTTTGTCTTTAAAGTAAACAAATGTGTATCTACCCTTCATTAGATAATGTGAATAGAGATTTTAATCCATTTTATCAAATCAATGACTGATACATTCTTACTTACTCATTTTAGAGACAATCTCACTTTAGAGAAACATTTTCCATATTGATCATTGGACAGGAGTTACCTTTATTCTAGCAAAAGCATTTTGAGGATTAGAATTAGTTAATACCAACTGTTATATCAATTCGTCCACCCCCTAAAAATACTTGGGTGTTCAGAGGAGGTTGTCATTTTTTAAAGGGGGTGATAAAGGTTTAGGTTTTTATGTGAATTTCAAACTTTCAGTTCATTAACGTTGACGTGTATATCGTAAGAAAAGAAAAGAAAAAAGAGATGAGAAGTTGCCATGCGTATTATTTTTAGTCCATGGTTATAATATCTAAAACTTCTGTATTTCTTTTTCAATCCCAATTTAGTATCCAATGATTATGGTGGTAATATTGGTAATATTGAAATTTTATAAATAAAAAATAAAAAATAACCAAAGATAATACTAATTGTTCTGGATTTGTATCTTTGACTCAGGCTCAATGTGAGCGACGTGACATTGGCAAGCTTAACTGTGGCTTTAAGTTGTTTTGGTTCTCTTAGTTAATTGTTAGTATAATAAGTAGCTATTATATTATAATGGAATCTTTTATTGATGAGGATGTTTAGGGATAAAAAAATTTCATAATTACATAACCTATTTTTTTTTTTGGAAATAGTATCTCTTATTGCATCTCTCTAACTAAACCTACTCTATGAATAGAAGACTAAACTCTTCAGATATGCATATACTTTGATGTACTGAGTGTAGAACCCTTCTTTTTTTGGTGGGTATCAAGGTATTTTATAGACGTAAAGATTAATCCTTTCGAGGTATAAAGATTATCGAAGTGATTTTTTCTTTCCTAACAAAGTTTTTTTCATTCACACACTGTAGGAATCGAATTTCTGACAACATATTAAAGAAATCTAACTATCTATTAACTATGTTGGCTCTTACTGGTTGCACAACCCTACTTTGGAATGTGAAAAAAGATGAAATTCTCTCACTCTAACAAATCTCATACGTCGTTGTGTGGGCCAAAGAACAATATGAAATTGAACTATCACTATCATGATGTTGCTCATGAAAGGATGGGAAACAATCTCATTAGCGCAATGCTCTACCCAATCACCAGTCCCCAATCTTTATTCCAGAAGGAATAAGGATAATTTGGTTTCAAGATATTTTGCAAGGCAATTTATACGTATCCCAAATGTGTGATGCTATGGACCATTCTACTGCTCTTCAACCAATATAGCAAATATGTTAATTTGTCAGGCAACCCCCACAATTGCATTTTGCACGTCCCGCACAAATATGCAATTCAAAACTAGGAAATAACAAACTTAACTTCCTTAATGAAACTAAGAATGCAAAATTAAGCTAAAAAAACAGTGAAAGCCTTAAGTGGTCATAATATTCATGAATCAATATATCTATCAAACGAAGAGCAAGGCAAGCTTCATTTGATAAAGGAGTAAAGGACAAATCAACTTGATAGTGTCTCACAAGATACACTCTCAATCTATCAAGTGTCTGAAGGTAAGTGTTTAACTCCAATTCAACCTATTAAAAATGCAACTATCATATGCTTGCTTATTTTCTCAATCTCCACTACTAAACTACATGCACAACATAAATCAAAAAAACTTATTAAGAGTTGTAATGAAGCTCGGGTGGAAGGAAGGTAATTATATAGAAATGATATGCTGAAAACCTAAGAAATCAAAAGAGCATTGATAGATAAACTCCAACAAGTAAGGACTTTGAGATGCAATTACTCTTCTATCTGTTTTGCTTTTTCTTTTTTCTTTTTTTTTTAACACTTCATTTTCTTTTCTTTTCAATATGTACACTTTTTTTCAACCACTTTCCTTTTTCTTTTTCAACCACTTTCCTTTTTCTCAAAAACACCCCCAAACTTGTTAGAAAAACGATCCCTTTGATGTCTTTAATGCTCTCCTTATCCCTAAGGCTAGGTAAAATATTATTTTTCACATGAGATTTGTAATGAGTTATACAAAAGAAAGGGTTATTTAGGCAATTGGCTTTGATGTAAAGCATAACCCCAAGAGTGGCAGAGTATCCCCTAGATAATTCTGGAGTACTTCTTTGGAGAGAAGTGCTCCTCCGTCTCAAGTTTCAAGTACTCTTTGAATTAGAAAAAACAATATTTATTAATCATCAGAGTTGTTTAACCGTTTACACTGAAAGCTTATTTATGGATTGAGATTGCCTACAAGTTAGGCATTTCTATCTCTCTCCACCTCCATTTTTCTTTATTTTTTTTAGATAAAATAAATCACATCAAAGTATTAGGGAGAGAGGGCCTTCACCGGAGTCGTCCTTGTTGAGGTCACAAGACAGCGAGGCATCAGGCATCAATCAATCACATCATGAGCAGCAGCAAGATGCTCGTATCAAGGCCAAAAGATATTTTTAACATTAAGAGCATGTTTGAGATAACTTAAATTTTTAGATTTTAAATTCAAAAAATTATTTTCAAAATAATCTAAATTGTTTGGTATTTTACTTAAATTTATAAAAAAAAAATTTGAAAAAAATTATTTTATACCATCTAAAGCATGTTTGAGAAAGATTGATTTTTCCCATTTCAGCTATTTTTTTGGCTAAAAAGTTATTTCATACATAATCTATCATGTTCGACAATTAGCTTAAATTTATAAAAAAAACTTTTTTTGGGAGAAAAAAACTGTTTTATGTCATCTAATTTATTTTAGCTTAAGATTGTTATGATTTAATTATTTTTCATTCTCAAAACTCTCTTCCCTTTTTATTCTTACAAAACTTTTTATCCTTACAAAACTAACTTCCAAACAAGTATTATTAAATTATACAAATAACTTCATACCCTTTTTCATAATTTACTATGTAAAAGTGATTTTTTTTGCACCATCCAAACGAAATAGATTAGCTTAAAATCGATTTTCAGCAAAGATACCCAAACAAAAACAGATTCTGATTATAATCGATTACCACAATAATCGATTATCAACATAATCTATTTTTTCCAGCTTTTCCAAACACACACTAAATCATGCTACACCTTCGTAATTTTCATAGATTATGTCTAAACAGATTCAAAATCACCAATGGGAAAATGAAGGTATGATGGGGGTGAAAGGGCCAGGAAAGTTTGAGAACAAATAAAGTAAATCCAAGTGCCTATGCAATTAGTTGAATCAATACAGTCCAATTCCAATCGTTTAACAGGACTTCCAATTATATAGAACTTCAATGATCCCAACATGGTGATCCCTACTTTTCCCTACAGCTATGGCTTTACATATTCTCTAATAAACTGTTCCAATTGAGATATCTCCCCATTTAGACCAGAAGCATCTGCAGTTGTAACTTTGTTATAGCATTGGGTAAAAGAAAAAGGTTCATCAGGTACCCCAAGGGTGAAATCATTCGCAATGTCGGCTGCTGATATTACACTTCTTGATGCCCGTAATTTGTCACTGTAAAAGGATAATAAGAGTCAAGAATGGTGTTGACAGATGAAAAGAATAAGGCTGTTATAGATTGAATAATATATACATTTTTAAGATAATAACAAACCAATTGGTTGATTGATTCAGAACGTGTAGACAAATAAATATGAGGAAGAAGCTACAAAGACTAGAGTAAAAACCAAACAGCCAAGCAACAATATTTAAGGTATATACCAAGGCATTACACACAGAGAGAACAATAACAACCACCAGGCCTTATCCATCTCAGTGACGTGAGTAAGAATCAAACATCGCCATAGGGGCATGAGGGTATTAGAAAACCAAATTTTCAATAAATCCATTTAGACTGGTTATTTTATAATTTCTCCAAAAGTTTTATTTTGTATCCCTCTACCCCTTTTAACCAAAATCTCTTCCATTTCTTCCACTTTTCAGACTAGGCCTCTATTGGTCTTCTCACATAACCAAGCACCATAGATGAGTTTCTGTCATCTTCTCCTCAATAGGAGCTATTACAACTTTCTCATGAATATACCCGATCCTAATCTAACCTCTTTTTATATGTCCACTCATCCACCTTAATAATGTCATCTATGCTATACTTTTTTTTGCTCTATTGGCATTTTATTGCCCAACATTCACTACTGTAAGCATCGCTAGTCTTAAGCTTTCTGGTAGAATTGTTAGGCTCTTTGCAAAAATAAATTAAGCTATCTCTCTCTCTCTCTCTCTCACACACACAGATGCAGAACACGTAATCAATCAACTAAAGGGCATGCACAACTCCCTCCATTGTGAGGTCTAGGGAGTAGGGATGGTCAGATGTGCATGATTTTCCCCAATTCCCCTTATGTGCAGAGAGCCTGTTTACATGACCAAAACCCATGACCACCACCAGGTAACAATGCAACAACCTTACCATTGAGCCTATACTCACCGCTCACCCTGACATAATTCATCAACTGTTGACAATAATAAGCAATAATAAAACAATTGATGAAGAATCAAATGAGTGGAGATAAAACTGAGTTTGAAAGCCATACATTTCCTTCTCCAGCTGTCTGCGGATAAACTCCTTGGTATGGGCAGTGACTTTGTCTGTTTTGTTGCAGAGAATGAGCAATGGAATCTTCTTCCTCACAACACTTCCCTTGGTCAATATATCATATAGATACCTGTTAAGAAAAGTAAATTAGGAAGTGGAAGAATCCTTGTGTATACTGCACTACTGATACCACTTCTTCAACACGAATAGGGGAAATGGTCAGTAATTTCATGCTTACTTCCATTTGCTAATTACTAGCTCACCACTAATGTTGACAAAAGGGGTTACTTCATTCAAAGATGGTAATCTAGCATCAAAATGGAGAAAAAGAATATATATAGAGAATATTTAACAAAACACTTTTGGGGCAGAAGGAATTACTCTGAAGCAGCGCGGCAATTTGGTAAGAAGTCCAAAGCATCAACCACAAAAATTATGCCAGCTGCTTGAGGCAAGTATTCATCCAGTTTGGGTCGAAGACGAGAATGTCCAGGAACATCAACAATATGAACAGGTTTTATCTTGCGCTTCTGTCAAAGAAACATGAGACAATATTTGTTCCAGTTTATGTCTTCTTTTTTTCCGAAAAGGCAAAGATATCATTTAACAGAGTACCAGTTGTACTCTAACAAAGTTACAGAGCTATTACAAGGACCTACATCACCACTGCAGCCGCTAAATTCAAACAGCAGCAGCAGGGTAAACAGTAATTAATAATACAGAACCAATGCAGCAGCTACAGATTAACATCAACACCAAAACAAACACTAATATGTAATACATTACAGAAAGCTGGATTTGAACACCAGTCAGAGAATGAACAAGGTACAGCCGAGGATCTAGCTAAAAACCATTTTCAGTTTATGTCTGATTCCACAACTAACAAACAAGCATAAGAAACATAAGACATAGATAATTTCAACTAATTTGAGAACCCAAACTAGGCTTATTCTATTAAGAAGAAAGAGAGGTAAATGTCCTTGTTTATAAGGAATGAGAAGCAAGATTTTTACATATGCAAAACATGTTTTAATCTGTATATTCATGCATTTATTTGAGTGCAAGTAGCCTGAGATGTTACCTCTGTTGTTTCAGAATTAAGAATAAAAGTGCCCTCATTAGGTTCCATTGATGTGACAGTACCCTGATGGATAGAGCCATCCCTAAGCTGACAAAGGCATAAAAGTATGTCAATAACATGATCCTAGCTCAGGAAATGAAGATCCTTTCCCTGTGTAGTGTACTTAAATGAAAAGTAGTCGGTTAACTCTAAAACTTGAAAGGGAAATGATGATTAAAGAGTGAATAGAAGGAAATGATAAGCTTGCCTAAAAGACAGATTATATCAAGCCATTTAACAGCAGCTGCTAATGTAATAAGATGTCGTAAGTGTTTTGTTGTACATTCTAATTAGGTTCCAGCCTAAGAAATTACATTCAATTTCAGATTGTGCTGATGTTGTTCTGTTGTACATATTCTATCTAATCTTCTTATGACCTAGAGTTTATTTAGGTTATAGTTTGTGTAAATTCAATTTGCCTCTGTACAAGCAACATCAGCAGCAGCATAGAAATGAAGAAATGGCATTGGGAGATTACTTACCTGATAGAAGAGAACAGTTTTGCCGGCCCCGCTAAGCCCAGTCAATACAATGGTGTTAGACTTGCCACGCTTCAACAACCTTACTGCAATGCAATTCAAGGCAACAACAAAATCCATCAACAATCACAATAATAAAATAATCAAAATAACGAGAGATGGTAGTAAGTGGTGACTTGATAGGAGGAGTATGGTGGTGAAGAGGAGGACAGCGGCGGCGGCGTAGAGCTGAATTGGGGGAACGTGACGAAGATGATGGTCCATGGCGAGACGCCACCAGTGACCAAATTGTTCCTTCCATTGCTCCATCAGTTCTAGTTCTAGTTCTAGAGAGAGAGAGAGAGAGAGAGACAAATAACAGAAAGGAATTCGAATTCAGTGTTGTTTGGATTACCGGCTGTGGTGACTGAGGGAAGTGGCAGAGACACGCGGAACCAAGGTTTGGTTACGTTCCGATCCACCACGACAAATCAATCAGGGACCAAACGCCAACAAACAAGGGCTACCGTACTCTTCCTATAATTCTCACTTCCCAATTACCGGTCTGCTGTGGTTACATAGATTATTATTATTATATGTGAATGTGAAAATAATAGTATTTTAATAGTAAATTATATATATATATAATCGATTATAATAATTATTTGAAATTTTGAAAATGATTCCTTGACACTTGAATTGATCTTCTTGTTCATTTCTTTGCATTCTCATTAGTCATTAGGAAGTAGATTTTGAAGTTTTTAGCTTGTTCATATTGGTTTTGTTTTTTGATCAATCATTTATTTGGATGCTTGTTTTACTTCATGCTTACCATTTTTGTATTTAGTTTGTGGTTAATTGGAGGCATTTGACTAGGTTTTGTGATATTGGGACTAATTGGACCTTTGAGCTAATCAATGCTTAAATTCAGATTTTGGATAATTTCTTACCTTATATCAGTTCTCAGGGCATAAATGGAACTGTAGTGGGCTTATGATGATGATATTGGAATCAGGCATAGCTATAACTTTCATAAAGAGTTCAAGACCCCATTCAGAAGTCTTAATGGTCAAATCAAGCATAGAAGAAGCGACGAGAGATGGTTCCCGACAGCTTGACTTGAGCCCAATTATTATTAAAGTTAAATCACAATCACCATAAAATAAAAATAAAATCAACAACTTAAAGTAACTGTAAGTGAAAAATGATTTACAATGATGTAAATGGATCCCTCCACTATCCCTTCCCCTAATCTCTCTATATATGTATATACGTTAAACTAGCATGAACCAATCTAATAAAAGAAATTAGTATTTGTAGATTTTTTAAAAATAATAAATAAAGTGCACATAGCATCCCTATATTGGATAAAATGCAACCTTAATTTTCGCTTCATTATGTGACATCCATCCATGTATTGGATAACATGCAGTCTTCCATTTGCAGCTCAATTCTCGAACCCTCTATATAAACCCCTCAAAATGCACCCTTTCCCACTCATTCTACCCTAAAAAAACAAAACGCAGTTGAAACACAAGCACGACAACTATTCCAATGGCAACAGAGAATAAGTTCCAAGAAGAAGAAGAGAAGCTCCTCTCCAAAGGGACACCTTAGAGGCCATATTCTTACACGTGCCACTCATCCACTTGGAGCCAGCTCGTCACATGTCAAAGGCGTGGAAGCGTGCAGTGTCCACTTCCCTACACCACGTCAACCTCATCAAGCCTTGGCTCACAGTTTACACCTAGAACCTTAACAAGTAGTGGCCGTCGCCGGAGATAGAATGCACGTGACGAAAAAAAAGCTCATGCGTCACCTACTCCTTCGACTGCGACGCCAAGATCTAGCACAGACCATACGATCTGTGTCCCGATCAGAGCATTTTCTGCTGCATCACCAGAATGTTGCGCAACTGTTTGATCGTGGCAGGGATGGTTGGTGACGCAGAGAATGCGAAGGAGGTGAAGTTGTGGGAAGTGAAGGGGAAATTAGGGTTAGGGTTGGGATAAAAGGAGTTTTGGTGCGATGAATTGGTGGCGATGCCGAAAGAGATGGTGGCAAAGCTGAAAGGTGAGGAGGATGGGTGTGGTGTGATGCGTTGATGGCGATGACTTCGATTGGGGATTTTGTTTACATGATGAACCCATCAGAATCGGAAGAGATGGTTGTGTGCAAGGTTGGGGATGGGGGTGGGTGTGAATGGAGTTGTGTGAGGAACGCGGTGGTTGACGATAGCGCTCGGATGCGGAGAATGATGTTTTGCGGTGGCGATGTTGGGGTGGAAGATTTGGAGAAGGCGGTTCGGAGAATTGTAGGTTTGTTGGGAAAGAAATTTGAATAGGATCAAAGTTGAGAGTGAAACCGAAGGTGAAGTAGGAGTGTGAGGAAGCTATTAATATGTAATTGTCAGTGAACCAAGTGTAGTGAGTAACTCAGCTGAGTTGTATTATGTGTATAATATTTTTAAATATTAGTATTAAAGTTTTATATTTTTACATAATTATATATTGTTTTTTTTTGTAAAAAGTATAGTATATTACCAAAGAGTTAAAATATTATGCATTGTCAGTGTAATTTTTTTTATACTGTCAACCAATCATAAATTATGATATGAATGACTTATAAGGTAGTTAGAATAATAGTCAAACATGACAATTTATAATTGATTGATAGTATAAAAAAGCTTTACATTGTCGGTGCATATCAATTAAATCCATTACCAAAAGAAAAAAAAAATATACAGGTTTACAAGGGGCATACCCCAGAAAGAAACGACGTGCAGGCCACCAAAACAGCTGCATATATGCTCAAACCAAAACAAATCGCAACAAACTAACCTATCCAAAGCGGAACGATGGTTGACATCTATTAATGGCCATTAACTTGGTAGTTGAGCAAAAGCAGTTTGTCCAAAATGCACTTAAGGAAGAAAGAATTCTCTTTCAAGTGAAAGGGAGCTATTTTTTGGGACCCAAGTTAAATGGCATTAAAAGCATAATTAAGAAATAAAACATGATAAAGACAAAGTTTAAAGGTAATATGAATCACTTTGTTAGATTGGCCAAGGCGTAGAGATGACTCCCTAGGTTGGTCAAGGAAGTTCCTCAAGAGCGGGAACCCTAAGCCAATATTGATGGGCTTTGAGGTGGATTCGCTCCCAGAGGTGTATCAGACCTCAAAAAGGGAGATGACATGGTAATCGTGGATGAGGCTGTGAATCTCAAGACACCCTAAGATCCAACCAAAGCAACTACGCCTTCCCTCGCTGCCGCACTTGCGCCTTTCACCAAAATAAACTTAATTTATTTTTCTAGCCTTACTCACCTTTTGTTCCTTTACCCCTTTTGGCTTAAGATCCTCTTTGTAGCCGTCAGACACCATAAAAAACAGATCCCCTTCCCTGAGATAATTGACTTCAATCCCCAACAAAGATGACCTATCTTTATCATTGCAATTAAATGTTTCTTGTCCCCTTTTTTGACTTTAAGATTTTATATAATGAGCCTTGAGACCAAGTTCACAACAACAAGCAAACCCACTTGATCAAGGAGACCCCCTTGAAAAAACATGGGATCACCTTCATCTCCGAACCATGTTATATTCATCTGTTCACTACTAAGATGAAAGGTCTAAGGTTCCTTCTTGCACACTCTTAACGTCACTAAGTTTATGTACCTAAATTCTTACCCTCTTGTTAAGTATTATTAAGGTCACTTTGTCACATTTCGATCTGAAACGTGTAATTGAGCAATGAAATAATTTATTTTTCATATTTAATCCAAACATTATCTTATTAGTGTAGAATTATTAACTTATTATACAATGCGAAAACTTATCACAAAACTTTAAAATTGGAAGCAGCAATATAAAATTTCCAAAATTATATTTTCACACAGCAACACACGTGAGGAAAATCAATCAATTCCCCTCACCCTTTCTCAGTTTGAGCAGCACTTGGAATACAACTTCAAGGTGAATAAATATAGTTTTCAGAATTTAAGTGCATTTTATTTTATATAATAATAAATAATAAATATAATATAATATAATAACTACATATATTATATCCAAAATTCTGAAAAAGTTGTATTTTCAAGCCGAACCCAAACAAGACGGAGACAATTCGAGCACGTGACCTGTCAAAAACTTTACCTGCAGCTTTTTATTTTCCAAGAGACATCCCATTGTTCTCTGATCGATCCCACACATCCCTTCACTCCAATCACTAACAATTTAAAATTAACAAACAGTATGTTGTTACAAAAGCACAGCTTTTTAGAACAATTATTTGAACTGGTTTATATTTTTTTAAGAAATTTATGTTGCTGGTTCTGTTTCTTCATCTACATTCGTGTCGACTTTGGCATTTTGTTTTGGCCCATGTGTGTTTGGTTCTTTTGATTGTCTGAGTGAGTTTCTTGCTCCTCTACAAAACAAAGAAGATAATGGTAGTGGAATCATTGGGAACTAACAGAGCTACGGCTAGAAAACAACCACATCCTCACATGGAATTTGTGGGGATTATCCAAAACTTATAGAAATCAAACCCAGCATTCTCAGATCTCAAGGATCTCAGAATTTCAAGCTTGAAGTTTGGTTTCTTCTCAGCAAAGTTTTGCACTTTGTTTTTTTGCTGCTTGCTCTTTAGAGTTCATAATACAATGCTCTTTTGAGTTCTCAGGATTCTCCTTTTTCAAGCTGCTTTTGTGGTGAAAAATGCAATTTTGGCATCTGGGTCGGTTGTATTACCGGTCATAGAATTGGTTCTTAAGGAAAGTTGCTGTTTTTGTAAGAATGGTTATGCTTTATAGGAACCTGGTTACAAAAGTGGCGTTTTTTTTTTTGGATAAGGTGATACAGACATAACTTCTTTGTCAGAAATGGCGAGTCCACTAGTTAGTTATGGCGGTTTTGAGCAGTGGCTACTTGTTGCGTGAAGGAGGGAGAGAGAGAGAGAGAATGGAACGTAGTAGTTCAGTGTTTTGGTTACTGGGTTTGCTTCTTCTGGCGTGGTTGAAGATGTCTTCTGCTGCTCTTTCTCCTTCTGGGATAAATTATGAAGGTTAATTTTGTTGGGAATTATTTTATTTCCTTTTTATTCATGGTTATCTTTGGTAAAGCTTATGAAGATAAATATTTTCTATTAACATTTTATAGCAGCTAGTCGTGCATATTGGACTATTTAATTATGCTGGAAATTAGCAGGCATGGTAGTGGGAGGAATATTAAAGTTGATGCTAGTTTGTGGCTTATTGTTCTTTGGGCTGGAAAAATGAGAATTTTCAGATGGAAGCTCTTATGCTCTTATTTTTGTTCCTTGAACAGTTGTAGCCCTGATGGCCATTAAGAATGACTTGATTGATCCCCACAATGTTCTGGAGAATTGGGATATTAATTCTGTTGATCCTTGTAGCTGGAGGATGATTACTTGTTCTTCCGATGGTTATGTTTCTGCATTGTAAGTTGTTTTAAGTTTCAAGAGTTTTCCAAAGTGGCAAACATGTTCCAAGACTTTTTGTTCCTAGAAAATATATGCACCGTTAGTGTAAAGATTTTTTACACTGTCAACCACTCATAAATTGACACATCATTAAAAATGTTTGACTTTTATCATGAATACCTAAAAAGTCGGACATGAGATTATTTGTAATTGGTTGACAGTGTAAAAAACTTTAGTGTATCAAAATTAAACTCTTACTGATATTATTATCATTATTATTATTATTAATATTTTTTTTTTACTCAGGGGATTGCCTAGTCAGAACTTGTCTGGTACACTATCTCCTGGGATTCAAAACCTTACCAACTTGCAGTCTGTGTAAGTCAATGCTAACTTTTATAAGGGTTCTTCGTATGGGTTTTTTTTTTGCTTTGGATTGCATTCATCCTTCTCCAAAGTTATGCTCTTTAGACTCGTGGATGCTTACAAAAGAGTTATTAAGCAAACAAAGTGAAGGCGATTGATGCTGAAATAATTGTACACATCTGCAGGTTGCTTCAGAACAATGCCATTTCTGGTGCCATTCCTGCTGCAATAGGAAAGCTGGAAAAGCTTCAGACACTTGACCTCTCCAATAATGCATTCGGTGGTGAGATACCAAGTTCTTTGGGAGGCCTCATGAACCTGAGTTATTTGTAAGTTACAAGATTGTTTTTATATGTTAACCTGATGCAGAGATTATGAATTTGATACCTGCTTATATGCTACTTTTGAAATTCCATTTCTGATAGCATTTACATTGTCCTTTGTGCATGCTAGGAGGTTAAACAATAACAGCCTTACAGGAGCTTGCCCTCTGTCTCTTAGCAACATTGAAGGTCTAACCCTAGTGTAGGTCTCTGTCACTTTATTGACCCATTGTTTTATGTTATATCCACAAATCCCAATGGCTGATTAGATTTGATTTCTCCTATAAAAATGGTATATTAACTATTATGAGTTGAAAATCTATGTAGGGACCTTTCTTTTAACAATCTGAGTGGTTCCTTCCCTAGAATATCAGCAAGAACATTCAAGTAAGACCATTTTACTTTTCTTTTTGTCTTTAGTTCCATATGCAAGTTGACAACAAAGTGATGTACATCTTGCTCAATTTTTACTTCCAGGATTGTGGGTAACCGATTAATTTGTGGTCCAACAGCAAATAACTGTTCAACTGTTTTGCCGGAGCCGCTTTCCTTCCCCCCAGACGCCCTAAGAGGTGTTAGTGGCATCTATCTTTGTACTCTATTTCCAAATTACTTATCTCTAACAATGCCATGACATTTTTGCATGTGGGGATTTTGGTTGTCTAGGCCAATCAGACTCTGGTACAAAAAGCCATCGTGTAGCAATTGGTTTTGGTGCAAGTTTTGGTTCTGCTTTTGTCATTGTGATCATTGTTGGGTTTCTCATTTGGTGGTGGTATAGACAAAACCAGCAGATATTCTTCGACGTTAATGGTTAGTCTTTGCTTAAGCTCCCCCTCCCTCCTTTTATACTTTTATATCTCTTGCTCATCATTATTCATTAGTAAATGTTGAATTGGAGGGTTTTAAATATGAAAGGAAGAAGAGAGACTAGAGACTCAAAATAATATGAGATTGATATTAATCTGATGTGATACAAAAGACAAACCCAATAGCCCTGTTTATAGTAGTAGAATCCTAGTTCTAATTAAATAAAGAAACAAATTATGAAATATAAATAGGAAATAAGTCTTAAGTAATAATTTAAGATACTATAAAATATTCTAAGATATAAAAATGATATAGTGAGATGTTTTTCATATTCTAACAGTAAATATTTTGGTAGAAGTTGAAAAGAACTTGGTGATCATCACGTCCATGTTAAAAGCACACAATAATTTAGGATTGATTTTAAAGTAATTCTCATCTTCACAGGCTTGCTTCATTTCATAGTTGTCACACTTTCTAACTTTTTGTTTGCAATGCCATACCTAGTAGTTATTGACCTGTTCAAAATTAACTAATGCTTGTCTCTTCCAATGGATTGTCTTTTTCTGCCCATGGAGCTTGTTTGATTATTCCTTGATTGTTTTGTTATTTGCCAACTCTTTTTGAGCTTATTAAGACAGCAGTAACACTCCTTACTTGTTACTAATGGATTCTCATATCGTGCATTCTAGAGTCCTCATTTCCTTAAATCTCTTCCACTGATATTTAATATGAACTTATTTTGATACTTGTGAATAGTGTTATGCTATTTTCTTCGATTCCTCTATACTGTATTCAATGTATTCTCTTTCTTACTTGTCAGAGAAATACGACCCTGAAGTGCGCCTTGGTCATTTAAAGAGGTATTCATTCAAAGAGCTTCGAGCTGCAACAAACTATTTCAATTCAAAGAATATTTTAGGAAGGGGAGGCTTTGGAATAGTCTACAAAGGGTGCATGAATGATAGGTCTGTTGTGGCAGTTAAAAGGTTGAAGGACTATAATATTGCTGGTGGTGAGATCCAATTTCAAACAGAAGTTGAGACAATAAGTTTGGCCGTGCACCGGAATCTTCTGAAGCTCAGTGGATTTTGTAGTACTCAGAATGAAAGGCTCCTTGTTTATCCTTATATGTCAAATGGCAGTGTAGCCTCAAGATTAAAAGGTTAGCCGAGCTCTTTGGACTTTTCATTGCAAATGGTGGGTTTTATCTTCATGTTTCTCCTGTTAGTTGTACTCTGTTGGTTACCTAACCTGCAGCTAAATTTACTGCCATCGCCTTTTTTCTTATAAAACTTGACAATTACCTGTTTTATGATCATTCCAACTCTACGCTGTTGTGTGTTATTTGGCCACACTCATTAACACTATTTGTTGCACCTATGCCTACTGGATTATGAGGCATGCTTCATTCTTCCTAGTGCTGTGACCACATCTGCTACTTCTTTGCATTAACATGTAGCCCGCTGCAAAGTGCTGCTTGGCCTGCTAGATACTTGTTCATTGCAATTGTAAGCCAGGCAGCATCCTGGTATGACCAATAATGATCTAGTCTAGTACTACTATTGTAGAAACATCATACTGATGTGAGTCCAATGGCTTTACTGAAATTGTCACTTTCTTGCTTCCTATGTTCTTAGTTTCTAATGTCATCCTTACTAGCATGGAGAAGTTCACTCAAATTATCTTCAGGGGCTGAAACAGATTTAGATAATTACTATCACAGAGTTTCCATGAAGGAAAACTCTTTTTGCTGAGTTGTTCAGTCACAGAACCCATTTGCTGAGTTGTTCTGTTTCTTCTGTGCTAATCAATCTTTTTTTTAGCTGCTTATTACTGAGTTTGAAAATTACACTAACTGTTCAAGACTTTTTTTAACCTAAACCTGCCTTTGGGTTTGAATCTTATACCAGATCATATTAATGGTCAACCAGCTTTAAATTGGGCAAGGCGGAAGAGAGTAGCTATAGGTACAGCGAGAGGGTTGGTTTATTTGCACGAGCAATGTGACCCTAAAATTATTCACCGTGATGTCAAAGCTGCCAATATATTGCTAGATGAAGACTTTGAAGCAGTTGTTGGCGATTTTGGTTTGGCTAAGCTTCTAGATCACAGAGATTCTCATGTGACGACGGCTGTGCGTGGCACTGTTGGTCACATTGCTCCAGAGTACTTATCTACAGGCCAGTCATCAGAAAAGACTGATGTGTTTGGGTTTGGAATCTTGTTGCTTGAGCTGATCACAGGCCATAAGGCTTTAGATTTTGGGCGAGCATCAAACCAGAAAGGTGTCATGCTTGATTGGGTACTCTCTTTCTCCAGATTTTCTCTACTCTAATTCCCTTGTTTCTCCTCAAGTTAGCATATATAGAACTGTTGAAAGTTCCAGAGGAATATTTATTTACAGAAGGACAAAACTTAAGTGCAGTTTCATAGATACTTTAGGTGTCATTTTTTAATGGGAATAGGATATGTATAACATGTTACACATTTTTTATTCCCATTGAAAAACAACACCTAAAATACCTACGGAACTGCACTTCAGGTTTGTCCTTTCATGAACTTATAATGAATGAGTTGTGGGCATTCTTAGCATGTAGATAGCTGATTAGTTTCTGTACTTCATAGGAAATGATGTTTAGGAAAATCCACTTTCACTGCAAATTATTTTCTCCCCCCTAGTAATTAGGTCTAAGAAAAGCATTCTTTCTGTTTGACTTTTTATTCAATTATCATCCTTGTGATTAATGTGAACCATCTAACTTTCAGGTTAAGAAGCTGCACAAGGATGGAAGATTAAGTCAAATGGTTGATAAAGATCTAAAAGGAAACTTTGATTTGGTTGAATTGGAAGAAATGGTTCAGGTTGCACTGCTGTGTACACAATTTAATCCTTCCCACCGTCCTAAGATGTCAGAAGTATTAAAGATGTTGGAAGGTGATGGCTTAGCTGAGAGATGGGAGGCCTCACAGAAGATTGAGACGCCAAGGTTCCAGTCTTGTGAAAACAACCCTCAAAGATATTTAGATTTTATAGAAGAATCTTCACTCATAGTAGAAGCCATGGAGCTTTCTGGCCCTAGGTGACAACTGACATGTTTCTTGGGTTTCCACTATAGCTTCCTCTTTAAAAGATGTAGTTTAAATGGTAAAAATGAGATTATATGTTTTTGGTATCAATAGCTATGATTGCTTGTATTCATCTGTAAAAAGAAAAAGGAAGTCATGTATTATAAGTATCTTTTTCTTTGTTGGTTCAGAAGAATTTTGAATCAATGCCAGAAAATTGTGTAATTGCACTTAATCTGCCGACAAATTGACAATGGGGTTGGATGACTTGATGTACCAGATTCATGCTTGTTGACAAATATTGTCTTGCAGATGATTCACAACAAAGTCCATAATGTTCGTGAGCAAGAGTATAGAGCCAACCAACAAGGGGTTGGGAGATATAAGGTGTTGGGTTTGATTTCCACTCCCTCCAACATAATAAACTAACAACTAATATTTGTCCATAAAAAAAAGAGTCAACCAACAAGGAATAAAACTTTCAACTTCTTCAAGCTACAATTGGAAACCACTTTGTGAGTTTTAGTATATTGTTAGAATGTTTGGGTTTAATTTCACTCTAGAAGTTAGTTTATAGATGAAGGGTTGTCCAGGACTCCAAGTTTTTATAATGAATTCTTTGCTTGTGTATTCAACCGTTATAAGACTTTTGACACTTTACATTCCTCTTCACGTTCAGGACTGGTTAACTGAAGCATAAAGTTTGCAGAAATGAATATTTGTAAGTGACTCCACATCGCAATAGGTTATGGTACCATGTTAATGATTGAGTCTAACTTCACTTTAAAAGCTAGATTATAGAAGGAGGACTATTCAAGTTATTATAGATGGTTCTTTCTTGATATACTAACTAACGTGAGACTTTTGATACTTAATATATACCTCATTTAAAATTCTTCTATTAATCCTTCTAATACTAAATAAAAGTATTAAATAAACAAATAATGCATCTGGTGTTTTGAAAATATGAAAGACATTTAATATTTACTTTAGTATTAGGGCCGGCAAAATAATTCATGTATCAATTATCCATCCGATCCGTTCATGAAAAAATCCATCCAACCCATCCATTTATAAAAGAAAAAACAAATGGGTTGGATTGGATTGGATTCTCTTTTTTAATGGATGGCTCATGACCCGTCCAATTGCTTTTTGTAAATCCGTTAGACCAGGAAAAAATAACAGAGTGGATTTTTTTTATCCATTCCAAAATATTTTTCACAAACCAAAAAAAATGAAGTCAAAGTTTTCCCCCCACATGGGATTTACATGCCTTTAAATCATTATTTAGAGAAAATATTGTAGAAAAGTTTTGCCCACTGAAATAAGACTATATTAGTTTTGGTAGCACAATTTTCTAATTTTAATATCTTCTTGAAAACCTGAGATGATGGGTGCTACTTCTATAACAATTGCTATATAACAGAATTTGCAGAATTAAAGTTATCAGAGATGCAAACAATAGTAAATAGAACACTAAAATCCATTCAATTACGTTAAAAGTATTTCTAAAAAAATATTCTCATAACCTCGGACGGGCACGACCGACCGCCTACCGCTTACCAGTCCACCAGTCGACCCAATCTGTAGGCTGTATATGAAAAATATTAAAATAAAAATGGATAAGTCGGATATCCATTCATATAAAAATAATTAATGGATGAGTTGGATGGTTTTTTATTAAATGAATCATGGTTGGATTGGATTTTTTTAATACATTTTTAATGGATCGAAATGGATTGATGGATTATTTTTTACACATCCATTATAATCCGAATCAAAATCTATCTCATCCATCCATTTGCCATCGCTATTTACTATGGATCCACCAGTGGTATTTATACTTTATATGCAAAAAATTTATTATATTATATTTGCAGTTATAGTGAAAAAATTATATATTTATATCTAATTATATATTAGTTAGAGACAAAAATTCTATTTTGAGTTTAATTATTATATATTATCAGTATAAAGTTTTTTACATAGTTAACAAATCAAAAATTACAATTTCAATGACCTATAAGATAGTTAGGATAAGAGTCAATCTTTTTTAATAATTTGATATTTTCTTATTGATTGATAATATAAAAAAATTTATACTATCAATACATACCAATTAAATCTTTTTATTTTAACTGACACCAACCTCTCCAACCATGCACCACCTGTGTCCTCCCCAAGACAAAACCTTTGGATCTCTCCCATTTCACTGCTACACCAGAAATTCCATCTAGGATCGTATATGGCGCCACTACAATTGGCACCATCACCAAGAAGTGCCACCTGACATGAAAAATATAAAAAAAATTAGAGTGCCTGCTATAGCACATAAAAACACCCCAAACAAAAACAAATGGTTTCGGAATTCCTTTACTTTGTTGATTTGTCCGTAAATAAAATTACACGAATCTGGTGAATCACGGGCGATTTCCAACACTGGTAACTGTTAAACAAAGTTATAAACATGGGTAGTGTAGCGAGTCTGGCGACAAATTAGCTTTATGGAACTGCAAAGCTGGCATATTTACGACGTCGTGTCATCGCATCTGTTCATACTTCATAGTTAATTAATTAAGAATGTTGTTATAATATTTTTAAAAAGTAAAGAAATTAGATATTTTTTATCCAATCAAAATATATCATCTTAATTAATTGAATAATTTTAATATCAAATAGGACTAAATTTTTTCCATTTAATTGAATAACATAAATAAGGATATGATATCCAGAGATATTATAAAATCTTCCTTTAATTAATAGCAAAACTGAATAAGGCCCACGCAATGGGCTTGGAGGGCAAGTTTGCCAGCAAGTCGTGAACAGCGTGCTCCTGCGTTCTGAAAATCATCACATTCACTCAAAAATTGTTTTGCTTCCCACGCGTTCCACGTGTCACCATCCCATCGTTGAGTTCTGGCGGTGCTACTGCTACTGCTACTGCGACCGCTACTCTATACCCGTGCACCGAAAGACCACCACTGCATGTCTATTCCTTTACAACATCACTAGCGTGCTCTTCTGGACGCACCACGTTTCACCTCGTTCCATCTCTGCACTTTCAAAACTGCCCCTTAACCTCAGTTGATTTGGAAAGGGGAACTCTACAGTAAGAAAATAAAAGGTTTTTTATTATTGATTTGATTAATTATATAGAGATTTTAATCCACTAAATGATCCAAAGGTAGATAATCCCTTATTTTCTTATATTATAGTTTCACTCCCTTTAAAGGAACCAAATTCATTTATTTGCAACTCGTATATATCGGACCAATTGTACTATTATCACGGGTCTAAAGTGAGAATGTCTTTAAAATAAGAGATATGAGTGTTTTTATCTTTAAATTATTTAGTGGATTGAGATTTTTGTACACTTTATCAAATGAATAGTGGTACATATATTTTCTTACTTTAAAGATAATCTCACTTTAAAGAATTCAAATCCCATTATTACTACTAGCTGAAAGACAGGAACTTCGATGCCAGTTTGTCGACATTTTTTTTCTATGTGTGCATTTTCTTTTGGATATTTTATTTGGTATTTTGGTAATTTGAGTAAGACGTGTATATTTGATTGATTATTGTATATACATAGTATCAATATGTTAATAATATATGTTATACATAAGTGTAAACATACATAAAATAAAGAAGCAAATTAATATAAAACCAAAATATAAAATATTATTGCTTTGTCATCCTCAAATATGACGTAATTAGGAGATCAAATAGTGATCGTATTTCAGGAGCATTTTTTATTTCGCTGCATTTTATAATAATAAATTAATTTGTCATTATTTTATTTAACGAGTAAGAAAGCATACCAATGAAATAAAACAATCATAATTTTGAATTGCGGTTTACCTTCCAAGGATTCTTCTCAATTTTTTATACATCTCATTATCAATAAATTCGGAGTATTTTTTTTTATGAACCACCGTAAGTAGGGCCTTTGGCTCCCTAGTGGCATCATGGACCCATCCCCACAAGCTTCGGTCCTTTGGTCCGACTATAAGACTAATCCTTGGTCGGCTTCTTAGAGTAGGGAATGAACCCTTGGTTTTCGCAACCTCCAAACTAGAGTGTCTGCCACCAGGGATTCAAACTTGTATACTCCTCCTTATAGGGTCGAGATGCTTACCACTCGACCAACTTTTGATTAGTAAATTTTTGGAATTTTAAAAACTACAAATGAACTCACATAATGTAATGTACAAATATGAGATATTCAATATTTCAATCTTAATTAATATAATAATTGATCATAGAACATGTTAGAACATGAAGAATGCAGACATTTTGTTTTAGTTGAAATGTGCTAACATGACAACTTTTACTTGATATTGCATTTTCAAGTTTCCTAATAATTAATGAAAAATAAGTTAGTACTGATTTAAATTGGAAAAATGCTACAACTTATTTTATGCTAGATATGAATTGTATTACGCCAAATACATCTTTATATCAATTAACATCTCACACATAAAACATTTTGAAGGAATCATATTACATTACCTATTTATCTTTTGAGCCAATAATTCTTTTTTTACCATCTTCCAAAGTTGAGTTTTAGCTGCTATTACTGTAAAACCCCACCTAACAAAGTCTATTTTTAGATGATGAATCTGCTATAAAAAAATTTATAGTATTAGTGAATTGACAATGAGATTTTGTAATGAACTTTCTCCTTCCCATAGTATTGCAGTTTGGCGGGGTATCCTCACCATATCATCATGTTTGGTAGGTTCAACACCATTTCCAATGTGCATAATAAATTGTGCAAAATCATGATCTTGCAATGATCACATATTTTGGCGCAAATGTAGGACCTTTGTGTTAGCCCATAAATAAGACTTAACAATACACGTAGATATCACTTGGTGAAAATCCCCTCCCATTATCACCATTTTCCCCCTAAATGGAGCATCACAATCTAGAATATCCTTTAATGTTCGATCTAATGCTTCTAAAGATATCTAATTGTCATGGGTGCTTTGTGCCAAATGATTGTTGTTGTTTCTTTAATTAACTTTGCAAGATCTTTACTTATTGAGCAAAAGGACCTGGCTCGATATTGATAAGTATCTTAAATCGAGAACATGCAGTTCTACCACCAGGTAAGAGTGTCGCAACTATATAAGATGAGGTGATCGCTAAGATCCTTACATCTCAAACTTGGCATTAAAGTGCGATAAAGGAATGTTTTACTTGTTCCTCCTAGCTCATCCACACACAAAAAACTTGACTCTCGTTATGCTCGATAACATTCATAATGGTATTGAAAGCCTTCCATTGGTCATTATTTAACTTTTCTACAGATTTCATATCATCATTAGGAATTTAGACCAATAGCTCTTCATGTATAACTCTTGGCACTGGATTATCTTGAGTTGTCTCCAATGTTAATGCTGACAAATCATAATTTGTGATATGTTTTCCATATTGAATTAGAAGGTCATTCAAATCCCTCGATAGCATATTAGTCAAGTTTGATCCCATGACAATGCTTGTTGAAGGATAATCTTCTACCATGTAGGTGTAAATCTCATTCTAGAGACGTCTAACATCAGTTGGTTCACAAAAAATTAATATAGTCACAAACAACCTCCTTAGAGCGTATTACATAGTCATAGACTTGATGCTTCAACTAAAAAACCTTAATGCTCAGCTGCTTTTTTGAATATGGGAAAACATGTGCCATTTACGGAAAGTAGGTATTCCCAACTTGTTGGACCTCTTAAATGAGATAACAAAACACACAAGTAGAATTTCTCTCGTTCTGAAGATGATATTGTCTGCCAATTACTTTCTTTTTTGACCTTTTTCGATATTATTCTTTATCCCCCATGTGCCAACAAAAATGCTCTAGAATCTCTCTGTACAAATATCTTCTAGATTATGGATCTCTGTTGTGACCAAAACAACCAATAAAGGATAATGCACACCATACCACTCAAGAAACAGTGCGACATTGCCAAGGATAATAAAGAAGTAAATAGTTACATACAAAGAAAGTGGGGCCTTGGCTAAGATTCATGAAAAGCCCAATTTAGAGAATAAAATTGGATTATGGATTCATAGAGATTTATAAGATTGAATTTGGTTTCTCTGGTAATAACTCATTAATATGTCATAGAAACCTCAATCGCTAAATATATCACTCAGAATAAATAAGATGTATCAATCATGGCAAAATATACAACAATATATAATGGGAATAGCAGGTTTTGCCATGCACAAATGTTTTCCAAATTTATCCTTACCTCCAATTTTTTCCTGAATAACTTCTGAAGACAATTTCTTTTACTTCAAGCGCAGTTATATGAAGATTACCAATGCATCTATTCTTCTTCTCCTTCTCCCTAACCTTAAACCCTCTCTTCCCCTTATACAATTCTCAATCATTCGCCTCACTGCCCTCTTATCCCGTATGTTCTACAATGTTTTTCATTTTTTATTTCAACCCTAACCAAACCCTACCATTTTTGTTTCTTTAATTATTATCTTTCCTATCTTTCTTTTGTTTAAGTCTTTGTCCTTTTGATATTTAAACTCACTGGTCGATTGGGTCCCTATGATTTTCAATTTTTAATACATTTTTTTAATTTTTATTGTTTTTCATTTGATTTTGGAACACAAATAAGGTGTTGTATTTTATTGGTTACCTGTGTATTTTAACGGCAGAATAATGATGAAGGGATGGTGTAAAGTTCTTGACTTTGTTCTATTGTTTCATGTCAAAATCAATTTGCCTGAGAAATGTGTTACCGAGGGCAACGACAATATCTGAGGAAACATCAAGTTGGGCAAGGCAAGTTTTTGATGAGAAACGTGATGATGTTATAGTCCTAGATGATGTCAAAGAGGTTGATAAGAGGGTTTCAATGAAACAAAGGCGAATGAAGACCCAAAACAGGAGTTACTTGTGGAGAAACAAGAAGGATTATCATTGGATTTTCTGGATAAGCTCAATGTAAAGGTCATTTTAACCACCTAGATTGTTTAGTTTTTAGTAATCTGTATAAAGTCTTTACACATTTGTATAGGGTCCATGAGTCTGTTTCTGGTGGGTCATTACATATGTATTGTTATCACTGATTTTTGGATTTGGATATATATTTTTCCAAATTGAGTTGCTATGATGACACTACATTTTATTGATGGTTCGATGATACTTCGATAGTCATGTCGAATCTGAGCGGCTATCGGAGCAACTCTACAAGTTTTCATTTTTTTTTTATTCATTTGCTTAGTGAAATTGTTTACCATAAATTATCATTAATAAACTGTAGTGTCATCATAGCAACTCAATTAGGAAAAATATATATCAACATCCAAAAATCTGTGGAAACAAATCATATGTAGTGACCCACCAAAAAACAAACTCATAGTCCCTATACAAATGTGTAAAGACACTACAAAGATTACTGAAAACTAAACAATTGTGGTTACAATGACCTTTGCATTGAGCCTATCCAGAAAATTCAATGACATGCCTTCTTGTTCCTCCACAAGAAAACTCCTATTTTGGGTTTTCATTTGCCACTGTTTCATTAAAACCCTTCTTATTAACCTCTTTGATATCATCTAGGACTATAGCACCATCACGTTTTTAATCAAAAACTTAACTTGTCCCACTTGATGTTCCTTCAGATGTTGTTGCCCTCGGTAACACATTTCTCAGGCAAATTGATGTTGCCATGAAACAATAGAACAAAGTCAAGAACTTTACACCATCCCTTCACTATTATTCTGCAGTTAAAATACACTGGTAACCAATAAACTAGAACAACTTATTTGTGCTCCAAAAGCAAATGAAAAACAGTAAAAATTAAAAATTTGTATTAAAAATTGAAACTCGCAAAGACTCAATGGACCGATGAGCTTGAAAATCAAAAGGACGAAAACTTAAACAAAATAAAAGTTGAAAATGTAATAATTAAAGAAACAAAATTGATAGGGTTTGGTTAGGGTTGAAATAAGAAATGAAAAGGATTAGAGAACATACGAGATAAGAGGCGGCGGTGCGAAGGACTGAGAATGGTCTGGGGATATATATATAACTGCACTTGAAGTAAAAGAAACGACCTTCAAAATATATTCAGGAAAAAGTTGGAGGTAAGGGTAAATTTCGAAAAAAATTGTGATTACCAAAACTTGATATTTCCATTATATATTGTGATAGATTCAATAGAAATATGTTAGTACTATGCTCCATTGAAAATTGAAAATGATTAGTTCAGATATTCGTTTGCTGTATGGACTTTTTCGGACATTTTATTGATTAAAAACGTTAATATAAAATTAATTTTTTTAAAAATAACTTGAAATTAGTTTATAATATAAAACATAAAAAAAAATAATAATTTAAAATATAATCACTATAAATATAATTAAGATTTAATTAATATGCATTGTCAGTGTAAAGATTTTGAAGACTTTTTGCACTATCGATAAATCATGTATTGACACATAATTAAAAACATTTGACTTTTATAATAACAATCTTAAAAGTCACACTTACTATATCTGGATTTATTAATTTGGAAATAATAATAAAACCTTAGAGCATGTCCTTGATTTGTTGGATTCAAAGCAAAATAAATCAATAAAAGAAAAGAAATAAGCATTTCATTTGATTGTGTAATATAATAAATTGAAATAATATAAAAATAAATAATGTGATTAATCGAAAGATTTAAAAATATAAGGTATTCTTATAATAGGTCATACAAATTTTTATTTTATTGATTTTTTATCAGAACCGCCTCTCTCTCTCAACCTTCCCTCTACTCCTCTCTCCTTCTTCCTTATCCACCGGAGGGGGTGGTTTTGGGCCATTTTTTGACCTGGAATCACCCCTCTATATCGTTTTTTCTCTCCTTTTATTTAAATAAGTGATTTTTTCACATATATCTGGTTTTTCTGTCGTGTTTTTCCGTGATTTCGTCGTCTAAGTGCTTCGTTGTTTTTTTCCTCATCTTGGTGCGGTGTTGTTTGGTTTTCCGTCTTGTTGCGGTGTTTGTTTGATTCAGATTGGTAGATTAGCTTCGATCTATTATAGATTCAATCAAGATTTGGGCGTTAATGTTACAAATCCGGAGGCATGGATATTCCGATCACTTTGATTTTGTCACATTTGTAGGTATTTTGCTGTTTTTTGCTATTAACCTGGGTGCTGTGAGTTTGTTCGTAGATACATCCTATTCGATTTTTAATGATGTTGAATTTGTGTTGTTTTCGATATATTTTACCAATTTGAATGAATGAATATATTTTTTTAGTCAAAAAAAAGAAGAAGAAGGTATTCTTCTTGGCCATATGTATGAAAAAGACTTTGTTGAGATAGAATGTAACCACTTCAATGATTTCTCTGCCTCAAAAGGGATTACCCTTTGGTCGTTGGGTGTGAGACATCCTTGGTACACACACACATAGGAAGAATGTATCTTGAGTTCGAGTCATGTTTTAACAAAAGTAAAGCTAGCTCAATTTGTATAAAATACTAGCCCCATCCTTAAGATCAAGGGTTCGAACCCCACTTTTTACCAAAATAATTATTTTACTAACATGTGGTTGATCCGAGCGGTAATGGACTCAGACACCTTAAGCAAGCTATCAAGGATTCGAATCCTGACTCTTGTGTATTGAGAAAACCTGGTTGGGAGGGGAAAACCCACCTTGTGTACCCAATAGGTTCACCGATAGAGATTAGTTACTGCTTATGGTGGTGGATACTTCTTACCATTCCTGCGCTTGGCGCTCTAACATTACCAACACTGACCACTGAATAAGGAAGACCTACCACCCACACAGCAAACCAATGCTCCCCTTTTAGTTCGGAAAAAAGAAGGGTTGCGCCCGGATGAAAGACTATGCTTATATATATATATATATATATATATATATATATATATATATATATAAAATCACATGGGTCAGGGAAATATGTATATATGAGAAGAATCTTTCACATTCAATAGTTAAGACTCAAATTTGAAAATAATATTTTGTTGTAAATTATGTTAAATTAAAATAATATAAAAATAAATAATTCAATTAATTGATTATCATACTGGGATTTGTTACTTTAAAAGTAATAGAAGCTTAAAACATGTCCTGATTTGTTATATTTGAAAAAAAAAAACCAATCAATAGAAAAAGAAATAACCAATTAATTTGTTTGTGGAATATGTTCGTAAATATGCAATTACTTAACGGATTTGAAAATAGGTTAATTTTATGGTATTCGAAGGGTAATTATATCTTGTTTAATTGGTCCAATCAGATGATGAGAATCATTTGACTTGATCCACTAATACAGCTCATTTTGAGGTGACATATTCTGATTGGGCAGGATAACTTTTACCCCAAAATTATTAGAAGTACCGGAAAAGGCACCTTGAAAATATACTAAAAATACTAAAAATAAAATATCAACGAAAAAAAGATATACATGAGGTCAATAGAAAAGAGAATAGAGATTATGAGACTCGAGTAAATACTCAAAGTGTAATGCCAAAATAAATAGAGTTTAATTTTGTAAATAGAGTGTAATGTCAAAAGATATACGGTCAGTATAAAGATTTTTATGCTGACAACTAATCAAAAATCATGATATGTGTGACTTTTAAGGTAGTTAGGATAATAGTCAACCACTTTAACTTATATTAATAATTTCTGATTAATTGTCAGTGTAAAAAATCTTTACACTGACAATATGTATCAATTAAATCCAAATAAATAAATAAAAACTCTGAACTGTTTAATGCCAGCCAGTATTGGTACCTAACCTTTATAATCAATCACTAAGAAAGTGATTTGAGTTGATACAGATGGAACGAAATTTGTGTAAATCTGTTCTCGATCACAAGTTGGGTAATTAGAGCAGTGAAGTTTGAATTTAAAAATCGACTCAGGAGAGGCAAATCGACTCATTGCTATCCGAATTTCAGTTAAAAAAGAGGGAGAGATAATATAGATTTTAGATTTTAGCAACAAAAAAGAAAATCTGAAACAATCTAGTTTGATAGTGCACCACATCAGTTGCCACTTGCCAAGCATTAAAATTTTGTTGTCGGTCACTATGACTTATCCAAGAATAGAATCCCGTACATATAGATTCAGCACCATTAATTAGAACACATACCAAATAATAAGCACACCACATCCTCAACGAAAGTTACAAATTTTGAGGTCTCCCAACACAAAATGATTTTTTTCTCCCTTTTGGCTTTATGTGAACCCAATCAATAAAAGATAACGTAGAATTATCAATTATGCATGATTTAAGCAGAAATTTAAAGGTTTTTTTAATTTTGTTTTATTTTTTGCCAATATATATGCATGATGATCAAGATCAAGGGTTAATCGTTCACTTCAATGCAATAGTATATGCAACCACAACTCAGAAGTGCATTCCTTCTGGTTTCTCCGTCTATGCACTACTTTCCTTCCAAAAGACAAATGATACAACCCCACCCTTTGTCAATGTTCTCTGAACCCTGAAACAGAAACACGTTGTTTTTTCACTTGTTCTATGCCTTGGAGACATTCTACCAGTAAAGGTTTTGCTTTGTTAACAAGACCCAAAAGGGCATGCATGTTGTTGTCTATGGACTTCAAGAAACTTGCATTCTCTGAACCGTTTTTGTCACACAGAAGAAAAGTGTTTTCTGGGTTTAGTTTAAGTGTTGCAGTTTCTCTTATTTTTTTCTCACTGTTATTTCTCAGTTATTCCCTCAGGGCTCCCAAAGTTGAAGTCTTTCTGCCAGGACTTGAAAGTTTTGGTGCAAATCCTTCGTTTTCTTCTTGCCCCTTTGTTAATAACCACTCTTCTTCCTCAGGGTACAACGGTTTTGATACTTCAGAGTCTCAACCTTCTTTGAGTTTTACTGAGAATGGTAATAATAATGCAAGCTTGCATGCTGGAGAACAAGGTTTTGCACAGAAAACAGATGATAACAATGGTACAGTGGTCACTGATGAAGGAAATTTCTTTGATCCTAATGGCCAAGGGATAGTTTCAGGGAAAACTGGTGTGGAAAATTCTTCTTTGAAAGCCAAAAATGTAGGCTTGCTTGATGATGAAAGAGGGGTTGCTGCAAATCCAAGTCTTTCCGGTGAAGGAAACAAGGAGACACAGAAAACCATTGAGGGAGAGTTACTGAAGAATAACAATGTGGGAAATTTTTCATACAATGGAAATCCTGGTATAGAGGGAAAACATGTAGGGGATTTGATTGAGAAAAATAATGTAACTGTCATTCACAATGATTCCCAACTTGAGAAACTGGAGGTTGGCTTATATGAGAACTGTGACATCTTTGATGGTAAGTGGATAAGAGATGATTCAAAGCCACACTATCCTTCAGGTTCTTGTCCCTTCATTGATAGAGATTTTGATTGTCACCTTAATGGGAGGCCTGATGGTGAATACGTGAAATGGAAATGGCAGCCAAATGGGTGCAACATTCCAAGGTATGGTTACTTTTTTTTCACTAACAACCATGAAGTGTTATTAATCCATAATAGGAAAATAAGTTGTCTATAAACTTATGAGAAAGAGGAATATGAAAGATTCACTATTATATACTCTAATGTGTTTTTCCTCTAGGGATGGATTCTCTTATGTGGCCATAGGAAAGAGACATACACAAAGGTTATAAAAGAAATTTTATAAATCTTAAATGGACCCACTAATAACATATCTTTGTGTCTATCTTTCTCCTACACATAACCACATGAGAGGATCCATTCTCCAGTTTACTGGATGGAAGAGTGAAGTCTTTTGTAAGTTGATGCATAGGAAGGGCAAAAGCCCCTAAGAAACTAGTATACTCCTCATGAAGGAGACACACACAATGCCATCAAGTAGTTCGTTAGTAGTTACCACAGCCACTACAAGGAACGTCTAGAACAAGAAGCCCCCAAGTTTAAGCCATGAGGGTAATGGAAGTTTGCTGGTGAACATAATGTCTGCAGAATATGAAACTAGAACTGGGTCCTGCTGGCTAATTATAACTAAGTCTTTTATAGCATTAACAATGTGAAAGAGGAACAAGTGGGGTTATAGGAGCAAACTGGTTTGCACAATTTGCCTGTATGCAAGTACTCTTTAATCAGTCTTGTGAAACTTACGGGGATAATGAGAGGGGTGTATAGCAATGTCAGAGTCCATTCTTTTTCCATTGGTGTTGTAAGTTTAGTGTTTTAGGCTCAGTTTTGGTTTGAAGTTACTTTAATTCTAAGCAATGGCATTCAACACAAAACTTAGTGCAGTTCCATAGATACTTTATGTGCTATTTTCCAATGAAATAGGACATGTATAACAAATCATCAATAAAAATATAACATGTGTAACAGTCGTTACACATGTCCTATTCCCATTGAAAAACAACACCTAAAGTATTTATGGAAATGCACCTAAATTTTGTCCTTTGATTTAAGCTATAAAAGATGCAACTCCTTTCCATGTATTTGGTCAATTATTGATGTCAATATCACCTCTCTCAGTTTGAATGCAACTGATTTTCTGGAGAGGTTGCGAGGACAGAGGCTGGTTTTTGTGGGGGATTCACTGAATAGGAACATGTGGGAGTCCCTGGTATGTATCCTCCGCCAAAGTATCAGGGACAAGAAACGTGTTTATGAAATTTCAGGGAAATGGGAATTTAAGAAGAAAGGTGTCTATTCTTTTAGATTTGAGGCAAGTTTCCTGCACATAATTAACATTTTGTTGAGTATATATAAATCATGTAATGGCATCACATTATAATTTCTTTGCTGTATTTTCAGGATTATAATAGTTCAGTGGATTTTGTTGTTTCACCATTCCTTGTTCAAGAGTCAACTTTCAAAGGCAAAAATGGGTCATTTGAGACATTAAGATTGGATTTGATGGAACAGACAACTACCAAGTATCAGGATGCTGATATCATAGTCTTCAATACAGGCCATTGGTGGACCCATGAGAAAACATCAAAAGGGTAAGTTCAATTTCTTTTTTCTTTAACATTGCCTTAAAATCATTGTCTATGCTCCGAAGTTATCCTGAAATCCAAAGTTGTCGTTAAAATCATTAGAACGATGCTGCTTGAAGAAGAATAACAACATAATTTTAGCATGATATTAACTTCAGATTCTTGTATATATACCATATTATCATATGTTTGTAATTTTGTTATGTGAGTTTGCTTTATCAATCAAGATATTAATCTCTCTTGTCTTCTTTCCTGCTATATATTGTTTACTGTTTGTGCTCTTAACAAGCATATGGAATTAAGGTTTTTTTGGTTTTGCTGTCATCTGATACTTTTACAGAGAAGATTATTATCAAGAAGGAAACCATGTATACCCAAGACTCAAGGTTCTGGATGCATATAGGAGGGCTTTGACTACTTGGGCTAGATGGGTTGACCGAAAAATTGATGCCAGTCTAACTCAGGTTTTCTTCAGAGGATACTCAGTTACCCATTTCTGGTATTGTCCTCATTTACATAGCTTCCATAATTCAATTGCATCTGGACTTGCTATTGTTTTCTTATTTTATATAGACTCTAAAACTAGTTGAAGCATCTTTCTGACCGGGAAATTCATGTATTACTTAAAACTAGACATGCAAACTTGCGAAGGTCCTGTCTCACATGATGTTGACTATCACTCTGTTGACTTGTTCTTCTACTACGTATTCATTTGGTCGCTATAGTTTCACTCAATTTTACATAGGTCTCTATAATTTAAAGTTTTTAATGAAGTCCTTATACTTTTAAAAAAAAATTGATTATGTCGTCATATTTAACTAAGTTAAAAATTAAATCCTCACAGATTATAGAATTTTTGTAATTAAGTCCCCAAACCTTATACTACTACAACAAAAACAACAATCAAGCCTTTTCCCTCTAGATGGGGTCGGCTACATGGATCAAACTACATCATAATGTTCTATCATAAATTATGTCTATAGACAAACCATTAACCTGTAAATCCTTCTTAGCAGTTTCGTCTATAGTTTTTGTAACTAAGGATTCTAAAACATGTCTTCTCCACATATGCCCAAACCACCAAAGACGAGTTTCTACCATCTTTTCTACAATATGTGCTACCCCGACTCTTTCTCTAATGCAATCATTCCTAATCCTATGTTGTTTAGTATGACCACTCATCCAATGCAACATTCTCATCTCTACTACATTGAGTTTATTCTCTTGTTGACCTCATACTGCCTAACACTCAGTCCCATACAACATCGCAGGTCTTATAATTATGCGATAAAATTTTCCCTTTCGCTTGAGCGGTACCTTTTTATCACAAATAACACTTGAGGTCTTCCTTCATTTCATCCACCCCGCCCGAATCCTATGGTTTACATGTCCCTCTGTTTCTCCATCGTTTTGTATAATGGACCCAAGATATTTAAACCGTGTGACTTGTGATATGGTATGATCTCCAACTTTCACCTCTGAGGTTGGACTGATGCACTTCATGCTAAACATACATTCCAACACTCCCTCTTACTTTTACTTAAGTGAAAGTCACGTGTTTCCAAAGCTTGTCACCACATATCTAACTTCCCATTTATTTCCCCTCGACTCTCCAACTAGGACTATATCATCTGCAAAAAGCATGCATCGTGGCACCAACTCTTGAATATGCTCAGTAAGCACATCCAAGACCAAGGTAAAAGATAAGGGCTCAAAGTCGACCTTTGGTGCAGTCTTATACTTATAGGAAAATCTTATGAGGCCCCACCCTATGTCCTCACGCTAGTCGTGACCCCCGCATACATATACTTGATAGCTCGGATATAGGCAATACAAACTCCTTTAATCTTAACTTTATCTTGCACACTTGCGTCCCACCACCAAGATTCTTTACCCTTAGGTCCAAAGCCTCTTGATTCATCAAGTGTCTCTTTTGCTACCTTCCTAATTCCTTTGGTCATTTTGTACCACATATCATTAGCACCTCGTGCCTCCCAAAACTCTCTGGAATTAAACATAGTTTTTGGTAGTTCAAAACTTGAAATTAAATAAACTCAACAATTGATTACCTAGTTATCATGATTCTCTTTAGCTACCTTTTTTCTCTCTAAATTAGTTGAAACCTCTTTAGCTACTTCTATTTGTTTATTACTTCAGCAAGGTCCCCCCCCCCCCCCGTAAAAACCATGTCAACTTGATCAGGTTTCAGCAGTATGGTGTGGACCTGCCTTCAGTATTAATACTGTAGTAAACAATTCTATTGCCAATTCTAGAATACAAATGCCTCTTGAAATGTTCTTTTTAATGTGAACTTTCCTCCTCACTTGGGAAACTTATCCAAGGTGGTGACTTAGATTATATATTTTAGCAATTTAATGATTCATTTCCATGTGATATGCATTGATGAATAAATTATAATACTTTGCAGGGGTGGGCAATGGAATTCAGGAGGACAGTGCCACAACGAAACTAGGCCAATATTTAATGAAAGTTACTTACAAAAGTATCCTTCAAAAATGTGGGCTCTAGAGCAGGTAATCCAAAATATGAAAACCCCAGTGATATATATGAACGTAAGTAGGCTTACAGATTACAGAAAAGATGGACATCCTTCCATTTACAGAAAGGAATATAAGACAGCAGTAGAACAAGACTCTGCTGCATTATACGAAGATTGCAGCCATTGGTGCTTGCCTGGAATACCAGATACTTGGAATGAATTGCTCTATGTTTCTCTCTTAAAATATGGAAAGGGTACTTGGAAAAACTAAGCAAAATTCCTTAAAATCGTTCCACAACCACTTTCTGATTTCTTGTGCATATTTCGTTTCAACATATGTATAGTCTAAGTTTCCCATTGGAAAATCCATCATAAAGAGTGTGTTGAGTTATAGCTTGATACTTTGATTAGATTGACAAGATTGTATATTGGTTCTGTAATCATCTACTTTCAAGCACGTGTGGCAATACTTTGAAGTACGAAAATTTTGAACTTACAGTTATGATATGAATGTGTGCCTTAGTTTTGTTACAGAAAATGAAGGACCAAATTTTGTGTAAAAGGTTGGTTTTTTATATGCTTGTGACAAGGAAAATTTGATGACAGAAAAACAATTCTATTTAAAACAATAAATGCTGTCCAATGGGCTAATTGGTAAGGTTGAAATTCTCATATATGTTCCAAACATCCGGCCTTCTGTCTACTGTAATAATAGCATTCGGAACTAGCTCCCATTAAGGTGTTTGCACGACATATGGAATGGTTGCCAACATTTTAACTTGGTCGCTAGTAGAATTTAAACTAAAAATTGATAATCTACACTTAAAACAAAATAAAGGAGTACCAATTGGTTCCGATGATAAGGAGTTTGTTTTTCATTAAGTAAGGTCTCAGATTCAAGTATTGTGAATATAAAAAAAATAGTGGTTGTGAGAGCTTTACTTCTTTAAATGGGTTTGTCTGACTCAACTCAAATTAACCGAAGTTTAATGTGACTTGAGATAAGAATAATCTCAGACAAAAAAACCAATAGAAGAGTAGTAGAGCTGAATAGACATCTGCTATTAACATTAACATCCTCCAATTCCCCCACTTCCTAATTTAACATCGACATGTTTCTTATCACGTTGACTATATGATGATATGTTCCCCATTGAACTCGAGTTTTGTTGGTTAACTTCATCACTAAACATTACAGTTCAAGGCAAATAAATGGTAACGATTATTGACTGACTTAATGTTACTTTTGGCAAATAAAATTTTCACTTTTGCGGATGTTTTATGTATGAAGAGGATGATCTCCTTTTTCGATTGAGTTTCCTGAAATACTTCTAATGTCAGTAAAATCAGAAAACGCAACAAGAAAAAGGCACATGATCATTATTGACTCTTCTTAACAACCTTTGAAAGAGGGGTCTGAAGCTTTTGTAATCAACATGCAATACAATCCTAAACATTAAGGAACTAGCTAGAACACTAATATTTATTCTTTTATTGCTTATAAGGCCATAACACACCAAGCATAGGATGATCACAATTACATACTCACTAATCTGCAGAAACTGAAGAGAAAAATGGATTCTAGTCAGCTGCAAACTGAGTGACTTGAACAGCACAAGTTGGTAGCTAATTATCAAAGGAACAACATGTTCGGTTATTACATTCTACAACATGAAGAACTAAGATAGAGTGATACATACATATAACATATATATATATATATATATATATATATATATATAGCCATAAGGACCCCTAATGGAGTCCATTGCCTTTTTCTGACTTGCCGGTTTGCCAGGCTGTAGCCAAAGCTTCTGCTCTTTTTAAGAATACTTCTCTTCTTCTGCTACTATATATAGAGAATGCTTTTCCATAGCCTTGGTTATTTAGAGAAGCTAATAGCTAAATCCTAAGCAAACTGTTGAAACTGAAGGAGTGTGAGGGGGTGAGGACCCTCTCCCACTGTCCTCCATGACTCTTTTAAGAGCCAAGGATGGATTTTTGCCAACAAAGCTCCATGCCTGCCCTGATTATCTCAGGATTTGATAGCTAGATTGGTCCGTACGATTTCCAAATGGCTCTATGGAAAGCTAGTGGTGAAGTTAGTTTCTGACCATTGCTTTAAATAGCTGATGATTGAGAACTCAGAAGTGGTATCTTCTATTCATTATCCAAATACTTCTGCTTTCAAACCATGAAAAGTTGCAATTAGAGAGTGATTAAAGATAACAGTACAGTGTCCATTAAACAAAAATATTTAATTGACCTAATTTATAAATTATTACATTATTAAAAACAGTAATTATGTTTGGTACGATACCAAAGCTACCAAACCATTTTTAAGTGAGGTGACGTGATTTCCATTGAAGTTTTTTTTTTTTTTTAAGTTAATCCATAAAACAATTGTTTCACTTACTTTCATTAATTCGTCACTTATGTACTGTTATTCTTTCGTACCGAATAACACTATTTTATTAAAAATGTTATCATAACTATCTTAAAAATCGCACATAAGAATTTTTGATTGATTGACAGTATAAATTTTTTTATACCAAAGTGTATTAAAATTAAACTCTAAAAAAAATAGATAAAAGCATTTATTTGATTTATATGACAGTCTTAAACTTAACCTAATCACCCAACATTTTTTGGAATCTCATTTGACACTAACTCAGGCTAGATTTACGCTAACTGATTTCTTTTTTCTTTTTTAATATTTTTTCCTTCTGGTTTAAATGTGAACAAAGTTTTAAGAACCCTAACCTAATTTGATAACCCCATTATTTTCTACTACTTAAGCTGTACCTAATTTATATTAATATATTGAATTCAAGGCTTTCTACCTTATCCTCGTCCATAATCTTCATCTAATTATTAACTCTGGTAGTTGTTCTACATATTATCTTTCCTCACAGGGGCATTTTAGGGGAATTTAAAATGAAATAGTAAAGCGTGTCAAGTTTCCATGGAAGAAATACCTACTTGAAATTTTTGTATCATTTAAGGATATGACTGTCAATATAATAAACTTTAAAACTTGGGTACCGACCCTTTTTTTTTTGTGCTTGACTTTTGATTATTGGATCTTTCTTCTATTTCACCAGTGAATCCACTAGCTGATTCTCATCCCCTCTTTTCTTTCAATGATATATATCATCTTAATCGTCCACTAATCTTATTCTTTATCACCAGCCATATCAGGGATTTGGATCTTCTCCTTTTATTCTCTCTTTTTTTCTCTCATGTTATGAAAGAAAAAGATACAAAAACAAATTTTAATGGACCTCGCACATAAAAACAAATTTGTTTTTGTGTCTTTCTCTCTCTAATATGAGGGATAAAAGGAGAGGATTCAAATCCCATAATAGGCCATTTTTTATTCTTCTTACTTGGACTTTGCAACGTGTCGAAAATACCTTGCTTCTGATTTGAGAGCTCAAAATCTCGAAACAACGGTCACCACATACGTATCCAGAAATTTTGGTTAGTAGGGACAAAAAATAATAATATATAAATATTTTTACTAAAGAAAAAATATTATAAATATATATAAATCATAAAAAAATCTGATATTAAATAGACAAGATATGATGTGGTTCGATTTCAATGTGAAACATACATCAATATGTAAGAAATGAGAAGCAATTCATTGAACAAAAGATAATAGATAACAAAAGTAATTTTTGCTCTCCCCAAAAGATTAGTAATAATTTGACATGTGAGGATAACCTCTATTTTTTTATGGGGGCAAAATAAAAATTATTAAATATTTTTATTTAAATTTTGTTTGCGTAGCGGGAGCAATTGCCCCATTTCCTTGGCCTTACATCCATCCCTGATGGCCACATTTGATTTTTGATTTCAACAGCAAAAAAAAAAAAAAAAAACATGTTTGAAAGCAGTTTTTAGGATTCACTGTTTTCACCAAAAAATCAAAACATATTTTACACGTTCTCTAAAAGTATTTTAATGTACTAATATGTGGTTGGTCCGAGTAGTAACAAGTTCGGACCCCTTAAGCAAGTGGTCAAGGATTCGATTCCTGACTCTTACAACCATCCCTGATGGCCACATTTGATTTCTGATTTCAAAAACAAAACAAAAAAACAAAAACCATGTTTGAAAGGGGTTTTTAGGGTTTACTGTTTTCACCAAAAAAATCAGAACATATTTTACATGTTTTCAAAAAGTGTTTTAATATACTAATATGTGGTTGGTCTGAGTGATAACGAGCTCGGACCCCTTAAGCAAGTGATCAGATGTTCAATCCCTGACTCTTACGTACGGAGAAAACCTGGTTGGGAGAGGTCCGCCCTTAAATGTCGTCCAATACCTCGAGAGATTAGTCTTCGCAGTTGGGTGCGGAGATACCCTGAGAAACAAAAAAAAAAGTGTTTTAGTGTTTTTTTTCCCAGGGTGATAGAATTGTAATAATATAACTTCAATAACCACAATGTCATAAATAAATTAAATTTTTTCTTTTCTCTCTCCCCTACCTACCATGCTACATAATTTAAGGAAGAAGTACTTACTATTTTCAAAACAATGTTATCATATAAATTTTCTTCTTCTTTTCTTTTAGAAATAGTTTTTAAAAACAACTTCACAAAAATTGTTTTGAAAAAAAAAAAAAAAAAAAAACAAGCCTATATTAGCCGTGTATGTATGGACCCAAACTGGTTTAACTTAGCTGTTAATCCCTATCATATAACCTCCTTTCAATATTTCCAGGGGCCTTTTTCAACTTTCCTTTCGAAAAGAATGATTCCATTATCACCAAACAGTGAAGCCATTTGTTTTATATATTTTAGTCAATAAAAGTAACAGTAAATTGCTTGAACATATATCGGAGAGTTATTTCTTTTTCTCTAGCTGGCTTTACAAGTAACCCAAACTTTCCTCCAAGACCCTTAATGAGTTTTACAAAAAAGGCCAGTGAACTCCTCATCAGATAAGCACACAATAATAGCAGCTAGACTATCCACTCAAGCTTTTTTGCCTTGCCCTCTTCTTTAAGCAAACAAACAAAATAGTTATCACTTTTGTTTTGCACCCTTTTAGAATCTCGCTCACTTTACTATTTATTTATTACTGTTGTAGCCACTCATAATGAGTAGATGCTAACAGCTAATTAAGCCTATTACACTCACAGCTTGTTTTCTCAACTTTTGTTTATGTGGCCATTATAAAACAATAAACCCATTTAAGTTACTTGGTCAGCAAAATAAGATGGATTTGTCTTAACTTAATTATTTATATTAACTGTCAAGTCCTACGTTGGATATATAGGTGTGTGGGCAAAAAATATTTTATAATAACTTGAACAACATTTTTTTTTTGCTTGAGCTAGACTTTAGGATAGAGTTAAACCCAGTTATTATAACATTGTATAGAATCTAATCCAAATGTTGGGCTTCAAATATGTTCAGTTCAGTAAATTTTTGGATTCAAATATCCAATTCTTAGCATAAGGAGAGTTTGTCAAGTTTCACATTAAATGAGTATACTAGAAAAAAAAAATCTCTTTATAAGGACGAGGTAGAACAAGGGCATTTATTTTGATTATTATCAAACTGGATTAGTTATCGATTTGGTCGGGATACCGGGTAAATGAGTCATTAATATGATTGAATCGGTGAATCATTGGATTACATCAACTGCTATATATCAAATTTATAAAAATTTTAATATATGTAATACATTTATCATGTATAGGGGTGAGAATATGTTAGGTCGAGTTAGGCCTTGACAAACCTGAGCCTGATATGTGTTTCAATTTCAAGGTTTGAGTCTGGCCTATTAGCTTGATATAGGTCAAATTTTAAATCCTGACCTGACCTACTTCAAAGCCTGACCTGGCCTGAAAGCCTATTTAAAAGCCTACTTTTCAGTAAGACCTTTAAATATGTCTTCACCTATAAATAGGTCATAGGCCTTCACTTGTGAATAGGCTTGTAAACCTCTAATGATAAAAAGGTTGGTAGGCCTATACTTATAAGTAGGTCGTTAGGCATTCACAAATAAATATGCAAGTAGATCTCTACATTTAAATGGGACAATAGATCTTTACTTTCAAATATTATAAATATTATAAATAATATATTATAGTATTATATATTAAATTATATATATTATATATGTGTGTGTTAAATAGGCCGACCTAATAGACTTAATAGGCTTTTTTTTTAAATCCTTGACCTGACTTCTTTAGTTATATAGGCTTTTTAAAAAGCCTTGACCTGACCTTTTTGTTAAATAGGTTAAGTCTATATAGGTCTTAAATAGGTTAGGTCATAGGATCCCGACGAACGACCTGACCTATTTTCACTCCTATATATATATATATATATATATATATATATATATATATATATATATATATATATATATATATATATATATATATGTCGTGGCAAAATTTTCTCTTCATCACCTTCCCGTATCCAGGATAGTGAAAAATCATTATGGTCCACCACTTCACAAATGGAAACATGACAACTACCATAATATCAGGATTTGTTTGGTTTGTATTTTTATTTTCTGTTTCTATTTTTTAAATATTATTTTTATTTTTAAATTTTAAAAAATTTGAAAACGTGTTTATTATGATTTTTTGTTTTCTATTTTTATTTTCTATTTTCAAAATTTTGATAATGAAAACAATTTTTTTATTTTCATATTTGAATCCAATTTAAAAATAAACTCAACTAAATATATTTTCAACCTCATTTTTCATTTTCATCAAAATAGAAAATGATAAAATCAAACATACCCATAAATGTCTTTCTGTTGATTCCGATTTGCAATCTAGTTTTGGGTCCATTGTAATCCAAAATTTCCAAGTTTTACTGTGAGTTCAGTTTAATTTGCGTTCAAATTTGGATGATTGCCATTTGCCAAGGTAGTCATCATCATAGTAGTCGCAGTAATTATAAATGTTGTCATCCACTTTCCACACGTCATAGGAAGGCGCAGGACAACTGACACTTCCATGATTTGGTTTCAATTTGGAATCAAACCTATGGGGCCCTTGTTCTCACGATTCAGTCCAAGATCAAGGTCCCTTTTCTTTGTAATTATATATATATATTAAGAATTTGACTCCATTAAAATAAGTAGAACTCTAAAATAAAAAAATAACTAAAATAAGTAGAGCTCTAAAATAAAAAAATAAAAGGTTATCATCATTGATTTGAATAAATATCACTAAATAATCTATGAATGAATAACTCTTTATTTTCTTATTTTAGAATTTTACTCATTTATGAGTAGCCCAATCCATATATTAAAGGTTTGGATAACTTCTCTGATTCAGATGGTCACCGCCTATCTGATCTTGGCCATTAAAGGTACTAGGAAGCCTTCAATATATTCTTCACACCAACTTTGTTTATGTGGGGATGCCATCCCAATAGTACGAGACATATTGTCATAATTTTTATATGCGTGGATATTATTTTAGGGAAATGATCTTTGAACAATAAAAAGGGACAATAATATTGTATTTTTTTGATTTTTTGACGTATTTTTAAAATACATGTATGTAATAAAGTTAAAAAATAAATGAGAAAAATAAAGATAGATATATATAATATCACAAATGATATTTAAAATGTGATGTTTAAATAACATATATGATTCTTTTATGATCACATGTCCCTTATATTTATAACCATAAGATCTCAAAAACGGGCCAAAACACAAATTTTAAAAAAAGGCAAGTTGCGTATAACTCGGATGAGGAAATTTGATTTTTGAATCAAGTTCATAATGCAAGGATTAGATAATAACATTCCAAAAGGGGAAAAAAAAACAGATAGGAGTTCATGGGGTTAATCAAGCTTAGTGTCTCTCCACAACCAAAGCTTTCTTAGTTTAGGAGACCCACAGAAACCGGCTTTTGATTGCAGTTGGCGACTTCAAAGAATACTTTACACTGAGCTGATGAGTGGGTCTAAGAACTTTATGAAAAATTGCTATTAGTTAATTAAGGTTAGACAATCTGTGAGAGTAGGCTTCATACAGGAGTGTTCGTGAAAGTAATAAAACTGGAAGAATGAAGATAAAAATGTAGTTCTTAATAAATTTTTAATTTATTATTCTTCCCATAATATTGAATCTTTTTCTTTCGGGGAGCTTATCCGTAACTTTTCTACTTTCTACCGCAGAAAGCAAGACCCCTGAGACCACAACAGCAACTTGATTAACATGAAGTGTGTATTTGGATCATAATTACTAGATGAAAGTGGTAGCAATATATTTTTTAACACATTCTTTTTTATTAGTTAAAATTTATATGGATCACACTAATTTATGTGGATCCCATTTAAATTTTATAGGACTCATATAAATTTCAACCAATAAAAAATAATATGTTAAAAATAAAGTGTTAAAAAATATACTACTAACATTTTTTAGTATAGATTAACATGAGAATAGCATACTGGATTTGCTGTACCCACGGGACGCGTCAAAAGTCTCCTAATATAATATTTGGAAGAAGTCATGAATTATGTACTGGTATCTATATTTGGTCAAAATGAAATTAACATATTATTTTTAAAAATATTTTTTTCTTCAGTAAAAAACATTACTTTTTTTTTTTGAAAACAAATCCGCTTTTGTCCATATAAACTCATCCTTAGTCCACATTATTTGATTAATTCACGGCTAACCCTTTTATTCTATTTTATTTTTTCATTAAAAGAATTACTTAATTTAGAACTGGTTCAGCTAAAATAAACTAAGATAAAAATAAGGTACCTTCTCCGATACTCTCAATAATTTTGGGATAAAAATTATCATATCCAATCAGAATGTGTCACCTCAATTAAATGAGTTATTAGTGGATCAAGTCAAATGATTTTCATCATTTAATTGGACCACTTAGGCAGGATAAAGTTACCCTTGGATATCATAGAATTCACCTAAAAATAAAAGGAACGCAAACAGTATTTTCTCACACTTCCTTTTCGAATTTTGCATTTTTATCATTTTTTTCCTACTGATCTAGAACTTGACCCCCAAAATCTTTTCACTATCACCTAAGCCCATCTCTAAAACCCAAACCATAACCCAATATAACAAAACAAAACAGAAGAAATAATTAAAAGCTACATAGCCCAACACACCATTACCCATCTTGGCCCATTTGCTTAACCCGAACTCCCCACTTTAACCAATCCCACGTGCACCCCTCCACTAAATCACACTTATCAGGCTATCAGCATTCTAAACAAAAATAAAAATAAATAAATAAAAATTTCTATAGAAAGTTTAATTATGATACAAACTGTATTGCAGCCAATTGCATGTTTGGATAGGTAGGAGCACTATTATCTACAGGACAGTTCCATTTGATGGATGTTGTTCATCCATCTTGAACAGAACTATCCTATATTATAGGATAAGGTGTTGGGAATTCCAAGTGTGAGTAAAGATGTGGTTGAAAGAAGTCTCACATTGAAAAGGAGTTGATAAGTTGAAGGCTATATAAGTAGAGGAGACTCATAGACCTAATGCCTTAAGATTTTGGGTCAAAATATGGTGCCAAGCCTGCTTATATGCTTCTTCGTGTAGGCCATGGAAGAATATCGCAACCCTTGGAAATAGATTTCCCGATGTTGGCGCTTCCCAGAATCCCAAATAAAGGTGCACTATAAAGAATTGATGTTGGTCATCTATCTTGAATAGAACAATCGTGTATTATAGAACACGATCCTCCATGATACATCAGGCACTTTTTTACTAAAGTTAAAGCTAACAAAAACTGCAAGAGATATACCCAAAAAGGAAAGAGAAGAGGAAGTAGGAGAAATTTTTATTTTTCATCCGTTGAACTTGCAGTAGGAAGTACCCTTTTATTTTTAAACAAAAACAGTAACCATGCATAAACTTAACGTTGAACAAATATTACCGTATGTGAGGTTGCACTCTTTCTACACATAACAATTAGATTAAGTTTATCAAAATGGAGGAGAGAGGGTGCACATGTTATTTCTGTTAATATTAGTGTCGGCCAGACCGACGCTATTATTAAATTTATTAAATCAAGAAGAATGTTGAAAGTGGCGTGAGGTTTCATGGCGAAGTGGCTCCATGGATGAAATCCTTAGTGAGCTAGAGGAAACTGCCTCAAGTCCTTGTCAAACGCCTTTAGCACCCCCGTTGATCAACCATGGTATGTAAACTATACTTTTACACAACTGCATTATACCATTTAGCCAAGCCTTAACAAACCAGGAAGTTTCATTGCTGCATAATGTTAGGTTATAACCACATTCTCTGCAATAACTTTTCTCTGTTATTTGTATTTAGCTTTGAAGTGTTAGGTTTGAATTAATAGGGAGAAGATAGAATAAGAAAGAACTGAGTAGAAAGATATATCAGTTATGTATTTATCTTTGTTATCAATTTAAGATATTGGATGCCTTTTTTTCTTTGGTTCAAAGAAGTAAATTAGCTCATATATACACATATTTTGTACCAGACCCTTACATTGCACATACTTTGTGTTCATCCATTTATACTTAATAACAAGTTCTACTAGCAAGAAGAAAAGAGGTCCAACAAAGTGTCTTAAGACTCATGGTTTGAGATATGAAGACCGCTTCCCAGTTAAACTAAATGTGTTTGGCCAGCCTATTGGTCATTATCGGGCTACCTTGAGCCCTTATTTGGGGACATTAGCCAGGAATGCACACTTAGCTCCCTTAACATACACAAGTTGGAAAACTAAAGGAAAATTGGGAGGATATGTGGGAAACAGTCATTGTATCATGCTTTTCTCCATTATCTCAAGTATATTTTTTCCTAGTTGATCGAAATATTAATTTTTATATATATGTTGTGGTGCAGTCAAAGTTTAATATTAAAGAAGAAGCTAAAAAGTGGGTTCTGCAAACTATATGTTCAAGTTAGAGGACTTACAAATGTCGATTAAAGAAGAAGTATTTTAAGCCAAATATGATAGAGGATTACAATTTAAAGAATCGACCGCCAGCTGTTCCACTTGAACAATGGAGAATTCTTATTCAGTTTTGGAAATTTGACCTAGCTAAGGTAATTTGAATATATCATTTTTTATTATATGACTATTTGTGCTTACTTTGTGATCTATGTTATTCCTTTTCCTAATGTGTTGTTTTTATTTTTTAAGGCACGCAGCAAGCAGAAAAAAATTACTAGAGCAAAGTTTACAAGTATACATACCACAAGATCTGAAACTGTTGCAGAAATACAGGATGAAGAGGTAAGACTAGTTGGAGAGCTAGTTTTTTTGTATTCATCTATCGGTTTTTGTATTGTTTTGAACAATCAATGATTGAACTAATTTTATATTATTGTATGAATAGATAATGAAGAATGTGTGGAAATGTACATTATGACCCATAAGACTAAGAATGGAAATCCAATGAATGAGGAAACCAATAGAATTATTGTATAAGCATCTCTATCACGATTTTAAACTTATGTATAATTAGTTTCTTTAAGTCATAAATGTAGTTTTTACTAGTGATTTTCAGTCAGAGCTTGAGGATGCAATAGCTTTACATCCGGTAGCATCAGAGCAAAGCACGGCTCGAGATGACATATTTTCTCAAGTCCTGGGAAAAGACCGATATGGCTATGCACGCACATATGGAAAAAGGTTTGTACCTTCAGATTTCTGGGGAACTAAATCTCATCTTGAAACCCAAAAAGTAATTGATGAAGTTAAAAGGAACGCTCTGGCTGAGATACAAAGCATACAAGAGGAAATGCAAGTCAAATTACGAGAAAAAGTGGAAGAAATTAAAACAGAAATGCTAGGTGGTTTTAAACTGATTTTGACTCAACTGCAGAATTGCTTCCCGAGAGTGGTGATTCCAGACTTGTCCAACATATCAATTCCAAATTTAAGTGAAGGAAAAGCTGCTGCCCAGCATATCTCGGTATGTTTTTATCTCAATAGCAAGATTTTTTTTAGAATATGGACATTACTTGATTAACACATGGTGCTAGGAGCAAAGTCATACCACGTTTGGAAGCAACAAAAGAAAAGAGGAAAAAGCTCATAAGAAGCGACGTGAAAAGGGTAAATAAAATGAGTTACATCTTGATGAGTTCCATTTAGTCTAAAGGTTTTATACTAATATTGTTAGAATATTTTAGAATTTCAAAATGTGACAAAGCTTGCTAAAGTCAACAAGCCAATTGAGAGGTAAATTCACCCCACTTAATTATGTCTTCAATATGTTTATGAATATTTAATATTGATTATTGATTCTCATTTCAAAATTGTGTAGCAAATCAAAAGATAGCAAGGCATATATGGGAGAGTCAAGCAAAAAGAAGAATCCAACTAAAAAGAAAAAAGTTTGTTGTTGCTAGCTGAACTGTGATTATTATTGATTCTTATTGATTATTGATTCTATTATGACATCTTTATATTGCAGGTGAACTGTGAGGCTGAAGTGATTACTGTTGGGGCACTAGGCTACTTGCAACGAATGGTTTGTCCTACTACTATTTATGATCACTGGATCTTTCCATAATGGAATCGTTAAACTATTAACTGACTATAAAGTAGAATAACTTCGACTCTATCTGCCTTTGCATTAATAGATCTGATTTAGGAACTCATAATTGTTGTTTGTTGGGGATTTGAGACAGTGGCATGAGAAACTCAAATCATGTGAAGTTGAATCAACTATATGACAAGTACAAAGATAAGGGTTTGTAATTTTAACACCTTCTGTTTCATGTCTATCATTTCAAACTATAAAAATCATGTGTAAAACTGATGTGTGGTCTAATTTGTAGGTAGTAGCATCCCAAGACTAGCATGCAGTGACAAAGTGTGCTGGTTTAGAGTGTGTCCAAACTCATAGACAGGAGCTTATACAAGATATATAGTTTCCTTTAATGCATAATGTCTTTTATATTTTGTATTTCTGTATATTGGTTTTGTGCTCTCTAGAATATTGGACTGGAAAAGAGCAATGACAATACTCACTATAGGAATCTTATATACCAGTGTATTTGTGGGAAGATTTCAGAGTTTTATTTGTGATTTTACTGCTCTCAATGCAATACAAATTTGATTGTGTTTTGAATTTTAATATCCGTGTTCTTCTAAAAAGTATTTGTGGGTTGTGGCTTTTAAAATGTTACAAAAGGGCATTACTAACATTTTTTATATGTTACAAAAAAGTAATTAGTAACATTTTTTAAATGTTACAAAAATATAATTGGTAACATTTTTGAAATGTTACAAAAAAAAAAAAAGCAAATTAGTAACATTTGTGAAATGTTACAAAAAGGGTAAATAAGTAACATTTTTTAAATGTTGCTAATAATATGTTAAAATGTTGCTAAAACCTTTTAGTAACATCGTCATTATATTACACTTGTAAAAATGTTGCTAATGCAAATAGTAACATTTTCTTATGATTTAGTAACATCTTTCAAATGTTGCTAAACATAATATATGTAGTAATGAGAGAGGGTGCGCTTATTATTTTTGTTAATATTAGTGTCGGTCAAATCGACGCTCTTATTAAATTTATTAAATCCAAAAGAATGTTGAATTTAATTGAAACTAATAATAGCGTCGACTTTTAGCATCAGCTTGACTCACACAAATATAACAAAAATTCTAAAAAATATTTGCAATCTAATGAGGATTTAGCATCCATTTAATCGTCGTTATGTTGCAAAATTAGCTTGGGCCTCGTAATTGATGCTAATTTTGTAACTATTATGTCATTTTCTTGTAGTGTTATAAGTGAAGCACTTTGAATAAACTTAATGGAAGACGAGCTTGCAAATCCTGCCTACAGAACACTAAATTAAAGAAGGATCAAGCTCATAAAAATAAGGGAAATGAGTATATTGAGGCAGCATTTTTTTTAACTTCACTTCTATAATTAAACCTCTAAGTTGTTAAGTGGCTCCCTCTCCCGGGCCTGGCCCAAAGATTGCTTTAGGTCTCTCAAAAAAATAATTTTTCATTTAAAAATAAAGTCTAATTTATATTTTTTTATATTAGCTTTTTAATATATTTAGTAGATCAACAAACATAAGTTAATCCATTTGATATAAAAGGTTATCATTAGCGAGAAAATTTTTGGATTAATTTTTTAAAAAAACTTCACCACAGAATTTGCTTTAGGTCTCATTAGATATTAGGCCGATACTGCCCTCTCCGAATGGGGCCGATAATTTTTGAACTAAAACAAAAAAAGGGAAATGATGGGGAAAGTAGAATGATGCTAAAAACTACAACCCTTAACAATCATTTTCCAAAAGCCATGCACTAATTAGTTTGGAATTTGCATAACGCTTGAAGATTGGGATTAATCAACACAACTATTTGACCTAAGCAGCAATTACATAGAGTTCCATTCGATTAGTGGTCGGACATTGCCGACCACAACTTAACATATCAAGTTGTTTAACCAATTATACTATGCAACAAGCACCTGGTCGAGTGGCTTCGTTATGGACTATTATCATGATAAGGCACACTGAGATTTTCAACTTACACAAACACTCTCTTAGCTCTTTCTGATCGTCAATTGTGCTATGATAGTCAAAGTGAATCAGTATCTGATAGAACAAAATTTACTAAAAGCAGCTAGTAAGAGAGACTTAGACCCCAATTTCTCCGTTAATTGGTATCTCTTGAAAGTGACAGAGGTTGTGGGATTAAAAGCCAAGTTTTGGGTTTGACTTTCGCAGTGTTCAAGATGATGATAACTTTTTTTACTAGGGTAGCACTATTTCATGATTTGGTATATGAAACTTTTTTTGCCGACTAATCTAACTTTTCATACCTTTCTAATAGTGTTTAATTAGAAATATCATGAAGGAAAAGTTCATGATAACGAATTATCTTTTGACCACTAATTGGGGTATTGTTATAAACAGTGTCCTCTATTTAAAAAGTTAAATCATTCTGAGTGGTATTGTGTTTTTTTTTAAGTGAAATACAGAGAGGGGAGAATGGAAACTCATGAGGGTAGGCCTTAATTAGTTATTTTTTAAACTTTAATTTGTGATCAAGGGACATTCCTGTCACTGTCTACCTCACTGATGTTTCTCTACCTCACTTCTTAACATTTAAGCCTGAAGAATGATATAACTTACAAAAAAAATCTACTAATTCTCTTAACGTTAAATAAAGAATGCATTAAATAAAAAAAGGTAATACACCCAAAATTTTGAAAATATAAAAAATATTCAATATTTTTTTATTTAGTAATAAGCACTAGTAGCAGGTACTGCACATGATTCGCCTGTTACCGGGTACCACACTTTTAACAAAAAGTTGATTTAATTGTACTGTTGATTCTTAAGTATTATGATTGTGTAATTTTAGTCTCTTAGATTTTAATTACGTCAATTGGATCACTCAAGTATCACGATTGTGCAATTTTGATTCCTCAGGTTTGAATTGCACCAATTGGGTTTCTAAAGTATCACAATTGTGCAAATTTGATTCCCGAAGTATCACGATAGTACAATTTTTAACGCTAGTAACCTACGTGGCCCATGTGGGACTGATTTGGCACTTAGTGAGGTTAACTTGACAGCTTACGGGACATTCTTATGTGGCATCATTAACACCTCACACACTTTAATGATCAAATACACATCATTAAGTGCCACATAGGAATGACACGTAAACTGTCAAGCTAGCCTCACTAACATGTGCTTCATAGGCTATTAACGTCGAAAATTACACAATCGTGATACTCGAGGGACCAAAATTGCACAATCGTGATAGTTGAGAGATCCAATTGGCGCAATTGAATCTTGGGGGACCAAAATTGCACAATTGTGATACTTTGGGGACCTAATTGGCGCAATTAAAACCTAAGGGACTAAAATTAAGCCATCGTTATACCTGAGGGACCAAAAGTGCAATTAAGCCAAAAAACGTAATACACCCAACCGTGTTAGGCTTGACACATTTAATTTTTTTTTAGCGTTTTTTATGTATAAATATGGAAGAGTATTGTGCAAACTTATTTGATAGAAATAGATTTATGCAATCATTGTAAAATACGGAAAATGAGAGAGTAATGGATTTAGCCAAATATCATAATTTCCAAACTTAATTAAGCTGCTCAGGTTATTCTAATTATCTTGGTGAAATATAAATAAAATAAAAAAATAAAAAAGTGAGTGAAAATTAATAAAGAATAAATAGATAATGCTTATACAACTAAAATTTGATTTTATAGTTTGCTTTTTTTCGGTTCTCAGCTTTATAAAGAACAAATATAAAATTAACTTGCAATTCATCTTTCCATTATTCAATGAGTTTAATTGTTATTATTTATTAATGTAAAAATTTTTACACTATCAAATAATTAAAATCATGATTTGAATGACTTTTAAGATAATTAGGATAAGAATCAATTATTTTTATTGATACAGCAATTTTTAATTAAATAACAGTATATATAAAAGTGTATAACAATTAAACCCTTGTTCAATTCATCCTACAAGCCAAGAATACGCAGAGGTAGTAAAATAGAAAGTGATCAAGGGGGAAAAGGGTTAATTAGTAGAAAGAAAAAGCAAAGTTATATCAAAAGAAGGTCCACGAATTAAGTTGTGTACGAATATAGTCAAAACGAAATTCTCCTAATTGAACAAATATTTTGAACACTTAATTAATCTGGATTGTATGATTTGGAGTTTAGACCACATTGTCAAAAGATACTTATCTTTATTATTATACGTGAATGAAGCTGAAACATACCCATTTTATATTTTCAAATAAAAAAGCTCTGCAATAGGAAGGATTTTAGAGAAGATCTTATAGCCTCTTTGGGGCGATTCTAACATCCTTCAACATCAATGTTAAGGTTGGTTCTCCAATTAATTTGACTTGTTTCTACAGATCATATGATAAATGTTAAATTTTTATTAAAAAAAATTAATAACCTATCATCATCACATGGGTCTGACCGTCCCAATGAGCAACGGTACCTTCAACGTCAACAAGGAGAATAGAGCACACCATGTCAATGCTCTCAAGGTTTGTATTGCCTAATATTTTTACTCTTTACTATCGATTTTTTGAAGATTGATTAGGTTCCTTACTCGAACATCAACTTTTATGTGTTAAATTGGCTATTTAATTAGTTGTGTTACGTGTTTACTTTGTGTGCAGAGCAAAATTCAGAGTCTGGCTGGGCAACACTCCGATGTTCTAGAGACTCTATCACCTAATGTTAGAAAGCGTGTTGAGGTTCTCAGAGAGATCCAGGTATATTATTGCTTTTGTAGTTGTATCTATCTTTCCGTCCGTGCCTATCTCTTGCTCGCTCACTGATCCATCCCATCGCGGCCAAAGCGCACCACCAGCGCCGCTGTCACCCCTCCAAGTCGCTTACACCGCCGCCGTCGAGCTGAGAAACAGGAAAAGATGGATTCACAGGAACCAACCTCCACCCACCTCAAAAAAGCTTATTTCTCTCTCCAACACCTGAACCCAGGCCATTTCACAGCGACAAACCGATGCTTGTACTTGGTGGCCCTTGGTCTTAGAATAACGTGGTTTCGACCAAGAATGTATGAAGAAAAAAAAAGAGACTCAGGTTTGGGGTCATCCGGTTTGAAGTCAAGCAAAAATTTTCTTTATTTAATCTCATCCCTCAATTTATTATAACATTAAATCTACTATTAGAAAACATATTAGAGGACGGAAACTCACAAAATTGATGTGAAGATAGAAGACGTTCCCCTCTTTGGGATCACGTTTCCATGCCCAAACTTGCGGCGACTTCTCATCACCGCCCTATTGTAGCTTCTACTTTTTGTTGAAAAAAATAACAAAAATGTTACTCTCACCGTGTTTTCACTCTCAAAGTGATTTGTGATCGCAATACCAAGCAGACACTTAGTATTTCAATTAATTCAAATGCGAATAAATACACAGAATTTATACACACAAAATATCATGAAACAAATCATAGCTCAACTTGCGGTTTCGCACTAATTGGCCGACATAACTGAATTACCTACTTAACAAGAAATTACTAAGTCCTAACAACGCCTGTAACCTTGCAAGTACCAATTATGTCACATATATATTCCTTAACTAAAACTTAGCGTGCATGCTGGATTATATGTTATTTCACTTATTTGAGGTTAAATTAGATTATTTATTACTGAAGATATAACCTTTTGATGATGCTAATTACCTACTGAACGCTCGCAACAATTTCTTAATGCTATAAAATAGGATTTATTTTGGAAGGAATTCTTAGCCTCCATTTTTGCAGAGAACGAAAACCCACCCTAATTTGGAAGGCTGACTTGGTATAAAGAGAAATGAAGATTCATCCCCTTTCTTCATGGAGTCTTCCTATCTTTTACTCTGTTTTTAGGGCTTTTAATATGTCTAGCTAAATTCTCTTTGCTGTGGTGATGATGTAATTCAGTAACAATTAATACTTTGCCAATTAATGAGTTACTCTATGAACAATTTATCTTGTTGAGTGATAATTGTTGTTATTAATGCTATTGGATGTTTGACCATCATTTATGTGTGTTGGGGACTCATATCTATACTAGGAATAGTAATTTGTGAGTATGCCTCTCACAATTATTGGATGTTTGGTCATCATTCATATCATCATACGTGTTATAGACTTATATCTATGTTAGGATCAATGTTTTATGAGTATGCCTCTTGCAATAATTGTCATTGATTGACTAATTTAGGGATAGATGTCTCGATTAATTATGTGGTTGTGATTTAAATTTCATCGAACTTAATCATCTTACTTCCTTCGAACCTATATATAAGTAAAAAAAAAACTAATTTCATATGTATTAAGAAAGTTAGTTATATTAGTTCAATTGTCTTGATTTGTATAAAAAATAAGTTATAGTTACTAAACTACCCTTTCTTGAAAGTGTATAATGCTCTTGGAAGTTGTGTCTTGAGAGTGTATAATGCTCTTGAAAAAATAAAAAAACAATTAACCAAATGGTATTTTTGAAACATTAGCATTAAATATGGTTGGTTTGATTGACTTTTGCTTATATTTGAGTCCAAAAAATTTAGATATTTTTTTGCTTATATATAGGTCCGGAGTAATACTTTATTAACTTGATCTGAGGAATCATGTTCGTTGGTAGGGTTAGTTTGGATTGATTCATTAAGGAATTAGTCTTCAACAAGTTGAGAAAATATAGCCTTGAGCAAGAGATTGGAATTAGAATAATTAGGTTTTTGATAATTCAAAGTTTTCTTTGCCTTTAAAGAATTTAGAGTCATAATTGAATGAAATCGGATTCCTAACTTGTTTTTATCATTGTTTTTATTCCACCATGTATTTGTTCTCTTCGTGAAGAAGAACCCAAAAACAGTTGCATTTGCTTGAAAAAATTTGAGCTCACTTTGAAATATAGTTAATTTAAATAGTTGTTAATTAATTCTATAAAATTGGTATTTGACAATTAACCCTGGAGACGGTACTTGATGCTCACCATTTTATGATTATTACATGATTCGATAAACTTGCTATGGTCTTGTCAGAGTGGTAGATGGTGAGCCGCATGTATCAATCCAAAAGGTGTGTGAAGAAAAAAAAAAATGAGGAGAGGGCAACTACGCACGTGCACTCCTGAAACACATTAATTAATTTGCAATCCCTCTCTGTTATCTTGGACACACGAGGGTCAGAAAAGGAGGGTAAATGGAAGTAATGATCTTTGGACACACTTTGGAAAAGTTGTCTGTTGAAGACAAGTAAGTTATTCACATTTCGATTTGGATTCCCCAATCTACATGATAACTTATTTAATTGGGATCCTAAGCTTTTGGCATTTCATGTCAAAAGCATAGCCATATTCCACCGGTCCCAGAATACTTTTCAAACCCAGTGTTAAGAGTCAGATGGTTTAACTTTCCAGTTCAATTCATGGTCAAGCGACGTCTATATATAGAGGGTGAAAAATCTCATTTCTCTTCCCAAGCAAGCATTACGCACCAACAAAATTGTATTCCCATTTCTGTCTCTACCTCTTAATTTGCTCACTTCTGTCTCGCCAAATCGTCATATTTGCTTTGCTTCCTACTTACCACAACTAAATTTGTAGAAAGCACATTCCAGATATATACAAGAGGCAGAGGTTAGCTAGAGGCATATATAGACTCTGTTAGTGGGAACCATGCAAGAAAAGGTGAAGGTCAGATCAACTGGTACACATTGATTGGCCTCTTTACAGGTATGTGTGCTGTTTCATTTCACATACTTGCAGCCTTTGTTTTTTGGGATTTTACATAGGATATTTTATTACTATGAAAAATAAACAAATGATCCATACACAGATAAATTTCCCACAAGCCTCGCTCACAAATCATTAAATTAGTTAATACATAAAACTCCATTTACTTTCCACTCCCCAGTTAGAAAATTTCTCTGCCACTCATTCTTTGTGTGTGAAATTAGTCAGTGATAATTCTTCCATGCATGTGTCATTTCTCCCAATAAAATATAAGAGATATCTAACGACTGATGTTATTTAGTGTTTGTTTGAAATAGTTACAAAAAAAAAAAAAAAAAAAAAGATTATTTCAATAATCGATTATATGATAGAAGTAATTTTATATTTTGAATATTTTTATTGAAAAACAATTTTAAGATAATTTATTTTCATTTGAGTTGTATAAAAAAATTACTTTCATATATTAAATTATAAGAAAGATTATGAAACTATTTGTATCATTTAATAACATTTGTTTGATAGTTAGTTTTACAGGAATAAAATGATAAGAATGTTATTGATTTTAAAATAATTTAATCATAAATTTTTAAATAAGTTTCAAACTTTTAATTTCTCTAAAATAAACTTTTTCCTTATAAAAATAACTACTTTTAATTTAATCACATTACCCAAACATACCAAAAATATATTATTAATGGCAGAGCGGGGGACGATAAGGGAATATTATTGCACTGACTTGGTTCAAATTTTAGCGGGCTGTTCAAAGGCAATATGCTATTTTAGCATTATTTATATTTTACCGAAGTGTGCTTAAAGTTTTGAGAGGAACTTATATTTGAGCTATTAAGTGTTATAAACTAAAGGTTAAAGCGAATGAGAAACACGATATAGGTACTTCCACGCGATTTAGCAAAAAAATCTAATTTCACACGTATTAAGAAAGTTAGTTATATTAGTTTAATTCTCTTGATTTGTGCAAAAAATAAGCCATAGTTACTAAATTACCATTTTTTGGGAGTGTATAATGCTTTTGGAAGTTGTATCTTGAGAATGTATAATGCTCTTGAAAAAATAAAAAAACAATTAGTCAAAGGGTATTTTTGACACAGTGGTATTAAATAGGGTTGATTTGATTGACTTTTGCTTATATTTGAGTCCAAAAAATTTAGGTATTTTTTTGCTTATATATAGATTATTAAATAAAAATAAATTAAGTAGCGCACTTAATTTATCATTTAAAATTTGAAATTTCCAACATATATAAGCAAAAAAAAAAAAAAAAAGGTTTGCACCAAGGTTTTAAGAACGGAAATAGACAGTTCCGGTTCAACCGGTTGAATAAGAAACCAGCCATGTCTACGATTTGGTTGGCCGCAAGTCTAAAAAAAAAGACAAAAAATTGCCAAAATCGGATTAAACCAATAACATTTTTATTTTAAAAGTTGTTAGATTAACCGAACTTATATTTGAAATTTATTTAAAAAATTGTTAGATTATTTTGAAATCAATAGCATTCTTCTTAATTCACCCCTACAAAATTAACTATCAAACAAATATTATTAAATTATACAAATAACTTCATACTTTTTTTGCAATTTACTATATCATTACAAAAAATTCGCTGATTACCGACGATCACTATCCGTCGGTAATCGACTAAAGCCATCGGTAAAGAATGATTACCGACGGTCTTGTGACGGTCAAAAATCCGTCGGTAATTTGTTTGTCCCTGAATTTTACCAACATATTAGGGTATCCGTCGATAATTACCGATCACCTTTTCCGTCAGTAAATGTTGTGGGTGTAGGAGTAAGTTACCGACGAATAAAGTCGTCGATAATTTGTGCTCTGGATTACCGACGGCTTTATCCGTCGGTAAGTTGTGGTCTGGGTTACCAACGGTATAATCCGACGATATTGTAGTTGAGTTAAAGTTAATTTTTTTAATTAAATTTAATTAAAATTATTAAAAGAATAATTATAAAAATATTAATTAAAATAATTATAAATTATAATAACCTAAATTAAACAAAATTTTAAAAAATTATATAAATTATATAAGGTCAACAAAGTTGTCATCAAATATGAAAAATGTAACAAAATTCTACAGTTAATACAAAAATCCTAATAATCTGTATGGTCTCCCGGAGAGACGTCATCTGATGACTCTCATTGTTGTCCCTCCTGAGACGTCCCGCCTCATTAAGTAACCTAATTATCTAATCTTAAAAGCATGCGAAAAAATTTAAAACTTAAAATACATATAAGGAATACATACAACACACTGATGTATATATATATATATAGGTACAATCATCCTTGAGTATATTAATCAGAGTACGCTACTAAGGTCATATAGCTAATATAACAACTTTCAACAGGAAAGATACATAATAAGTCACACCAAAAAAAACAACTAATAAAGCCTACTAACTCTCGTCCAACCCCCTCACCAAAATACATCAAAATGTAAACACTCAAAACTCTCGAGCCTACTGAGACGCACTGGCCCGGTACTCACATCAACATGGATGACATGATGGCCGCGAACTACCTTCTATTCCCGCCTCTCACAGCTGGCATCTGCGGCTCTCCCACCGACATTAAGTTCATGGGGAATACCGTCCTCCTCAGGAATCGACTCCTCGATTACGGTATCTTCTCCACGAACCATAAGAGAAAACATACATAGAGAAAAGAGGGAGATAAGGATCTACAACAAACATCATATATGGGAAAGAAATCATAGGATAACATATATTAACTTCACACGTATCACACAAGTACTTATACAAACATCTTCATGGATCAAACACGTCAGTCATCTCCAAACCATCATTTTGGTCGTAGTCAACACATACTATATGTATCTCGTTCCTACATGCACGTCGGTCGATATCTCAAAACTCGTTCTCTGTCTCGGAGAACCTTAGTTAATTGTCCAGGGAACCTTTCCGCTCGCCGTGACCAACAAGAGTGCATCCTCACTCCAACTCTCTGGAGGGGTGTCTTGGTAGCCTCAGAATGTCCATCTGCGACGTGGAATACTCAGGGTCTAGTTGGGATAACCAAGCTCCAGTGGCATCATGGCATGATAGGAGCAACCCCATCCGTCACTTGTGATAAGTCTCAAGCACGATTACATCCCCAAGATCACGAAGATCGTCCCTTCCGTAATCCGTACCCGCACTCAGGTACACTAACCTCGTGTGTCCCATACCACACGGCTCGCCCCTTGGCACATGATTATGCTATGCATGTCAACCATCACTTGTGCCACTAATATCTCAATAAACAACTCAATCCTTATATCACTTTATTCACGAGACCACAACATTCATCACTTTTTCCTCACACATGCATTGTGTCACTTTCATTTACTATCAACAACATCATCATTCATTAAATATGCAGGCATAATATTTAACATATCAACATACCACCTTAAGCATATAAGACCATAAAATTCATACTATCAAGTATACCATTCTAAACTTATAAACACATTAATCATATAGAGCATATATTCGCAATCACACCAAACATACTAATCATCCATCCAATAATAGTCGTCTAGCCTATGGTATATTCCAAGGGATGATAGCCCAAAGATACCTACACCGAGTTTTTAGGTACTTTGTCAGGGCTTAACCTCTAGTAGGGTTTAAGGTCCCTTACACATGTCAATATATACTATTCTACTCTTGCCTTCCCGACGAATGTGTGATTCTTTCTCCCCACCTGAAACTTCTACGAATTGCTACACGCACGCCTTCCTGTACAAGCTTCTGAACACAGCTCCGTAATCGGCACTTTAGCACGCTTTCCAACGAACACACCACACGGCTCCTCACACAATGTAGCTGCTGGACTTAGGCGAAGGTAGATTCGAAATTGAGCTTAAGGATCTAAGGAAAAAGGTACCAAATTGCTACTGTGCGAGCTCCATATCCCCTACTCCAAACCACTAATCACTAATCCGAACGGTGAAACCGAAGAAATACACGTCCTGAACCTTCTGACCATGTTGCGGCCCGATCCAATGGTGAACGAATCTCTAGAGATGATTTTGTGGTGACAGGGTGGGTGGTATACCGGATGAGTTTCTTACACTCTTGGCCCACGCTGAGAGCTGAATAACTTACACTCAGGAGCTCTAACTGATAATCCGAACGATGAAAATGAATTAGCAGGTGTCTTGAACCGTCTTACCAAGTTTCAGTATGATCCAACGGTTAATGACTGTACGGAGGCTATTCCACTATGATAACTCCAACCAAGTTTCCAAACTCACAACAACGGCTGCCTTGTACTTTGAGAATGTCTCCCCCAATTTTTCTTCCTCTGGTGCGTGAATGAAACAAAGAAAGGGAACTGAGTGATTTTATTTCTTTGAATTATTAGATGATTAGCTTTAGTTAAGTTAGTACATGCTAGGTGTCAATTGTTTAGGTGCATTAGGTGTCATTGTTAGGCTAGGTGTCATGATTCTAGTCTAGTTAGGTGTCATTTAGTGGAGTCCATGTGTCACTTCCTCTTTGCCACCTTCTCCTCCTCGTGACATGTGTTCGATTGTGATATGTGTCACTCCCACGTGTCATCGCGTGTTGTTCCGTCAGTATGCCGGGTGTTTTCTTTCGCATTTTCCCCACATAACTCACTGTCGGAATATTTTCTGTAATATTTTTAGGCTAACACTAAAAGCCTATTAAACTCAAGTCACCGTCAAATTTTAATATGTTAACCCTCCATTAATTAATTAATTAATCAATTAATCGCTCGGTTAACGTTTCATCGCATTCGAAACTCGCTCTTCCACATTTTTTGCACTTTCTGAGCTCGTTCCAAGGCCAAATTGTCTCAAATTTGGACCATGGCTTTCTCAACACATAAGGAACATAATTAAGCCCTTAAATATGCTTAACTTATGCCCCACATACTAAACAAAAAAATGGGGTGGTACATTACTATCCTCCTTAAAAGAAATTCCGTCCCCGAAATTTGTTGTACCTTAAAAGAGATGTGAAAATTATTGTAACATATTCGCTTCTCGTTCCCACATAGCATCGCCTGTAGTCGCGTCCCATATCACTTTCACTAAGGGAATATTCTTCCCTTGAAGTTCCTTAACCCTGCGATCTTCGATCCGCACAGGTAATGCTTCATATTCTAAGTTGTGTCTTATCTGTATTGACTCGGCTGAATGATATGTGATGGATCGGGATAGTACTTTCGAAGTTGTGACACATGAAAAACATTATGACGATTGGATAGGTTTGGAGGTAAGACTACTTGATAGGCTACTGGACCAATTCGACGAAGAATTTGAAATGGTTCGATGAATGTAGGAGTAAGCTTTCTAGATTTTAGCACTCTGCCGATTCCAGTTTTTGGTGTAACTCTCAAGAAAACATGATCTCCTTCCTAAAATTCTAAGGGTCTTCTCCTTTTGTTACTATGACTCTTTTGCCGATCTTGTGCTGCTTTCATCTTTTCCCTTATAAGCTTAATTTGTTCCGTTGTTTGTTGTACCACTTCAGGTCCTAAGATTTGATTCTCTCCCATCTCGTACCAGCACAATAGAGTTCTACACTTCCTCTCATATAAAGCCTCAAAGGATGTCATTCCAATACTTGAATGGAAACTATTGTTATAGGTGAATCCAATCAATGGCAAGAAATTATCTCAACTTCCCGTTTGTTCCAACACACAAGCTCGTAACAGATCTTCCAATGATTGAATTGTTCGTTTAGACTGACCATCCATTTGAGGATGATAAGCTGAACTCAACCTTAACTTAGTTCTCAAAGCTTCTTGTAGACTCCACTAAAACCTTGATGTAAATCTCGGGTCTCTATCCAATATGATACTCGAAGGCACTCCATGTAACCTCATTATCTCTTTAATATAAACATGGGTTAATCTTTCCAAAGAATACCTTTCATTGATGGCTAAGAAATGTGTAGATTTCGTTAACCTATCAATGATTACCCAAATTGGATCAAATCCTTTTGGAGTCCTTGGCAGCTCCGTTCCAAAGTCCATTGCTATGCCGTCCCATTTCCATTCTGGGATATCCAAAGATTGTAACATTCCAGCTGGCATTTTATGTTCAATCTTATCTTTTTGGCACACTAAACAAAATAATACATATTCTGCTATTTCCTTCTTCATCCCGAGTCACCAAAACATCTTCTTCAAATCGTGATACATCTTTGTTGCTCCTGGGTGAAAGCTTAGCTTACTCTTATGGCCTTCCTCTAAGATCATCTTCCTAATTTCTATAACCTTAGGCACACAGATCTTGTCCTTATATCTAATAACCCTATGGTCATCTATATTAAACTAAGAAGTCTTATTCTGCTCTATCAACTCTTTCATCTTTTGGAGATACTGATCAGATCCTTGCTTCTCCCTAACCATCCTTAAGAACTCACTAGTCACTGAGGTCATACCTAGGTACATTCTATCCTTTGATATTCCACTCCCAAAATTAGGTCTCTAAACTGTTCCAACAACTCTAGCTCTTTTACCATCATTAGCCTTTCCTAGATGGTAATGTAGATCGAACTCATAATCTTTTATGAATTCTATCCACCTACTCTGTCTCATATTCACTTCCTTTTGATCAAACAAGTACTTTAAGCTCTTGTGATCACTGAACACACTAAACTGAGCTCCGTAAAGATAGTGTCTCCATATCTTTAATACAAACACTATGGTTGCTAGCTCTAGGTTATGAGTTGGGTAATTTCTTTCATGAATCCTTAATTGCCTTGAAGCATAAGCCACCACCCTTTCTTTTTGAGTAAGCACACATCTTAACCTTTAATACAAAGCATCACAGTACACTTCAAACTTTCCTAAAGAATCAGGCAATACCAAAACTGGAGATGTAGTCAACTTTCGTTTAAGCTCCTGAAAAGTTTGTTCACATTCTTCCGTCCATTCAAAGGCTTTTCCCTTCCTCGTCAATTGCGTCATAGGCAACGCAATCTTAGAAAATCCTTCGATGAACCTTCTGTAGTATCCAGCCAAACCCAAGAAACTTCTGACTTCACTGGCCGTCTTTGGGCTTTCCCATTTCAACATAGCTTCTACGTTAACAGGATCCACTGTTATTCCCTCTTTGTTGATCATATGGCCCAAGAACTGAACTTCCTCTAACCAAAACTCGCACTTAGACAATTTCGCATAGAGTTGTCGATCCTTTAAAGCTTGGAGTACAATCCTAAGATGTTCTGTATGCTTTTCCTAATTACAGGAATAGACGAGAATGTCATCAATGAAAACGATAACAAACTTATCTAGATAGGGTCGGAAAATCCTATCCATGTAATCCATAAACACAGCTGGAGCATTCATCACGCCGAAAGGCATAACTAAATACTCTTAGTGTCCATAGCGAGTTCTAAATGCAGTTTTCGGTACATCCTCCTTCTTGACTCGAATATAATGATAACCATGCCGTAAATCAATCTTAGAGAAAATTGCAGCTCCTTTTAGCTGATCCATTAAGTCATCAATCATTGGCAACGGATACTTATTCTTAATGGGAACCTTATTCAGCTATCGGTAATCAACACACAACCTTGAGCTTCCATCATTCTTCTTCACAAACAACATTGACGCTCCTAATGGCCAAACACTTGGCCTTATAAACTCCTTCCCCAACATATCATCTAGTTGTTTCTTCAACTCATCTAACTCCGACGGAGACATTCGATAAGGTGCTACCGAAATAGGTCCCGTCCCTGGTACTAGGTCTATGGCAAACTCCACTTCTCTTTCTAGTGGTAAACCTTGAACATCTTCAGGAAACACTTGTGGAAAGTCTTGCACTATATGCAAAGATTCTAAGCTGAGATCCCTTTTCACATCCACAGAAAATAGCATCACATATTTTTTATCTTTATTCTTTTGTAAAACATCTTTGTCATCGGTAGGCACTAATCTAGGTTGCTCATAAAAGATAAGAGATTTCTTGGCACAATCTATGAACACATGGTTAGCCGAAAGCCAATCCATGTCTAAAATTACGTCTAGTTGTTGCTTGGGTAGACAAATCAGATCGACTAAGAAATTCCTATTTTCTACTACAATAAGGCATTTCAAACAAACAGACATAGTAGTCAAAGGACTACTAGTAGGAGTAGAAACAGTCAAATTATATTGTAACAAAGAAACAGGCAATTTCAAATGATCCACACATTCCAAAGAAATAAAGGAATAAGTCGCCCCGAAGTCAAACAAGACAGATAAGAGCTTTTCCGAAACTAAACACATACCTTGTATCATTTTAGGAGATTGAGATGATTCAGTTCTGCAACGCCATTCGTCACATTAGTAACCCGTAACAAAATGTTTTAAATAAAACATATTGAAATAAAATTTTTCTCAAAATAATATAATACTTAATGTCATAATAATAATTCCAAAATATTCTTACATTAATAATTCTTAAATCTGAAATAACATCAATAAACCCAAACTCTTAAAACAGGGTGACAACTAAAACCCAAACGCGTAAAATGAAATAGACTAATGTTTAGCCACAAACGGGTGTAATTAGTTCAATATAAATAGTAATTATCGAAATAATGTTTACATCCTTAAACCAATAAAATATCGAAATAACATAATTAGTTCAAAAGCCTCAAAATTATGCGTCTAATACAACTCGCATAAATAAAATAAAATAAAATACATAACGATGACATAGATTCTCTTGGCATAAGCCATAACATACTAACCAAATACTAAAACTAAAAACTAATCTTCAAGTCTCTGCATGCTCAATTGTGAAGTCCTCAAACACTATTAATTTTATTTGCTAATATTAATGCCTATTTTTTATTTTTTTATTTCTTGGGATGTTATAAGTTCCCTTCATGGTAAACACTCTTCCCTTAGCTTGTGGCCTTGCTTGTTGATTTGCCACTGGTGGTCTTGTTCCAGCTCCCTGAGATCTGCTTCCTTGCCCTACTGCACCAGGCCTCTTCGTCATTCTTTGCCTGCAACACCGAGCAATGTGGCCAGACTTGCCTCATCGATTACAAATTGAGCTCTCGCCTTGTCCCGCACTTGGACAATCTCTGGCAAAGTGTCCTCCTCCACACTTGTAGCATCTTAGCGGTCCTTGTGGCTCTTGCCATGGATTCTTCCAACATTAACAACTTGTTGCATTGGTCGGTTGTAAGGTCCTTGTCTTTGTTGGAACTTTCCTTCTCTTTCCTTTTGATTGTCTTTGCGAATTGGTCTACTGCTCCTTTGTTGGACCATTCCGCTACGGTCATGTCCTTCCAACACTGTACACTTCTCTACTAATACCGAAAAGTTACAGATCTCTAAAGGAATCATCGCCCGCTTCAGCTCAAGCCTCAATCCTTCCTCGAACTTCCTAGAGAAAATAGGGAGATAAGGATCTACAACAAACATCATATATGGGAAAGAAATCATAGGATAACATATATTAACTTCACACGTATCACACAAGTATGTATACAAACATGTCCATGGATCGTACACGTTAGTCATCTCCAAACCATCATTTTGCTCGTAGTCAACATGTATACTATATGTATCTCATTCCTACATGCATGTCGGCCGATATCTCAAAACTCGTTCTCTGTCTCGGAGAACCTTAGTTAGTTGTCCAAGGAACCTTTCCGCTCGCCGTGACCAATAAGAGTGCATCCCCACTCAAACTCTCTGGAGGGGTGTCTTGGTCGCCTCAGAATGTTCACCTGCTATGTGGAATACTCAGGGACCAGTCGGGATACCCAGGCTCCAGTGGAAATCACGACAAGATAGAAGCAACCCCATCCGTCACTTGTGATAAGTCTCGAGCACGATTACATCCCCAAGATCACGAAGATCGTCCCTTCCGTAATCTCTACCCGCACTCAAGTACACTAACCTCATGTGTCCCATACCACACGGCTCGCCACTTGGCACATGATTATGCTATTCATGTCAACCATCACTTGTGCCACTAATATCTCAATAAACATCTCAATCCTTATATCACTTTATTCATGATACCACAAAATCCATCACTTTTTCCTCACACATGCATTGTGGCACTTTCATTTACTATCAACATCATCATCATTCATAAAACATGCAGGCATAATATTCAACATATCGACATACCACCTTAAGCATATAAGACCATAAAATTCATCCTATCAAGCATACCATTCTAAACTTATAAACACATTAATCATATAGAGCACATATTCGCAATCACACCAAACATACTAATCATCCATCCAACAATAGTCGTCTAGCCTATGGTATATTCTTAGCGGTGATAGCCCTAAGATACCTATACCAAGGGTTTAGGTACTTTTTCAGGGCTCAACCTCTAATAGGGTTTGAGGTTCCCCTACACATGTCAATATATACAATTCTACTCTTGCCTTCCCAAAGAATGTGTGATTCTTTCTGCCCTCCTGAAACTGCTACGAACTGCTACACGCCCGCCTTCCCGTACAAGCTTTTGAACACAGCTCCACAACCGGCACTTTATCACGCTTTTCAACAAACACACCACACGGCACCTCACACAATGTAGCTCCTGGACTTAGGCGAAGGTAGATTCGAAATTGAGCTCAAGGATCTAAGGAAAAAGGTATCAAATTGCTACTGTACGAGCTGCATATCCCCTACTCCAGACCTCTAATCCCTAATCCGAACGGTGAAATTGAAGACATACACGTCCTGAACCTTCTGACCAAGTTTCAGCCTGATCCAACGGTGAATGAATCTTTAGCAACGATTTTATGGTGATAGGGTGGGTGGTATACGGGATGAGTTTCTCACAATCTCGGCCCACGGTGCGAGCTGAATAACGCACACTCAGGAGCTCGAACCGACAATCCGAACGGTGAAAATGAAGTAATAGGTGTCTTGAACCGTCTTACCAAGTTTCAGCACGATCCAACGGTTAATGACTTTCCGGAGACGATTCCACGGTGACCACTCCAACCAAGTTTCCAAACTCACAACAATGGCTGCCTTGTACTTTGAGAATGTCTCCTCCAATTTTTCTTCCTCTGGTGCGTGAATGAAACAAGGAAAGGGAACTGAGTGCTTTTCTTTCATTAAATTATTAGATGATTAGCTTTAGTTAAGTTATTCCATGTTAGGTATCAATTGTTTATGTGCATTAGGTGTCATTTTTAGGCTAGGTGTCATGATTCTAGGCTAGTTAGGTGTCATTTAGTGGAGTCCATGTGTCACTTCCTCCTTGCCACCTTCTCCTCCTCATGACATGTGTCCAGTTGTGATACGTGTGACTCTCACGCGTCACCGCGTGTTGTCCTGTCAATACGCCCAGGGTGTTTTCTTCCGCATTTTCCCCACATATCTTACTGCCATAATATTTTCTATAATATTTTTAGTTTAACACTAAAAGCCTATTAAACTCAAGTCACCGTCAAATTTTAATATGCTAACTCTCCATTAATTAATCAATTAATTGCTCGGTTAGCGTATCATCTCGTTCGGAACCCGTTCTTCCATGTTTTTTGCACTTTCTGAGCTCGTTCCAAGGCCAAATTGTCTCAAATTTGGATCATGACTTTCTCAACACATAAGGAACATATTCAAGTCCTTAAATATGCTTAACTTATGTCCCACACACTAAACAAGAAAATGAGCGTGTTACACCTCCTGTTGCTGCTGGTCATCCGGTGGGAGCTGCTGCCGCAAAGCAGTATGTGTCTCAGGTGGGAGTACCTGAAGGACAGCCTGCAAGATCTGGTGCACTGATTCGACCTGACCCCTCAACTGCTGGTTCTCCTCCATAGCCCGACGTGCAGTATCCTTGGTGGTAGCCAATCGTTGTCTCAGTGCGTCTAGCTCCTCTGAATCCTGGGAGTGACTGGAGGATGAATGTGACGGCTGCGTGAGGCTGAGATCTCTTCGTCGGAAACCACGAGGGAGGTCTCCAGCCCCGTAAATCCGCCCCTTCTTCTTGCCCATGATCATATCCAGCCAACACTGGGTTTGAAATCTTTGCTCTCCGGCGGGGTCACGAGGGGTGGATGTCTAGCTGCCGGTGCAGGATGCAACATCCTCCATAGCCTGAGATAACCTGGTGCCAAACTGTTCCTGTTATTCATAAACAGAAACATCATGTCATAAATATATATATTAAAATGATATGAAAATGAAAAAAATAAACTAAATAGAATTCAAGAACTCACCACTGTCTGCCTGGACCTCTTGTCGACGAACTCGTTGGTATCCCTCCGTGTATGAGTCTGCTTAAAGAGCCCATCGATATGTACGGGACGATCAAGCTCCTCTGACTACAAATAAAAGCACGAGTAATAGTTAATAAATAAATATATAAGTATTACATTTAAAACAATTTCTTAACTATACGTACCATCTTGAATGCCCGATCATGCTAGGGGATGGAGCCACCAGTGTGCAAGCACTCGCAAAAAAATTTCGCGGTTTACTGCGCCAAAGTTACCCACGGAAATATTATCGATAGAGTCGTGTCCGTCGGTAAATGACCTTCGATAATATGTAATATTCTTGTAGTGTATAAGAGTGATTTTTTACACAACCCGAACGAAATATATTATCTTAAAATTGATTCTTGATAAAAGCACTCAAACATAAAACGAGTTCTATTATAATCAATTATGCATATAATCGATTATTGAAATAATCAAATTTTCGCAGCTAATCCAAACACACACTCCCTCGAACAACTTGTGTTGGACTCGAATTGGCAGCTAGAATCGTGTCTGACACACTTCCAGAAGGTGTGTCCCTTTTGTTTTAGATTTTAATAGAATTAATTTTAAAAAAGTTGATTTTAAAAAAATTAAGATTAAAAAATTGATTTGTATTTAGTAATGATATATATTTTAGAAATGAGTTTAGAAAAATTGATTTTAATTGGATGATGAACTAAAATTGCTTTTGATGTGTAAAATAAAGAATTTTATGAGACACACATCTAGAATCAATTCCACTCAATGAAAATGGTAGAAATTCTTGCTTCTCTTAAAACAAATTCTACAATCCAAAACTTAATTTTATTTTGAACTCACTTTTGAAACTAAATACCTCCCATTAGTGTAGCAACTGAACTTTGGGTTCAAAACACTGGTGAAACCGTTTTATACAAGTTTTTTTTAACAAAGTTTTATACAAGTTTTGATTGTTCTTCCTCTTCCATTGCCCTTCGAATATTTGCATTTAAAGGTAAATTACCTAACTTTTATGATATCATTGCCGATTATTAAATACAAAAGAAAAAACTCCCAACAATCCCTCCCCTTATGGAGAAGATAATGGAAGTGCTTTACTAGCGTGAGAGAATATAAATGATTCTAAAACATTTATTAAACTCAATACTCTTCGTTTAACTTTTTGTTGAGAAGTTCTTATATACTTTAAGTATTATATTTAATTCATTAAAAATAAGACTATGCTAAAAGAAAACAAAATCAAAAGTTTTCATTGAAATTTGTATACTTTCAATTTTTAATATATTGAATGCACTTATTAGAAAAAAAAACATAAAAATATAATATATAGACCATATAATCATACATGTCATTAGACCAAATTTAAAATATTATATAATAAAATTTAAACAAATTTCAACCTTTAAGAGTATTATTTGAGAGTATATAAAAATTTCTTGCCGGGTAAGGTCAAATTTCCTTAGAAATACTCTGTAGTTAAGGCCACAGTATCAGAGTTCCAAATGGATAATTATGTTATGAGAAAAATATCATAGACTACTTTTATGTAAGATATTTATTCATCCTCAAATAATGATAAGGTCACGTACAGAAAATTTTGCATTTTTTAATGTCATATTCTAAATAAAATTTATTCAAATTCAAAAAAAAAAAAAATGCCAATGCTAGCTGCTTATATAGGTTGATCAGCAATTAGACCATATATGCCAGCAAAGGTTCCTTCCTTCCTTCGATTTCTTCTTCGGTCTTTTCACGGCAATTTGTTTATTTAAGAATACAGGATTTTGAATAAATGAATCGAACCATTTTGTTGATGAACGACTAAAGTAAGGATCCCTTTAAGCACAAAAAAAAATAGTAAGGATCCCTTCATTATTCACAAAATGAAAGAATAGGGGATCAAAGGTTCCATTGAATTAGCGTGCATGTTTTGATTCACTCTTGGAGAGGCAAAAGTGATTTTAGAGACATAAAATTGTTTTTGACATGTTTGAGTGTTTTCGAATAGAATTGATTTTGCCTCTAGAATGGATTCTAACTTGAAGCTAATATTTGGAGCTTGTTCAACTCACTTTTACGTGAATGTATCTAAACATAAATCACTTTACTTCAAACTCAATTCTATTGCAATTAATTCTACAAAATCAATTTCATCCAAAATCACGTTTATCAAACACTCATCCAAACACACTTACTCAATTAGTGACTGGCATATTAGAGTTGAGGTCAAGGTACGCTTACTTAAATCAGAAAATTATGGGATACTGATTGTCTTTTGCAAATTCTAGGTGTGTGGCTTGTAGTAGGGATGTAAATGGGACGGGATGGGTATGGGTAGTAGCCCCCCGCTACCCATCTTGTTGAATAAATTTTTTATCCGTCGACCCCTCCCTATATCCGCACGGGTATTCGTCTAGTGGGTTTTAAACAAATTTATCAATATTTGCGGGTATTCACGGATATCCATGGATATTCAAACATCTCACACATTTATTGAATATTATGCTAATTTTTTTATTCAAACACCTTTATTTTGGCATCATTTGCATATAATTAAAACATTTTGGTCTTGACAACAATCAAACACCCTTGAATTTCACGCTAATATTCACTAATAGATATCGGATAAAAACAAAAATATTTATCAATACCCTCATACACATTTATAAGTGGCCACATTACAATACAAAAATATGTTGTCTATTGTCTTTTGGTTGGATCTATTCGTATAACACACATATTAGGATAAAGAAAAGTTTATCAAATATGTGGCCTACGAATCTGCACTTTCAATCAGGTTTATCAAAGAAACTTTGAAGGTTGGGATAATGAATTAGGAACTGAAATGGAGAACTCTCTCCATAGGAATCTAAAGCCAAATTCTTCCATTAGAGTGGGTATCCGCAGATACGGATACTACACTATCATCTCATTAATAAACGGGTAGAAAAATACTTGTTTATTTTACCCATAGATACCCATTAAGCTACTCATTTTTTATCCGTTGCGAATACTATTTATGGAAATAAATTATCGTCAGGACATGTAGAGCTCCGACTACATGTCTTGACGATAATTTATTTCTAGATAGATAATGGGGAGACGTGTTTGTATATTATTTGTGAATGGGGTAAACATACCTTCAAAATTAAATTCCTTATATTTCACAAAAATGCATGTAGTAGCCTAACAAAATTGACATAATTAAGCCAACAGAGGTTGATACATCTGGTGAAACTTTCCGTCACACTTATTTTGTCTTGGGATCGATTCTCAGATTTCTTATGTTGATCGTCGATATGTAAATGTCAATATAAATCCTTACTGAGGTTGATAGTTTTCTCTGGCCTTACAAGGAGGCGTACCTTCCCATAATCTAAACTTTATTTTCATAAAAAAAAAAAAATTGGCATAATTAAAAGAACCCATATTTTAAACTCAAGTTAGGAGTTAATTAACTTATGATATAGGTTAAGCACTTTGCGGTGTAAACTATTTAATAGACATGATTTTAAAATTTTAATCAAAATGGGCATTGAGACACACATATATATAGGTGAATTCTCTATCACCCCAGGATAACTTTTACTCTGCCAAGGTTACCCAATCAGACGACGAGAATCATTTGACATGATCCACTAACATGATTTATTTAATTGAGGTGGCATATTCTGACTATACATGATAATTTTTACCCCAAAATTATTGGATAATTCAAAAGACTTTTGCATTTATCATGATACATTTAAATTAAATCGAAAAAGAACCATGAATGTTGGTTCAGGTAGAAGGGGCTTGAGTTTTCTAAGTATGTGATTCTAGGTTCGATTCCTATATTCATTATATGGAAAAAATACTATTAGGAGGGGTCTTCGCTAAGGTGTCTGACAGTACTTCAGGAGATTAATCTCTCAATTATCAGACGGGAGAAAACTCCGAGAAATATAAAAAATTAAAATTTTGGGACTTACTATCAATTATTTATTGGCGAACCAAAAATAGATATTATTAGATGCTTTTGTACATCAATTGCATCGTAACTCGTAACTTGCAGAATTATGATATACAATGTTGGAAAAAAATAACAATAAGCTAAAAATTAGTAAAAATAAATAATTATTTTGCTGATTGATATCTAATTATTTAATAAAACTTTAATATTTTCTCTTCAATTTTTTTAGCTCTCTCAGTCCTTTCTTTCTTTTCCTTCTTATCTGCATACTCTTTTGAATGAATTTTCAAAGGGGATAATTTACACCAAATTTTTGTAGTAGATAATGTCGATGTGCAATTCTTTTCTTTTCCTATCGAAGATTCTTTTCGTATTAAATATTTTCTATACATATTAGATCAATCTATTTTTCTTCTATTGAAAGATGATTCAAACAATTTTTACAATATGAAAACATTTTTGGTTTTTTATTTGAATCCAAAAAAATCATAACTTTGAACGAGGATGAATTGTAAAAATATTATTTTGAGCTGGAAAAGTTTTTAGCATCTATTCCTCCCCATGAGTTGAACTTCCTGGTCTCCTTCTATGCTTCAGAAGCTGGGTGGCGTTGGGATGTAATTCATAACTTCTTACCAAATGGTGTATGTTCTAAGATTACCTCTATGAGAGACCTCTTTCTCTGGGACAAGATGGTTTTCTTGTCTGGAGTTGTTCCTCTGATGGGTTCTTCTCACTCCGGTCAGCATACCTGTATCTCTCTTCCCCTAAAGGCATGAAGCTGAACAAAATCCCATATTTTAGAAAGTTTAGGCTTGGTACTATCCTCAACGCATTCGAGGTATGACAAATGATCCTTGCTGCCCTCGATGTCATAATCACCCAAAGACCATCATTGTCTTAAGAAATTGTGAGGGAGTTAAGGACTTCTGGTCTAGGGTTATTCATCCGGATAATTGTAGTAAGTTCTTTAGTCTCGGGTTACATGCTTGTTTGAATTGGAACATCTCGTCCAACAACAAAGGTGATCTGCAATGGAGATAGGCTACCTTTTTTGGTGTCTCAGTTTGGGCTTTGTGGAAGGACCATAATCTGCTAGTTTTCTCGGACAGATCCGATCTTGGGGAAGATCTCTAGTATGATGTTACTAGTCAGGTGAACATGATTGTAAGAGAAGCAGCCACTCCTCCCCCCATTTATGTTGAGGATAGTCGACATAAAATCCATGTGGCATGGTCTCCGCCTCCTACGACTTCATTAAAAGTTAATGTGGACGGCTCATTTCGCAGAAGTGAGGGAAGCTCGGCCTGCGGAGGTTTGGTTTGTGACTCAATCGGTATGTTCATTAAAGGTTTTCACTGCAATGTGGGGCAGAACTATGGGCTTTACTTTTGGGGATCGAACTAGCTAGAAGTTTTTCATTATCATCCGTTATCTTCGAGATGGATTCTCAGGTGGTGGTAAACTTTGTGAATATGAGGTGCACCACCAAACAGTTCTTACAACATCTCCTTGATAAGGTTCTGCACCTTCTCTTATTGCTTGATTGGAGCACCTTTGTTGTCAAAACATAACGCGAAGCAAATCGATGTGTTGATCTCCTTGCAAACTTTTGTCACTCAGGTTCCTTTCAATGGAATTTAATAGATAGAACTTTCCCTATGCTTAATTGAAAGTATTGATAGAAGTGTTAAGAGAAGAAATTAACACTCCAATAGAAGCATTAAACTATGTCAACAGATTATATTCTTTTCCAAATGTAAACAGTTGCTATTACCGAAAGAAGTTTTCAATATTAATTTTTTTTTTTAATCCTGTATGAGATTGACAATGTTACAAGATAGATTGAATGGATTAGCCATGTTATCTATTTAGAGTGGAATGTTACAATTGTTTTATTATAAAACTTTGATAAATGATTTCACAGCTCAAAAAACTAGAAGAATAATGTGAATTGTACTGAGTCTAATAATTTTTTGTCTAAGGCCCCAAAATTTTTGACATGGCCCAACATAATATATACAGTTCAAGACTAATCTTTAATATGAATATTGAATACTTCCCCTTAACATGCGTAGAAGTGTTTTTTTTAGCTGGAAATACTTGAAATTGTTGAATCTCCTTTTACTCTAGTGGGTAGACCTTCAAATGACTTGTTTTTTTTTTTTCACCCGTTGAGTTTTTTTGTGAAATATAGTTTTTTATTGTGAAGTTCACCCGTTGAGTTTAGGCATATGCGGAGTAAGCTGGCAATTAATAGCGAGGTGGACAGTAGGCTACAAGTACGATCAGGCCCCGCCACTTGGCCTAGATAATGTTTCGATTATGAAAAGAGAAAAAAGAAAGAGAAGGACGAAAAAGAGGAGAAAAATACATTTTCTCTTATTTGATTCACAAAAAGAAAGGGAAAGGAAAAAAATTGTGAATCCCACATAAAAAAATTATCATACAAAATTGAGAAGAAAAGGGGAGAGAGATGAGAGAAAATGTGAAAAGATGTAAAAACTTCTGACATTATTATATCTTATTTTTACTTAAGAGGAGTGCTAGCAACACACTCTAACACTTTTTTTTTTCCAACACATACTCTTCTATTGGTTGAAATTCATGTGGGTCCCACTAATTCATGTGGGTCCTACTTTTATTTGGTATGAGAGAAAATGAAAGGAAAGAAAACTCAATCTTTTCTCTCCTCTTGTTTGGTTGGGTAGAAAGTGAGAGGAAAGAAAAAATATATTTGTGAAATCACATAAATATCCTCATATAATAATTTTAGAAGTAAAGAATAATTTTTTTTGGTCTTTTTCACACCCAAAGTCGGCCAGATCTCGATTTGTGTGTTTTCGGTCCAAAATGGGATGATTAAAAAACTTGTGGGGTCCACCTTATTTTTTCTCTTCTCTCCTCAGTTTTGTGAAACCAGGCAACGGAAAAGCACTTTACACCTCTGTTTTCTATCCTCACATTTTTCTTCCCTTGCTTTTCTTACGTTCCAAACCGACGCTAAACAACCATCTCATTTTTTTTTTACAAATTTTCTTTCATTTTTTCATAAACCAAACAAAGTGTTAGTTAAGTCGGGAAGTATTGTAAGCTACTATGTACCCGTTGCTAAATTAGAATAAATAATAGATTATACAATGGTCTTAATAAAGAAAAGAAACAAAGGGGATGAGACCCCGAGATCTCGGTACACAAGAAATACATTTTATAAAAGCAAAATGTACGTTAGATGGTTTTTGTAAGGCTTCCAAGTCCCATAACAAAATATCTTTGTTGGGTCAAGGTTTACCCTTAGGGCTCGTTTGGTGGTCAGGATAGGATAATGATGGATAGGATATGAGAGCTGGATAAGGATAGGATAGGATATGAGCATGATAAGCTCTTATCCTGTCCAATGTTTGATGTGCATCAGATAATGACAGGATATGATATAAAATATCCACAAATGATAAAATTATCCTTATATCAAAATTACATTTTTTTTCAAAAATAAATTTTAATATTACGTGGTTGTTTTATACATTTAAATTAAAAAATATTTAATAATATATATTTTTGGCTTTTTATTATAAATTAGTCCATTTTTTAAAATTATAAAAAATTAACTTTTTTTTTCACTTTTTATAAAAATTATTAATTAAACCACATATTTTAATTAGTATTAAGGTTGACTAATTAGGTTTGAAACCGTAATTAAATAATAACAATATTAAAGGTAAGAGATAAAAGAAAGCATTTTCTTATCCTATCCTGTTGGTTCTAACCCAGCTCCACCCTCAGGATAGAATTATAACTAAGTAACAGGATAGGATAAGCTAACAGGATAAGCTTATCCTATCCTGCTGGTTCACCAAACTACAGATTAAAACAGGACAGGATAGCTTATCCTATTCTGCCTCCCTTATCCTGCCCACCAAACGAGTCCTTAAGGTCGAGGACGGGACCCTTCGAGGATCAAGCTTCTAGAAGTCCTAATATTTGTAGAAACTGCATGCGTAACTTCACTTAACTCTTATCAATATTGAGAAACTTTCTAACTTACTGAGGATTGTTGGAAATAATTCATATTCGGTATGTTAGATAGAGTTAGTTAGTGAAGTGGTTAGATGGTAGTTAGTTTGTTAAGTTGAATGTATAGTACTATTATAAATAGTAGTGCACAAGTGAAGTGAAGTGAATAAAGTTTTTCATTTTTAGTGTATCTCTTCTAACTTCTTCATCTCAATATTTCTCTTTAGTGTGTGCTTGTGTTTCAACATGGTATCTAGAGCTTTAGATTAAGGGATCTGTGCGCGGTCCATCATTGCCGTGCTTTGGCTTGATGAGTTTCTTCCATTTTCCTTGCCAATTCTTGATGGCAAGAATATCGATCAGTGGAGGGCAAGGATGAGGGTGCTCTTAAGGTTTCAGGATGTGCTTGAAATCGTGGATGATGGTGTACTTAATGATGCTGATAGTGCAGCCAACAAGAGAGACTCCAAAGCTCTCTTTCTCATCAAGCAATGTGTGGATTTTGCTCACTTTGAGAAGATCTCATCTGCCAAAATTGCAAAAGAAGCATGGGAACTTCTGAAGAAGTGCAATGGAGGTGCTGAAAGTTGCAAGAACCAGTCGGGTTCAGAGAAAATTGAAGGAAGGAAGATAGGGAGAAAAGAGAAATACAAAAACGAACAAGACAGAGAAGAAATCATACACGCAGCTATGGAGGCAAAGCCAACTGATCAAGAAGTTGATGGTATTGTGGAGAATGGTGATGATTCAAGGGTACTATATACAACCAAAGAAGAGATCTTAGAAACAGAGAATGTTCCAATGGTTGTTTGTAAATAGGAAATCCAAAGGGCTACAACGAGGGAAGTTGTTAGAAGACTGGTCAACTCATGGACATCACTGGAATTGCCGGAGCGCAGTCCTCCTACGGTGGCTGACAGCAACAGAACGGTAGAAAGAGAAGAAAAGACAAATGAACTAGGGGAGCAGAAACTAAAAGAGAAAGGGAATGAAACGCTGGTGGTGCAGGCCGACGTTACTCCGACAAAGAGATGGGGCTAAGGAGGAGTTCCGAGCACGAATCCAATCCCCAACCAAATTACATTTCTGATGAAGGAGAATTAAGAGTGAGAGGTAAAGAGGAAAATAGATTTTTCAAATCAATGGTTCATTTCAATTCAATGGAGATGTAAAACCCTAGCAACAAGAAGCAGCAACTAAGGAGGGCAAAGATGAAGCTCAATCCACGAGTATCGAGCAGGCGCCGCAAGAATCGAAAGACTCATTTCACTGCTCCCTCAAGCGTGCGGCATTTGTCGGCGAGTGCGCCGATGTTATAGGATCCACTGTCGAAGTACAATGTGAGGTCCATGCGTTTTTTGGTTCCGATGGAGCTAGGCCGCGAAAATGGTCAAGCGGTGTTGGTGACTGGCTGAAGTATGGTGACCGGTGGTGGCTGTGCAGTGACGGTGCGACTGAGATGTAGCGCCACCGTGAAGAGGGTTTCTCGAAGGATTGTTGCAGCTACCAATGTCCAGGGTGTGCAAGGAAGAGACACGACAAAATTGGATATTCAGATTTTGGGTCCAGGTTTTGACCTAATGGGCCAAGCCCAATTTGGTCTTAGTGAAGGGTCTCATAAGGAAGGAGAGGAGATTCAGAAATTTCTTTTATTTCTGGAACAGATGGGCTAGACCCAATTCTTTGAAAAATTGCAATGGGACCCTGGTGGCTATGTGTGCATTTCTATGATGGTTGGATCATTATGCTTCAAAATATGAGATCCTGAAAAATTGTTCTTGAGAGATATACTAACTGTTGTGTCTTTAGCTAATCTGAATTAAAGGGTTGTGTTGGAAATAATTCAGATTAGATATTTTAGTATTGATAGAGTTAGTTAGGGAAGTGGTTAGATGGTTGTTAGTTTGTTAAGTGTGAATGTATAACACTAAATAGTAGTATACAAGTGAAGTGAATAAAGTTTTTCATTTTTAGTATATCTTTTCTATCTTCTTCATCTCAATATTTCTCTTTAGTGTGTGCTTGTGTTTCAACATGCTGTTGGAAATCAAGAAGGCAAGGCTTGGTACAAGGGAGGCAAGGCTTCCAACCAAAATCCTTTGGATGAAGAGGATGCATGTCCTCAGACATTTGCTTCGGAAGTACAGGGAATCCATTGCTCGGACGATGGGACATCTATCCAATAGTGCTGAGGTTATGAAGCTTGTTAATAACCTCATGAAGGCTTGTGAAATGGTTGTGACAATGCAAGAATTCATCAAAGAAATGACGAAGGCAGGAGTTATTGAGGAGATAGTTGAGTTGCCTGGTATTAAGGAGAATAAGAGTTTGTGATTCAAAATATGAGATCCAGGAAAATGTTTTTTCTGGCTAATCTGAATTAAGGGAGTGTGTTGGAAATAATTCAGATTAGGTGTGTTAGTTAGTGTTGATTGAGTTAGTTAGTGAAATGGTTAGATGGTAGTTAGTTTGTTAAGTGTGAATGTATAGCACTATTATAAATAGTAGCGTACAAGTGAAGTGAAGTGAAGTGAAGTGAAGTAAAGTGAATAAAGTTTTTCATTTTTAGTGTATTTCTTCTATCTTCTTCATCTCAATATTTCTCTTTACTGTGTGCTTGTGCCGAATTTATCTTTATAACAATTGATATACTCTCTATCCCACACTTACACTATAAATAAGAGGGTGCACTGTCCTATTCTGTTACCTAACTTGAGCTTCTAAGTATCTTTGCAGGTTTTCCTACTCCTTTGAGTTCGGTGATTGAAGTGACAAAAGGAAACCAGATCATATTTTTATCAGGTATATGACACGCAAAAAACATAATTTTTTTATTGTTTGTATACACTCTCGAATAAATATATATTATTACATCATTAAAAATATTTAACTTTCATAATAATTATCTTAAAAATCATATATATATAATAAATGATTGGTTGATATTATAAAAGCTTTAGATTCTAATTAAACTGAAAAAAAACTTATAATGAGACTTATGGTTATTATTTATGTAAAATCAATAATATTAATGTAGTTTTTATTTATTGTAACGTGTCCTCTTATATTTGTAAAGGAACATGAAAAATCCTAATCCTCTGAGTGTTGTGTTGAGGTGAGTTGAATTCACCGTGTCCGTTATTTTCGAAGTTGTGTGTCGAATTCAACCCAAGTTTTTCTTCCGGTTAAAATACTTTTTTTGTCCTCTATTTTATTTTTCTGTTTTACTTTGGTCCAAAGTATATTAGAACTTATTTTGCCCTCTTATTTTTCTGTCGACTATAAACCGGAACTTATTTAACTTTAGGACCAAAATAAAACTAAAAAAAAAATAAGATTGGTAACCAAAAAAGTATTTTTAACCTTTTTCAATCTGTCTGTCTCACTTTTATGTTTGGCTTGTTTATATCATCATTGGCTGGTTTGCTGTTGCTGCGTGTTTTGGCTTCAGTTGCTTGTTTCCCCATCACACCCATCAAGACTTCCCTTTTCATTCTTTCTGGTTCCTCACCCTCACACTCAAAATCCTAACTCAAGTTCCAACCAAATTAAATTTTTAATTTATATAATAATAATAATAAGGTTTAATGAATTTTTTAGTCTCTGAAAAGTAGATGAGTTTGGGTTATAGTCTCTACATTTTTTTTTTGTTGGTTTTGATCCTTGTAAATTTAAAACTTTTGGTTTTAATCTCCGCCATCAGTTACCCTCCGTTAAGTGCTGACGTGTCTAATAGAGTGCCACATTAGTAAAAATATTATTATTTTATGTCACGTGTGCGAGTCACCTATGAAAATAAACTTGGGTTTTGGTCCCCTGAAAAGGGAGTAAATTTTGTTTTAGTCTTTGTACATTTTTTTCATTGATTTTGGTCCCTGTAAATTTAAAACTTTTTATTTTAGTTCCTCCTGTCAATGAGACTCTGTTAAGTGCTGACGGGACCAACAGAGTGTTGACATATCGGCTTAATTATTATTATTTTAAAATGCATTCTTCGGTACCCCCCGATAATATTGGGGTAAAAGTTACCTTGCTCAATCAGAATGCGCCACCTTAATTAAATGAGTCATACTAATAGGTCAAGTCAAATGGTTCTCACCATTTGATTGGATCACCTAGGCAGGGTAAAGTTACCCTTGGGGTACCATAGAATTCACCATATTTTAAACCCCATTAGGTGTCATATCATAATATTAATTTTTTGTAAAATATTAATATTAACAATTACTATATTTAATCATTATATTATTTGAATTTTTTATTAGCATAATATTACAACTATTTTTTTATAAAACCAGACTGTCCATTCTTCTTCCTTTTCCTCCATCGTATCTTCTTCATTCAGCAGCAATCTTGCTTTCTCCTTTTGAAGTGTTTTTTCATACCTTCTACAGCTTTTTTCTACTTTCATTCAGACCTGCGTTTTTCTTCTTCTTTCTCTCGCATTCCCCCCTTTAATTTTCCTGCAATGAATTTCTAATATCGTGACCATGATGTCCTCCTCAACCCAAAAGTGCATTAAAATTGTTGTAGAAGGAGGAAGCAGGATTGCTACAGAATAAAAGAAGAACGATGGAGAAAGTGAAAGAAGAAAGGACATGCAAGTTTTATAAGGAAAAAAAATATAATATTATAATAATAATAAAATGTAAAATAATATAATGGTTAAATATAATAATAATTGATGTTAATATTTTTATAAAAAAATTATTTTTTGATATGGCAACCTACGTGTTTAAAATAATAATAATTAAGCTATCATGACAACACTGATGTGGCGCTCTATTAGCAACGTCAGCACTTAATAGAATGTCACTGGCGGCATGAAATAAAATCAAAATTTTTGAATTTAAAGGGACCAAGACCAACGGATAAAATACAGAGACTAAAACCAAAATTTACTCAGTTTTCAGTGATTAAAACCTAAGTTTATTTAATATGTGACGGTCTGTGTGATATATTTACTGATGTGACTAACGAAGTGGTACGTCAGCACTTAATAGAGGATAATTGATATTAGAGACTAAAACGAAAAATTTTCAATTCACTGGATCAAAACTAACGAAAAAAGAATGAAAAAGACTAAAACCAAATCTTATATACTTGCCAGGACTAAAAAAGTTCATCAAAATCTAATTATAAGTATCTTTTTCCCTGTTATACGGAGATTAATTTATTATAAAAATTGGATAAACTTCATCAATAGTATTATTGTATTGTATGTGAGTGCAGTGCGTCAAGTAGTTCACTTTTCCTGAAATAAAAATTGGTTAACGTTATTATTATTAATTTATAAAAGCCACTCATCATTGTTAACAAACACTGGTATCCTTTCTAGAACTCTTATTCTGGAACAAGAAGGCAGAGCCTAAGAATATAAGCTACGCAGCTGTGTCATGGAGGAGGAAATGTACGAAGTGCCGTTGACGGCGGAGTACGCGGACAAGCCGTTGATGACGCCGGACAATCTGATATTTCCGGTGGAGTACCAAAGCTTCTTAATGTCTTACGACGGTAGGATTCCGATGTTCGATTCCGACGAGTTTCTCTCCGCCATCACCGCCGCCGAACCCTTCTCCACTAACATCACTCCTGAAATTCAGTGCCACAACGATGCTTCCTCCCTTATCAAAACCAAAATCGCCTCTCACCCTCACTACCCTAGGCTCCTCCAAGCCTACATCGATTGCCGGAAGGTAATTAAATTATTCATCCTTGTCTTCTTCTTCTCTTTTATTTTCTTTCACTCTATGATGTTTTTCTCTTTTCGTGAAAATTCGTTTGCTTTGAGGTTCAAAATTCGCGTGTTTTAATTAACGCTTTTTTGTTTTGACTAGTAACTACTTGAAACTACTTTGCTTTTTACTTGTTGAATTTCCAAGGTTTTAAGTGTTTCATATCACATCACATGATGCGACCACAACTTCTCACTTGTGGTAATTACTTGTAACCGTATCGGGCTGTAAACAATCGCAATCGCAACCGTAACTGTAATCGCAATCCGTAACCGCAAGACTGCGATTTAAAACCTTGGTTGAATCCTATGTTGAAAATTCAGGAATGTGGTTTATTAACGAACTAATTTTCAGGTGGGAGCGCCTCCAGAAATCGCGTGTTTGTTGGATGAAATCCGGCGAGAAAACGACTTTTACAAAAGGGACGTTTCTTCCATGTGCTTTGGAGCCGATCCCGAGCTCGACAAGTTCATGGTCATTACTCTTTCATTCGTTAATTCCTTCTCCTTAATTCTCTCTTATCTGCACACACGCATGTATATATATATATATATATATATATATATATATATATATATATATTTCTTGAAGCAGAAACGAAAATGCAACTTTTGTCACACAGATTGTGTTGTGTGTCTGATATTTTTCGTTCTTTGTTATGAGATGAGTGTTGACGATATATATCTTCTGCGTTTTTTTGTTTCAGGAAACCTACTGCGACGTGCTGGTGAAGTATAAATCTGATCTGACGCGGCCTTTCGACGAAGCAACCACCTTCCTCAACAAGATCGAAACGCAACTCAGTGATCTCTGCACTGGTGCTTCTGTTCCAACCCTTTCCGGTCAGTTTCTGTTTTTCTTGCACTCTTCCCCTTTCTAGTCTCATATGTTATGTTACACTCGTGTGTGTGTTCGCACTTTAGTTCTTTTTCATAAATCGTGTAGCTAGAAACAAAACTAAGAAAATAGGTTTATTACTTGACCTAGTCTTAGCTCACGTTTTAATTAGCTTGCTTGGATTGAAACATCCACATCAAGCTTCATCCATGGTTTGCTTTTTCCCCCCTTCTAAAGAAAGCCATTTGTTGAGATTGAGAACATGAAAGTATTGAACGATACTCGCAGAATAATATTAACTCGCTAACAGCAAATACAGGCTTGCAATAACACATGAGACGCAGCTTTTAAAGCGAAATAAGGAAAATGAAGACCCTAATAAACCTAAAGGTCTTTTCTCTCCGTTGGTTTATGCATATAACTTTTTCACTGCCTTCTGCAGTTAATGTGGTGTAACTTTAAAAATCCTTCGTTTGTGTATATATGCTTTAAGACAGTAACCATGCTTCTTAGTTATTGGAATTTGGAAAAGAAAAAGTTTGAATTGTTTAGTTGTTATTATTTAAATTTTTCCTGTCCTCTAGTTTCATCATTATATCGGTTTGTTTGTTTTGTTTGGAGCTGTCACACTCTGTGTACCATATTTTATTTTCTGCATCATGTGAGTGAGTTTCTAGCTTGACGAACAACGGACATTGCATTTGGCTTTCTAGTTTTGTTATCGTATACGTCTTTAATGATGTAGCTCCGATACTGGGCACTGACCAAAGAATAGATGATGTTTTCCTAACACCCAATAGTCTAAAAGGGTCATTTTTCTTTCTCACACCTGGCACCAGCTTTTTTGTGGTTTCTTTTATTTTTTTTAGTCTTCATTTTTCATGTCTTCCCAGCTCATTGACTGAGATCTGTTTAGAAGTCTTCAGCAGACAAATTCTTCCAAGTAATGCTTCTACCGATAGAATATTTGGTTTCTATACTTATGAATTTTGCTATGCTGATTAGTATCGTATTCATCATTAATTAAATGATACGCATGACTTATATCTGATCCTGTTAATTAATTGTTTGGGGAACATTCTTCTTGTTGTGATATATCTTTTACTTGCCGTTATCAACTTTTGGAATTTTTAACTTCTCTCAAACTTGTGCAATTCAACAAAACAAATTTCGTTTGTTGTTAGTTGTTAGTTTGAAAGTGATGAAATGCCAAAGACTATTCCTAGAGTTGGCTTTCGGATTTTAAATCTGTTAACTTCAATCTGAAATCATGTGTCAGACATATTCTTCGTATGACACCTCAAAACATGTGATTCAACACTGAATTAGTGCTTCAGCATAAAAACACACTTCACATGTGGCATCTTACCTCTTTATCCCTTTTTAGGTATGTGAAGTATAGATGGAGAAGTTTCTTCTTTCTTTCCTTGCTGTACACACGAAATTTTCTTAATTTTTCTTAACTAGGGTAATATCTTATCAAATATAATAATATAACCCTTTAATATTCCATTTTGGATTTTGTTGAACATTCGTGATCTCACTGTGATGGTATGTAATGATGTTTATGCTTTGGTATTTTATTGGTATATCGAGTTCAATAGAGCACAAGTGATGCATGTTGTTGTGAGATACACTAATATATTTAATAATATTTTAAAATGGAAAGTTGCTCTGTGTGACTGTCTTATCAATATTTTATAAATGAAATCAGCATAATAGATTATCCTGTTTAGCATCCTTACATTCAAGGATTTAAATTTGAGATATATATATGTTGAATGCATTGACGAAGTAAAGGACTGTTAAATTGATGGCCTGCTTCTCTCATCTGCTTCTTCCACACCCTTTTCTTTCTCATTGCGTGTTAAATCCTTGATTATGTATCTTTCCTTGTATATGTTTCGTCCTATATAAAGCTGAATATATCATGAAACGGAACTGCATGTGGTATAATTTGTTTAACCATTTGTTTAGGATTCTAATCTCTATTTCTGCTAAAAAGTGAATTCTTATTCCTATACAAATTTGCTCACTATTGAGGCCGGCATACTGTGGGTTGTGTTGATTAATAATATCTTATTTGAAACAATGTGATTTTACAACGGGTGGTCAAGTTGGTTATATATGGTTGGCAACTATTATAATTCATAGATTATGCTTGAGAGTACAGATTAACCTTTTAAGTGAAGTTTTATGCCTTAAATGACTTTTTATTGTATGCTTTGGTGGGTTCTCCATAATCATCCGTTTGCAAACCTATATTCCTTCAACTTGTGCATGAAAAGCAAATTGACAGAATGAGTAAAGATTTTTGGGTGTGAGATCCCCTTTAAATGAATAAATGATCCATTTACTCGTCTGCAGTTCTGGTACCAGTCACATGAATCTTTCTGATTTTGATTATAATTCTTACATAACGTCAGATATTTTTTACATGTTACTCGAAACGACGGTAAAATTTTTATTCTTCAGTACTCAGTAGACATCTATAGGGACTTGAACATTGTAAAGTTTAGGTTGCTGAAGTCTGTCACAGTTGGTCTCCATCATTCTTTTGTAATTAGATACTAATCTACGGTGTACTTCATAGAGTGTGAAATGGTTGATGCGTGGGGAGATGAAATTAGAGAATTACTGACAAGTTACAAGAACATTTGCTGAACTATATTTTAGATAAGGTGTTTTGTCCAATGAAATGCTACCAGCTGGGTCTCTGATATATGTAGCACTTATTTAATATAGATTGGTTGATAAAAGAATAATTAGATCATGAGGACTAATAGAGGGTTATTCTCTTAGTAATACTATGTTACATTACGTTCGTTTTGGCGAACTGATTGTTGAGAGCTGGATAAGAGGGGGCCATGTACGCGATCTCGCCTTGCAGTGGTGATTGAAAGTGGTTTTTTCCTTGTAGCAGCGATTAGGGACAAAGTGGTGTCTTGGCGTTTAGATATACCGGATGGTACAATCCGTTATATTAAAAAATGGTGTCTTAATGTCTCTCACTAATCAAATGTCGGTAATAAACATAATTGTATTAACGACTTTGTGATTTTGTTTTCTTAAATGTCAAATTATTATTGGTGGAAGATAGAAAATGTGACAGAAAATTGAGACAGAAGATTTTCATCCTATATATATATATATATAGTCTGACGTTCAGGGTAGGATATATTGCACCTTAAGATAGAAGAGTGTATGAATAGATGCATATCTGAGTCATTTAGTCTTATATTCATATATAGAATGTTTATTTGTAGGATGAGTAATATTTGAAGAAAAACAGTTTGAATATAATTTATGATAATTAATTATAAAAAAGATATCTTCCCTAAATACTTTCATTAAAGATAAATACCATCAGGATATGGTAATTTTTTATGGATTTAATTATTTATACAGTATAAATGTAAATATTTTTTATATTGTTAATAATTAACTAACTTAAAAATCACAAACACATGATTTAATGTTTGACATGATAAATTTTTTCGTATACTGTTATCATGTCAAAATTAAATGAGTTTAATTATTATAAACTATCAGTGTAAAATTTTTTATACTGTTAACCAATCAGATCTTAAGGTATGAGTGACTTTTAAGGTAGTTAGGATAAGAGTCAAACATTTTAGTTTATGTGTCAATTTCTGATTGGTTGATTGTATAAAAAATATTTACATTGACAGTGTATATCAATTAAATCCAAATTAAATTACTTTTTATTGTATAAACAATTAATTACGTGGTCCAAAACCATTGAGATATGTTTAGGATGGCTGGTGTTGGACTCTTTATTTCTGTATTCCGGATTTCGTACCCTATGTTAGTAATTAAGGACAAAAAATAAACCCTAGCTTTTGCTTAGGATGCAGGCTGGATTGACATTTTATTTGTATAGATTTATTTATTTGTATAGATGTATAGATTTATTTATTTATTTGCCTGCTTATATTTTCATCTGAATGATGGTTTAAAACTCTCTTATAGTAAGAAAATCTTCGGTCAAAAATGTAAAATGTAATGATTTTTATACATCATTTCTCATTTATATAAAAAAATTAATAGAACACAAATAAAGTAATTTAAAGATTAGAAGAAATGATGTGAAGAATTTGTACTTTTAGATGTCATTGTTCTTTTCCAAAGCTTAGATTTTGTGGAATAACTTTATAATAACCATGAAACGTAAAAGAGGACCTGTGGGAGCATAATGTGGAAGTTCGAGGAAAATTTTGTAGGGAATTGAGTTAGTGTATGTTGGATAGAGATTATTCTTAATGGAAATGTGAAAATAATAATTTTTGAGATAATAATTTTAAAAATTATATGAGAATTTTTTTTAATATGATTTTTAAAGGTGATTTTAATTTTATAAAATCATAATCGGATAGAGTTTTATATATTAGATATAAAAACGAAAATCCCGTGTGCAGCGGGTGATTTTAGAGCAAAAACTTTCACATGCACTCCCGCAGTTTACGCTGTGATGAGAAGCAGCTTTTATTTGATAGAACGTTCAATGCCATTCATTAGCCAATCCCATGCCATTGATATCTTCCCCACGCACTCTGCTGCCCCTCCCTGCCCACTGCTCGCTTCTGCGTAGCTTAGACCTTTGTGCCTGTCATTGCCTTTTGCATTTTTTGTTCTCTTGTGCCACATCATGGGCCCCTCATTCACCTCGCACAACACATCACATTTGTCAATCTCCAAATGCCATTCCTTTTTTTATAAACGGGTCCCTCCGTTGGAGAGAAAGCAATCGTATTACTCTTTTGATTTATTATTAATTTTAATTTATTTAAGTTGATTTTTTTATTTTAAAAATATTAAAATTGGTTTCTTATTTATCAAACATTAAGTAATTTGATTTTTTTTTTTGTTAAGTTTTATCGTTAAGTTAAATAAATTAAAATAAGTGAGAGATTAAATTGAATAAATTAAAATAAATAAGGGATCTAAAGAATAATTTAATCAGAATTTAACGATGAAACTTAAAGAAAAGGATCAAATTGATTAATGTTTGGCAAGTAAGGGATTAATTTGAATATTTTTAAAAGAGGGATTAACTTAAATAAATTAAAATAAATATGACAAAAAGAATAATTTAGCCAAAATTTTATGATTAAGTTATTTTTAGTATGTTTTTTCGTCTCATTTTCAAACGATTTTCAGGTTGTATCCTACGCATATCCTTGGTGTGTTAAGTTATGTATTTGTTGATTTTTTATTTTAGATTGAAATTTGGTTCGTTAAGGCTGGCACATTTTCTTGGTCATTAAACTCTTTTCTTATCTTGTAGATGTGTGTCCATTAAGAAATTAAAAAAACGTAAATTTTTTATTCAGAATATCTTTATTAGGAGTTTTATAGGGTTCCTTAAGAATAAAATATTATATCATATGTCACGTATGATTTTGGGTTTTTTAAATTTAAAATAGGTTTCTTATTTAAGGAACCTAAAAATAAAGTTTTATAATATTTAAATATTATTTTTTTTTTGCATTTGATAGTGTAAAGTTGAGAGAGAGAATATGAAATGTTGAAGGGAGAGAAAAGTTAAGGAACTTGATAATAGAAATCTTCATAGAAGTGAAAATTGAGTGGGTGTTATAACTTTGAGTTAGACATATATGAATCAACTTAAAAATTTAAAATAGGTTCCTTAAAATTTTATCATTAGAGATACTCTAAGAAATTAAAGTTAAATACAATATTTCACCTAAAAGGATTGGCCTAATGAAAGTGTGCTAGATCCGTTAGGTACATAATATAGATTGTGTACATAGATACTTTCAAGAAGTGGGAGGTCTTTGACTTAAATCGTTGTGAAAAATAAATTCTTTGGGAAAATGTCATATCGATGTCGCTCGTGACGTTCGAGTGGTTACTCACTCGTCACCTTTTTATTGTATCCAAAAAAAATGAAACATTAATTCTAAATATTTTAAATACATATTATTTTTTCAAGATAAATTAGGGTTTTTGATTTTTAAGGTACTGATAAGTTAATGTCTTTCTTTTTTGAAAGTATGTGTTAAAAAATCAAAAATGAGGAAATCTATATATTGGAAATTGAATACAATATTAAAAGTATAGGATTATTAAAAGGTGATGTATTTAATATTTTAAAAGGATATATCTTTAATTTTTAATAATTTTTTTAAATTTTATTTTAGTTGTACGTTTGTACAGGGTTGAATCAATTTTTTGCACATATAAAAACAAATATATTGTAAAAAGTTCAGAAAATAAAAAAAATAAAAAATATATAACAATTAAACATACATACTGGATGCTGCTGAAAGAACGGAAAAGACTTGTCCAATTTTGTTCGGTGATTGAAGAGTACTAGAGTAGAAAAGAGAAAAGAATCAGATGCTGGGGCCCTATTGTAGTTGATGCTTGTTGGAGCACTATTTAAGTTTTGTTTTTTATCGAGGAAGGTTACCCTATGTCATCATAAATTTATTGATAAAAAAATAAAAATAAAGAAAACAAAGTTATGGAGGATATAAATCAAAAGACAGACATAAAAACAAGAATAAAGGAAATTTAAAATTAAGGTATCTATTCTTTTTTAGATTATATAACCAATGTGAAATTAAGTTATACCATAGCTAAGATCAATAATACTAGGGTTGTGTTGTGGATTACTTCCTCCATTTTATTTTACTTGTTTTATTTGTTATGTATATCTCTTAAGAAAATGATTAAATTGATTAATTTTTATAATGAAATAACATTTTTTAGCTAAAATATTCTTATTTAAATTATATGGTTGGATAATTATAATTACTTATCAATTATTATATTCTTTGCTTGTACTCAAATACGATTCATTAATATAAATTGATTGAGATATAAATAATATTTTTGAAAAAAAACTAATTAATATTTTTTAATTTTTTTAAAAAATAAATAATTTAAGATAATATAATATTTTAAATGGGGTAAATAAAATGAGGTGGAGGAAACGTTATTTTAGTATGGCCGTACTGTTTGTTTCATTGTAAACTGAGACACCCTCGTCTGGCACTGGTGACTGACAATCGATGGAACCAGGCACTGACACGGATGTTTTCCTTTTCTTTTCTTTCTTTCCTTCCAACATAGGTTTGGTTTGGTTTGCACAGTGTACTCCATGCGGTGATCAAATCCCTGTCGGATTGAGTGGGTATCAGACGCAACTTGTAGCCTACTACCCCAGCACCAAACAATCTTGCGCCCTGATTTTATTTCAGATATGCGGGTGAGAAGAAAAAAATTAACAAAAAAAAATTGATTGATTTTATATGTTTATTTAGTTTTATATATTGTTTTCAGAAATATTTTTTTTAAATTGATCTTATACGTTTCATTCCATTTTTACGTAAGTCATTTTCGTTAATTTCGATCTAATACTGTCAAATAAAGAGACACGTGTTGCATTAATATCGTGTCACGTCAGTTCAAAACTAACGACGTTAGGTCAAAATTGACGGAAAGGACTAACGTGAAAACAGAATGAAATGTGTAGGATCAATTTGAGAAAAAAAACTTTTGGGATCGATGTGAAAAATTAAATAAATGTATATGATCAATCAATCTATTTTATCAAAAAGTTAATTTGTCATCAAAAGATCAAAGAATTTTTTTAATTAAAAGATCGATGGTTTTTAATCTGTATCTTTTATTCTTTTTCAATTCTCCGCATAGATAAACGATTGGTTCGTTAGATAAAAGAATTGTCTGCATGGAAAACAAAAGTGGAAGTTTCTATTCTTTTTGAAAAAAAATATATGGAAAAAATTAGAGACTGATATTTATTAGGGGTGATAAAAGGTTAGGAAAATGAGGAATTTTAGAGAAAATGGGACTATGGGTAGTGTAAATATTTTCAAATAACTTTTAGGTATGTTTTTTATCTCTTAAATACTGATTTATTTAACTTAATATTCAAATAATAGTTTTTTTTTTTGAAGGAAATATTCAAATAGTAGTTAGCTCATTGAAGATTTTCTCTTACCGTTGAATAAAATAGGTTTAATTATTTGGTTGGTTCCTGAACTATTTGGGAATTTTTAAGTAGGTTCCTAAATTAAAAAAATTTGTAATTAGATCCTTGATTTTCTAAATACTTTGTGATTGGGTTCTTGAATTTGTAAATAATTTATAATTAGGTACTTGGGGTAGGAGAAGAACCTTGTAATTAGTGCACTGTATAAGTTTCTTTCGAGGTTTCTTATTGGTCTTGGAGGTTAATAGAACCAATGGATCACCACAATAACAAAGATTTTAAAAATGCCTAATATTTCAGGGACTTAATTACAAGCTATTAACAAGTTCAGGGACCTGATTCCAAACATTTAAAGTGCAGGGACCTAATTACAAAGTATATCAAAGTTCGGGGATCCAATTATAATTTTTTTTAGTTTAGGGACCTATTTAAAAATTCCCAAATAATTCAGGGACATGTGAAGTAATTAAACCAATAAAATATTTGTGACAACTTAGCGTTAGCTATACTAGAAAAATTGTTCAAAAATTAAATTATCATTATTGTATGTTTAATTATTTTGACTGAGTTGTATATATAATTTATTTTTTGGTTACATGTTGTATGTATAACTTAAAAATTCTGAGTTGGTGATAAAATATGCATTTGCTTTTGATACCTCATTTATTACTATTCTTATCTCCCTTTTCTTATTTTTTCCTAAATAAATTCCTAAAGTAACTTTCTATCCTTTTATCCTATACCAACCTTTTTTTTTCCACAATTAACTTTCGGCATTTGCTTTTCATATCTCATTATTTACTATTCTTACCCCCTCCTCATTTTAAAAGCAAATGCCTTAACTTTCCTACTTGTGATCAAATTCCTCCCACCCCCCACTATTTCTTTTTTTTTTTTCCTTCTCTCTCCTCATATTTTATTTTCTGACTCCCGACACAATCCCACCCAACCCCATTCTCACCTTGGGAAAGCTGCAGAGGGAAGCACAACTAATAAGATAAAGAGCTCAACGGTGATATTTTTTTCGGGAGAGAACGCGTGTAAGGGTTCGTTTTTTCATGCATGTTGCGTAAGGATTCATAGGTATTTTTAAATTATACTATCATTCTTTTGTAATGCATCAAAATTTGGATATATAGTTTCCGTAAGATATTCTAAATAAAATACCTTACGGAAACCATAGTTTCCATACACAACTAGAAATTCATAAATTACTTGCGAATTTTCCTGTATATTTTTTTTATAGGAATTTCTTGCGAATTTTTCTGCAATTTTTTTAAAAATAAGGTTTTTTTTCTTGTAGGTTCAAATTTGTAGGAAATTTTGTAGGAAATTTTGACATTTCCTACAAATTTAAATCTTTTGCAAGAAAATTTTCAGGAAATTTCCTATGGATTTTAAAATTCGAAGGAAAAAATTACATACGAAGGTTTTACCTATGGACAAAATTCATAGAAAAAATTATAGGAAATCTATTTCCTGCGAATTTTTGTGTAAAATCCGCAAGTAATCAGAAATTTTCTAGTAGTGGTAATGTAAAAAAAATTGAATACATTATGAAAACTATAGTTTCCGTAATGTAAAAAAAGTTGAATACATTAATGAAATTAATTTTTTACATTTTTTTTACATTAATGATAATGTAAAAAATTGAATACATTTGTTTCCGTAATGTTAAGGGAAAAAAATTGGTAAAAAAAATGAATACATTATGGAAACTAATGTAAAAAACTTGAATACATTACGGAGACTATATGTAAAAAAATTTGAATACATTAGTTTTCGTAATGTAAAAGAATTGAATACATTATGGAAACTAAACTATAGTTTCCGTAATGTATTCAATTTTTCACATTTTTTTACATTACGAAAATTATAATCCCCTTAATGTATTAAAAATTGTATACATTACGAAAATTATATGTAAAAAAATTGAATACATTACGGAAGTATTCAATTTTTTACATTAATGTATTAAAAATTGTATACATTGTAAAAAAACCTGAATACATTAGTTTCCGTAATGTATTCAATTTTTTACATTTTTCACATAGTTTCCGTAATGTATTAAAAATTAAAAAATTTTAAAGTTATATATATATTTTATTTTCATGTATGAATGTGAGAAAGAAATATTCCTGATAATAAGAATCTTGAAAATATAATTGACCCGATAATAAAATATTCCATAAGCTGAACACCATCGGACAATTGTCATTTGCTAGTAGCCACGGGTTTGATGATTTGCATCGTTCAAATTCACAGTTATAAAATAGGTGGGTCTATGTAAAAAAACTTGAATACATTATCGAAATTATAGTTTCCGTAAGGTAAAAACTTAATTGTGGAAAAAGGGGTGGAAAGATCTGAAGGATGTTTATGGGATTTAATTAGAAAAAAATGAAAAGGAGAGATAAGAATAGTAAATAATGAGGTATAAAAAGTTAATGCCATAAAATATTCCGCCCTGTATTTGATATGGTACTCCCTTAGTTTTTCTAATTATTTTCTCATTTTTGTTGTAAAATTGAAATTGATGATGCAGTTGTATAGTAATTAGTAAGTATTAATGTATTAGAATATTTATGTATTTGAATATTCTAAGCATTTAATTGAAAGTGTTGATACTTTCTTGACTTTGGCGTTTTGCTAATATATATATTTGGCTAGATGATGGGGCTGTATCTTCAGAAGAAGATTTTAGCACCGGAGAAGGTGATGCTCAAGATGATCAATCACGTGGTGAAGATCGAGGGCTTAAGGAAAGGCTTTTACATAAGTTTGGGAGCCACATTGGCACTTTGAAATTGGAGTTTTCAAAGAAGAAAAAGAGGGGCAAGCTACCGAAAGACGCCAGGCAAACACTGCTTCAATGGTGGAACGCTCACTACAAGTGGCCTTATCCAACGGTACATATTTCTTCATTCAAACTTCATTTCTATTGGTATCTTTGGATTAAATGATGCTCTGTCCACGATTTTAGATTTTAGTAGGTGTTTGTTCATGGAAATTGGTGTGGAATGGATCCATTCCCATATCACTTTCTTTCCTTTTAGAGTTTTAGTCTACAGGGGTGGGGTTTGTGAAATCTGATATGCTAAGGTTTGGGGTCTTTTTTTACTGTAGTAGTGCAATTTCATTCTAAAAGACCGAAGTAGTGCAATTTTATAAAAAAAAATATTACTGAATTAGGGTAAATCGTATACCAAAGATACGATATATGACATGCAATTCATAGATCACATTCACAACTTAGTATTTTATTCATCCGTATTTTAAAAAAAACACTATGATAATAGCAAATCGTGTATCCCAAACACGATACTCTTTTTCTAGTGATTTGTATCTTTGATTTATGACTTCCACCATTTTTTTTTAAAAATGTGAAGGAGTCGTGTTCCTCAACCACGACTTCCATCATTTATTTTTTTTTTTAAAAAGGGGCAAGTCGTGATCACTAAACACGACTTGCCAAAATATCTTTTTTAAGAGTATGTGCAAGTCGTTATTAAGGCTTTCGACTTGCCTTAAATGTTAACTTTTTAACATCCCTGGAAGCCAAATGTTTCCTTCTATAGGATTAGTGCGTTTTTGTTTCATGGTTTTTTTTTTTTTTTTTTATATATACTATATCAAAATTTAAAAATAACAATGGTGGGAATTTACACATAATTAAAAAAGCAATACAACACATTAAAAATTTTATACAAAATATGAAGAAAATATCAAGTATTTGTGAAATTAGTGGTAGGATGATGTCCCACAATGAGGTTTCCTTCTCTGACGTGGTGGTAGAATCCTTCAATGTTATTCCACTTGTTGTGTCCTCCCACTTCTTGTTCTAGGGCGTCTCTGTGGAAAGGGTGTGAGTACTTCATTAATATCATCGCCACACTAGTATCATTATCATCACGGTCGTCATCAGCACCATTGTCGTTGCTATCGTCATCGTCATTCATTTATCTTATTAAATCAGGTATTATATGGCGATAATCTTCCAACGATGTTTGATAGTATGCGGACGGTGGTTAGCAAAAGTTGCGGCAAACATTAACAAAGTTGATTCAAAAATATTCGCACTCGAAGGATGCTAAAAATAAAAATGGGGCACATATCTAGAGAAGCCTTGTGATTGCGGTGCAAGTGACTCATGTTGTGTTTGTGGTGGAGGAGACTCAGCTGGGACTGTAAAATGTTGAATTGGTGCAACTTCCTCATATGGAGTCGAGAAAGGTGATGGATAGATCTCTTCTAAAGCACTCAACATACTATTATAGGCCAAATTAATACTGTGTATAGTCTGGAAAGAGTTGTTGGCAATGGTGGGTGAGAGAGTATAATTATGAATCGAGTGTATAAATGAATACTTGAGACAAAAAATATAGTTAGTATGAGAATAACGGGAAAATAACATAATAATAATTGTATTAAGGATAGAATAAACTTACTGCACCACCACATAATGAACCCTCGTGCATAATATAACTTCGAGTTCAAGGTATCTACCATTCCACATATGCTGCGTTTTCGTGTAGAAGACCGTTGTAATGAGCACCTTGAATTAGTCGACTATGTCGGTCGTTTCACACATCAATCCACTTACGGTAACGGTCGAGCCAATAAATATTGATTTTTCCCAGCATATCAATTTTGTGAAGTTTATCAAACTTAGGTGGGTCACACAGAATGGGTTGATGCAATCCAAACTGACGCATGACCCTATCTATTGGATGCAACTTGACAATGGCAAAACATATCAAGAGCACCACCGCATCAACAACCGCGAAGACATCAACCTTAATTAATCGCCTTATTTCTGGTTGGTGATGAGTCGTCCATATAAACTGCATCACATTTGTAATTATAAGTATATAACTATTATTTAGAATTTAAAAGTCCACTTAAGGATATTAAATATAAAAAAAATGTGGATCTCATCTATTCCCAATCGGTTAAACATGCATCGTATGATATAGTTGCATGACTGGGGATGTTAGTTGTGCGCATAGGATGAGGCCACCTGATAAATTTAAAATGTTCAGAGTATGTTGTGAAATTTATTGTATGCATAAAAATTTTAAAAAAAATTAATTGGGCATACCTAGGCGCAAATGGTAGCAAGGGCAGCTGAAGGTGGATCTGAGAGCTTTTTTGCAATGTGACTGGGAAATCCAAGTCTTTGTTGCACTTCTTCGTTACTTATGTAATGTATACACAATACAATGCATGGAATCCGATCTCATGTCCACGTTAGGAGGAGTAACAAGCACCTTTCATTCTTAACTTGATCGGGACTAGTCGCTTGATCCAAACCTCAAAATAAGTAGGCCAAAACAGCCGCATCCAACTGTAATTCCTTGAGGCTGATAACTGTAACTACCCAGGCTGCTTATCGAATTGACCATTGTCCCCACAAAGAAACACGAGTCCATTCAGTGTGCTTTGTCCTCACTCACACGCTTCCTCGAAAAACTTCATAGGTCACCCATCCCAGAATTGCTTCAAGTCAAGCACGCTTTACTTTGGAGTTCTTAAGTGATAGACTCCCGAAAAGAATATGCATGTTGTTGGTATAGATAGTAGCAATCAATTTCTGTAAGCCCTCATCAACTGTGCAGTCCCATAACTGCAGAGTTTCAGGATCTCTCTCATTCCGGTGTGAAATTAGTTTGTTCAGGTGTCCCTCCGCCTAGAAGCCTGTCAGGAGTCTCTTCTTGTCCATGCTTCATCATTTGCACCAGCGATTACTCTCTGCCCTCGTCAGCCCCGAGTGTCGCAAACAAAAGCAGATACATCAAGTGAACGCGAGTGCCTGCTTTGTCTGGCAAGAGGAGACCTCCAATCATCCTCTCATCCTCATGATATGCGCCCTGTCATATTGTGCAATAACGTCATTCTCGAAATTGAGATTCAAACCAAGTTAACTTAACACGACATCCCTTGATACAGTCTACGTGTGGGATGACGCCCAATATTTGTAAACAAATAAGTTGTAGTTGTGCTAGTGATAGTGTCTCCATCAATTGGAAGACCAAGTTGCAAGGAGACATCTTGTAGAATTATAATGACCTCTCTATGTGGAAAATGAAAAGTGTGTGTTCTAGGTCTCCATCGTTTTACCAATGCGGTAATGAGATGATGATTGATGACCACTTGTCTGACAGATAAGACATGACCAAAACCAGCTTCATTTATTAAATTTTGTCAGCATTCATCTGTTAGGGGACCCCATACATATTGATGCCTTGGCCGAATCATTCTTTCTTCCTCATTCCATATTCTTGTTGAAATATGATTATCCTGAAGTCGCAATAGTGGTCGATCAATCGATTCCGACCCAATATGCTCCATATATATGTTGAGAAAGTTTGGAGAGAAAGTTAATGCGTTACTGATAGGATTTTGAAGTGAAAGCTTCATAAGAATTGAGAGGAGATCTTCTTTATTTAGAACAAGCTCCAAAAACATGGGAATAAGATGAAGCTTTCAAACTATGCGACCTAGATATGGAGCACATTGGGTCGGGACCGATTGATCAACCACTATTGCGACTTCGGGATAATCATATTTCAACAAGAATATGGAATGGAGAAGAAAGAATGATTCGGCGAAGGCATTGATATATCTGGAGTCCCCCGCCAGATGAACGTGTACAAAAATTAGTAAATGAAGTTGGTTTTGGTCATATGTTATCTGTCGGACAAGTGGCCATCAACCACCATGTCATTAACGCATTGGTCGAACAATGGAGACTTGGAACGCACACTTTTCTTTTTTCACATCGAGAGGCCACAATAACTCTATAAGATGTCTCCTTGCAACTTGGTCTTCCTATTGATGGAGACGTTATCACTAGCACAACTATTACTTATTGGAAACCCGTTTGTTTACAATTATTGGGCGTCATCCCACCAGCAGAATGTATCAAAGGATGTAATGTTAAGTTAACTTGGTTCAAATCTCAATTTTGAGAACTCTCTCATAATCCAACTGATGTTATTGCGCAATATGTCAGGGCGTATATCATATAGATGATTGGAGGTCTACTCTTGCGTGACAAAGCAGGCGCTCGCGTTCACTTGATGTATCTACTTTTGTTAGTGGATTTGTCAATCACAAGGAATTACAGTTGGGCGGCAGCTGCTTTGGCTTGCTTATTTCGAGGTTTGGATTGGGCAACTAGTCGCGATCTAGTTAAGATTAGAGGGTGTTTGTTACTCTTCCAATCATGGGCATGAGATCGGATTCCCTGCATTGCACCACGTATACATTACATACCTAACAAAGAAGTGTAACAAATACTTGGATTTCCGCTTGCCCCTAGGTATGCCCAATTAATTTTTTAAATTTATTTAAAAATTTTATGCATACTATAAATTTCATAACATACTCCGAACATTTTAAAGTTATCAAGTGGTCTCATCCTATGTGCACAACCAACACCCCTGTCTATGCAGCTAATATCATACGATGCATGTTCGACCGATTGCGAATAGATGAGATCCATATTTTTTATAATTAATATCTTTAAGTGGACTATTAAATTCTAAATAATAGTTATATACTTATAATTACAATAGTGATGCAAGTTTATATGGACGCATTATCATCGACCAGAAATAAAGCGATTGATGAAGGTTGATGTCTCTACGGCTGTGGTGGTTCTCTTGATATGTTTTGTCATTATTGAGTTGCATCTAGTAGATAGGGTCATGCATTAGTTTGGATTGCATCAACTCATTCCGTCTAACCCTCCTAAGTTTGATAACGTCACAAAATTGATATGCGAGAAAAAATCGATATTTATTAGCCCAACTGTCACCGTAAGTGATTTGATGTATGAAACAACCAACATAATCGACTAGTTCAAGGTGCTCATTACATCGATCTTCTACACGAAAACCCAACATATATGAAATGGTATATACCTCGAACTCGAAGTTATATTCCGCGCGAGGGTTCATAATGTGGTGGTGCAGTAAGTTTACTTTATCCTTAATACAATTATTATTATGTTATGTTTACCTTATTCTCATACTAACTATATTTTTTGTTTCAAGTATTCATTTATACACTCGATTTAGAATTACCCATCACTTCCATTCCAGACTATACACAGTATTAATTCGACCTGTAATAGTATGTTGAGTGTTTTAGAAGAGATCTATCCATCAACTTTCTCGACTCATTATGAGGAATATGCATCGACTCAACATTTTATTATCCCAACTGCCTCCACCACATACACAACATGATTCACCTGCACCGCAATCACAAGGCTTCTCTTATGTGCTCTATTTTTCTTTTCTGCATCCTTCGAGTTCAAATATTTTGGAATGAACTCTGTAAATTTTATCCGCCACTTTTGCTGCATACCATCAAAAGTCATTGGAAGATTACCGTCCTATACTACCTGATCAAATAAGATAAACAAATGACGATAGCAACGACAATGATGCTGACGGCGATAATGATGTAGTGGTGATGATATTAGTGAAGAACCCACACCCTTAATACACAGGCGTCCTAGAACAAGGGATGAGAGGACAGAGCAGGTGGAACAACAACGAAGGATTCTACCACCACGTCAAACCTCATTGAGGGACATCATCCCGCTACTTATTTCACAAATACTTGATTTTTTTATTCGTATTTTGTATAATAATTTTAATGTGTTGTATTACTTTTTTTATAATAAAATGTAAATTCCCACCATTGTTATTTTGAAATTTTCATACAGTATATGTCAAAAAACCAAAAAACACAAGCACGAATCCTTAAGAACGAAACACTAGCTTCCAAGGATGTTAAAAAGTTAGGGTTTAGGGCAGATCGTAAGCCTAATAACAACATGCACAGTGCTCTTAAAAAAAGAAATTAGGTAAGTTGTGTTTGGTGGTCACAACTTGTCCCTTTTAAAAAAAATAAAAATAAAAATTAATGATTGGGAAACACGACTCCTTCACATTTAAAAAAAAATGGTGGGAGTCATAAATCTAAGATAGACTCACTATAAAAATAAAAGAGTAATTGTGTTTGTAATACATGACTTATTAATATAAAGATTTTTTTAACACGGATGAATAAAATAATAATTCGCAAATGTGATTTACGAGTCATATATCATATATTTGATATGAGGCTTACACTACCTCAATAATTTTTAAAAAAACTGCACTATTTCGATAACATTAGAAAGGAATTGCATTAATACCGTAAAAGGCGATGGTTTGTGTTACACTCTATTACCTAATATGCCTTGCATGAAAAGGTTGCTTTACAGCAATTACTGGACTTCAGACTAAACTTTCAAATGAGAGCCTTGTTTTTCTTGATCATTCAGGAAGCTGATAAGTTTGCACTGGTCAAGTCAACTGGGTTAGATCAGAAGCAAATTAACAATTGGTTTATTAATCAAAGAAAGCGTCACTGGAAACCAACTGATCAGAACATTCAGTTTTCTATGATGGATAGTCGGACCGGACAATTCCTTACTAATGAATGAGGGTGCATGTGCATAACTCATACATTCTCAAATGTATATCCTGATTAATTATTATTGCTTGTATTTTCTTCTGTAAATTCTGAAAGCCGAAGGATTTTTGACATTGAAATGGTTACCTCTCCACAAAGAACGGGGATTGATGGTAATTATTTATTTGCTTCACCTGTATTCTTGATAGCTACTGACATTGTGAAAGGAATTTTTATTTGTTTTAGTTCTTGGTCTCAATTTTCACTTTCAATCAAAGTTGTTGGTCCCAGTCTATCCGGTTCAACCGATTAAGGTTGTGGAAATGGATGTCATTTTTTGGATAAGGAGTTACTTTATTAAAATTAAGTAGACCTAAACTTTAGCATCATAGTGTAAGCTCCCTCCCACCTTTTAGGAAGGGTTGAAAAGCAAAAGACACAATGATGTTTTCCAAGTTAGGTAAAGAGAAGTAGTACAATACATCAGTGTATCACAGTTAATTACACCCTTTCATCTAGTACTTTCTAATACCCCTTCTGGCTCAACAGAAGTTTATCAGCCCACATACACCCTTTTCCGGGCATAAGCAAAGTGGTCTCATTAAAACCTTCTGATGCAAAACCCTCCTTAGGGATAAAATTATCAAGAAGGAAAAAGAGTACCCCTAGTGCAAATACCCACAAACACTTTAACAACACAAACCAACAGCACTTTACGTAAAAGACTTGTCATTGACAGCAAAGAAGAGTGCTACAGCTCCCTATTGTTGCTGTGCTATGACTATTTACAAAGACAAACCGATAATCCAAACAGTGGCAAATGCAAAAATAGAGTATACAGAGAAAATCAAGACATGCTATCTCAACAACCAATATTCTCCGTCCTCCTTTCTCGAGCAGTAGGTATAGACTCTTCACATGTGCTTGCTAAGTCCATTGCATCAAAGTGCCCTCCATTTCTGCCCTTGTTTTTGCTAGTTCATCTGCAAAATGGTTAGCTTTTCTATTTTTATGAGTAAAAGTAACATTTTTTAGCACCGACAATAAGTTATGTAATTTGTTGCAATAGAACCTCAACCCCGAAGGGCATTCTTCTCTTTTATTAATCCAAGACAAGGCATTCTTGGAATCAGATTCTACAATTATATCTATGTCCTTCAACCAACACTTTTGAGCAGACATCTTGATGGCAAAAACAATAGCCATATATTCCACCTCATTTGAGTCCCTTATTCCTATTGGTGTAGCAAAATAGGCTTTCACCGCCCCCTTATCGTCTCTAAGAACACCCCCAATACCTATTGTTCCCGGTTTTCCTCTAGAGGATCCATCTACATTCCATTTGACCCTATTAGGTTGAGGGGGGCACCATTTTACAGCTGCCCTCTGTTTTTTCTCCTTTTCCCAGCTTTTGACCTCTTCCAATTTAAACACAAATTCTCTGGGCTATATGGACAATCCGGATTCCAACCTTTCGTCCAGAATCCCAATCTTGGTTTTATAAGAAAGAAAAAATGGTTCCAATCCGGTTGTGTGTTCTCAAAAATAATGTTATTCCTTTGACTCCACAATGACTAGAATACCACATACATCAAAGAGATCCACAACTTCTTTTGGAATCCTCCCTCTTTAATTCCAGAAAGCCAGCACTCAAACCATTGAGATGGTGTTTGAATAATTGGGATCTGGACTCCCCACCACTCCATCACACTCATTCAAGTTTTCCAAGAAAAGGTACAATGTAGAAACAAATGTCTCACTGTTTCTTCTTCTCTATTACAGAAAGGGCAGCAGTCCTCTGCTTCATTTATCAGATTCAGCCTCCTCAGCCTATTTCTAGTGTTTACTTTCTCTTGCAGCACAAACCACACCAATAATTCAACCCTGGGTGGGGCTACTCCCATCCACACTCCCCTCACATTATTTATCACTTGACTATGTTTCCAAATTTCACTTGTAAAGGACTTCACTGTAAAGCATCCCCCAATGTTATGTTTCCACCATATTCTATCTTGTATGTTGTTGGACAGGTTTGCATCCTGCAAGATTGTCAAAAGTTCATCTAATTGTTGTAAGTTCCAGTGGAATAAGTTCCTCCTCCATATGATGTTCCAATGCCAGTTCATACCATCCCAAACTCCCATATTTGCCACTACCTTATCTTTTTGCAAGGAAACGAGGAAAAGTCTAGGGAATTTTTCTTTCAAAGTTGAGTCTCCTATCCATTTATCGTACCAAAATCTAGTGTTACTCTCATCCCTCACCCTCATCCACCAACCTTGTTTCATCACCCTTTTAACATTCTCTCCCCACATGTCAATTCTCAAAATTTTACCCCAAACTCCACTCTGCACTCTATTTCTTTGTTGTTGTAAGAGTGATACATCTGGTTCTAATCTATGGATAGAGGACACTACTTTTTTCCATAATTGGTCTCCTTCAACAGATAATCTCCACCATCACTTAAAAAGTAACGTTGCATTTTTAATGGTTATATCATCCACTCCAAGGCCCTCCAAATTTTTTGGTTTCTGTATAACCTCCCATTTCACTAGTGGTAGACCTCTCCTATTCCCTTCCCCTTTCCAGAAAAATTCCCTCTGAATCTTAATTACTTGTATTACTACGCATTTGGGGACTTGGAAGAGACTCATAAAATACAAAGGCATACTATTGAGTACTGATTTAATCAGTACAAGCCTCCCTGCCCTAGACAACAGTTTGGTTTTCCACATTGCAAGTCTTTTTTGTACTCGACTTAGAACCGAGTTCCAAGTCTCAAATTTGCTGGCATTGGCTCCAACGGGTATTACTAGGTACAAAATGGGCAAGTCAATTAATTGACAACCCAATCTTTCTGCCATATGCTCCCCCCATGACCTTTCTCTACCCATCACAATTAACCCAAATTTGGAGAAATTGATTTTCAATCCAGATAACAATTGGTAGCATTCTAAGATTCTTCTAAGGTTTATCAGGTTCTTCTTCTTGGCTGAGCAAAATATCAATGTATCATCCGCGAATTGTAGATGTGAGAAATCGATTCCTTAGGTTCCAACCTTTAGACCCTGAAAAAACCCCTTTTCTATTGCTTTCTTCATTATCTGATTAAAAGCCTCCGTGGCCAAAACGAAAAGGAAGGGAGATAGCGGATCCCCTTGTCTAAGTCCCCTTTCCATCTTGAAAGGCATTGTAGGGCAGCCATTCACCATAATTGAAATTGAGACCATGGACAAGCATTTCATGACCCATCCTCTCCATCTAACCCCAAAGCCCATTATATCCAATAGATGGTCCATGAATCTCAATCTAACTGTATCATATGCTTTTTGGAAGTCTAGTTTCAACAAGGCTACCTCCTTTTTAGTTTTCTTAGTCCACTGCACAACTTCATTAGCTATCAGCGCTCCATCAAGGATTCGGCTTTGCATAACAAAAGTTGATTGGGTTTCCCTATCAATTGAAGCAAAACCTTCCTTATTCTCTGAGCCATGATTTTAGCCATTATCTTGTAGATGCAACCCACCATGCTTATTGGCCTAAAGTCTTTTAGGTCAATAACTCCCTCAATCTTAGGTATCAAGGCTACCTATGTGGTGTTTACATCTCTAGGCAGCTCACCATTTTCAAAGAAATCACCAATCATTTTGATAAAGTCTTCTCCAATTGACCCCTATATCTTTTTCACAAAACCCAAGTTGTAGCCATCATAGCCTGGTGCTTTTGTAGATTCACAAGCCCACACTTCTTTTTTTATCTCTTTCTCTAAGGGGATAGTCTCCAGGCTTTGTGCTTATTCCTGTGTCAGCTTCGAAAATCCTTCTCTGCTCAGTTTCAAACAAACAAACCCATCATCAGTGATAGCTATATCCAATAACTCTCTTTTCTCTTAAGCCAATGCCAAAGTTGGGCTTTTAAGGCATTTTTCCCAGGTACTTCCACCTCGCTTAAGTCTTGATTGTCACTTATTGATTCTAGGTCTTTAATCCCCCTCTCCAACACTTCAACTTTTTGATCCAAGTTCCCAAAGACTTCCTTATTCCATTTTTTAATAGGGGCCTTCAATATTTTGAGTTTTTGCTGTAAATATTTTGAGTTTTTGTTGTAAAGGTTGATTTCCAAGCAATCTCCATTCCTTTTCCACTAATTTCACAGAACTCGGATTAGAGAACCACACATCTAGGGTCCTAAAGGGTTTAGGGTCCCAATTATTATTTTCACATCTCACCATAAGGGAGCAGTGATCTGAAATAGATCTTTGAAGTCCCCACAACTTCATATCACTAAAGAAACCCAACCAATCTGTGTCAATGAAGGCCTTATCAATTCTGCTTGCAGCATTATTCCTATACAAGGTGAATTTCCTCCCATGCAAAGGAAGCTTAGTCATTTCCATGGCTGAGTGCCAATTTTGGAAATCCCTCATGCTGGCCAAGATAGATGAGTTCCCTTTTCTCTCCTCTGGTTGCAGAATTTCATTAAAATCCCCGATCACTAATATCGGTTCACTCACACTCTGTTTTAAGTCTAGTAGCTCATTCCACACTGTAATTCTCCTTTCTCTATCATTTGGCCCATAAATTATTACGAAAGCCACAGGTAAATTTAAATCTAGCAATTTTCCTTGAATGGATATCCATCTTTCCCCCTTTCAACAATATGTTCTAAGGAACACCCCGTTATCCCATATAAGAATTAAACCACCATTTCTATTACTTGTTGGGATATCTTCCCAACTAAAATCATCTCTACCCCCACCAGCTTCTAACCTTTTGATTGGTAAGGGTTGAGTGCTTAGTCTCAACCAGCCCTATAAGAACTGGACTCCCAGATAGGACCAGATTATGGATGGCATTGTACTTGCCTGACCCCCCCAATACCTCTAATATTCCAAACAATAAAATTCATAAAGACGCTAATAGAAAAACTCCTTAACTCAGTCTCCACGGGTAACCTTTAGGAGGGTGGGTTGCGCCTCCTGTTGCTCCTTCTAAGTTGCACAATTCTCTGGGCTATGTCCGCACCATCTCCATTTTGTGCAACTAGGTTCAATTCTCTTCGAATCTCCCATGTCCTGTTTGCCTCAACAATTTCATTACTAGAGTCCTCATCAGAGCTTGATCCTGCTTCACTGGCATTTTCCAAACCATTATGTAATAATAATAATAATAATAATAATAATAATAATAATAATAATAATAATAATAATAACAATTCTTTCAAAATAATAATAATATATTAAGTTTTTACCATAATAAACATTTAATTATTTAACTTTTATGTCTGATAAACCTAACCCTGTATACATAATTTGTTAAATTTAAACTCAATAATCATTTGCAAGGCATGCTATCCAAACTTTATTGCGGAAACATAATAACCATAAATAGCATGCATCTTTATTATCAAGAAAAACTTAAAACTTGATACCTTTAGGATCTACAACATGCTGATTTATCAAAGATATAGGAATACCTGAATCCATTGTATGTTCCTAACCTCAAGCATTCTTCAGAGGATGAACTTGATCACCAACCTTCACGAACGGAGGGTAGTAATCCTGAAACGCAGAGAGGGGGAAGAGAAAAGGGAGACGGGTATTGAATACCCGTTGGCTTGTGGTTCTTCCTCAACCGGGACTCCTTATGCCTTAGTCGCTCTTCAGATGAGGAGAAGAGGCGGTATGCAATATTATCCGGTGTATTGGGGACCATAGCCTATATATAGGGTGATGGCCAATTAGGGTTCCCATTATTCCGAAATGGGTCATCAATGACATCCACTCATATTTAGCCCATATCAATTAACTAATTTATTATCAAATCAGAAATTTAATTAGCCTTATCACTTAATTTGATCACATATCAATTAAGGCTTCTAATTGATAAATAGCTAATATAATTAATTGACGATATCTGCCCACATTATGACATTGGAATATACTTAAATACAGAATATTCCAACAATCTCCCACTTGGGCAATATATCGTAATAATTATATCAGAATTCTTTAGGCGCGCGTCCGAATGCTATTTATCTTTAAATTTCCTTTTTACAATCTAGTCCACCTCATACATCAACAATGGGACCACCGCGGCTGTCGTCACTAACGTCTATTGTGACTAAACCCCGACGACCACCACATCAATGCACTTGATGACATAGATCGATATGGATGAGTGGCATGGAAATTTCATGCAATGTGATCTCTGAATCATGCCTATTTCCAACTGGTCCAACTTAAGTCATTAGTGAGATCAATTTTGTAAATTTGCAAACCAAAGTCCTTAATGTGTAAATAAATTTTACACACAACAAGATACAAACAAGTTCATAATGAACTCATAAACATAACTTTATTTCTGCAGAAAATCCGAAATAACAAAAGATTTGTATCTCAAACATAAAACACAAATAGAGACTCCCACTAAACTAAGGCATCATCAGTGACAACACCCATATGAGCAACATGCTCGTGAAAACCTTAAGTGTCAAGCCTTTAATTAGTGGATCTGCTAGCATAAAATGTGTCCCTATGTGCTCCATAAAAAACTATTTTTCCTGAACTCTTTTCTTAACTACAAGATACTTGATGTCAATGAACTTCAACTTTGTAGAACCCATGTTGCTGTTGAAGTATAATATGACTTGACTTATTTGTCACAACCTAATTTGAGTGGTATTTCAATACCTTTTACTAAATGCAACCAAGTGATAAAAAAATTACTCCAGTCATATCCCGTAGTCGGATGCCTACTATCTTGGCATCCTGTAAAATCGGAGTCAGAATTCCTCATGATCTCTAAACTGTTAGATCTCCGATATGTGAGTATTTGCACTTTTGTTCTCTTTAAGTATCTCACATTCCTTATGGTTGCTTTTCCAATAATCCTTGAATTGTTCAAGTATTTGCCTAATAATCCTACTATGTATGCTATTTCCGGATGCGCACAAAATTGAGCATACAGTAGACTTCCCACAGTCGAAGCATAGGGAATCTTCTACATTTCCTAAATTTCTAGATTGTCATAGGGGCATTTAATTGAGACTAAAATGTCTCCCTTAGTGACTAAGGTATCTCCTGGTTTACTATCTTTCATGTCGAAATTATCCAAAACTATATCGATATAGCTCTTTTGTGATAACCCAAAAATACCTCGAGAATGATTTCTAAGTATCGAATTCCTAAGACAAAAGAAGCGGCCCCAAGATCTTTCACCACAAAATTCTTTGTCAAAAATTTCTTGGTTTCGCGCTATAAGCCTATATCGTTCTTGGCTAGCATAATATCAATATATAATACCAGAAAAATGAACTTACTCCCACTGAACTTGCAATACCCACAGTTGTCCTCGATATTCATCTCGAAACCAAATGAGACAATCTCTTGATAGGACTTGTGGTATCACTAACAAGACGTCTTCTTTAGCCCATAGATAGATTTCGTCAATTTTCAAACCATCTTCTCTGTGTCTTTCGACACAAAGTTTCCCGGTTTGCATTATATACATTTGTTTCATCAATATTGCCATTGAGAAACACCGTCTTGACATCCATCTCGTGAAGCTCCAAATTATAATAAGCAACGTGAGCCATGATTATCCTTAAAAGAGTCATTCAATGATACTGAAGAGAATGTCTCTTTACAAGCAATCCTTTCTTTTGAGTATAGCCTTTTGCCACTAGACAAAACTTTATAACTCTCCATATTACCCTTTGACACCTTCAAGTAACAGGGTAAGTTTCAAACCTTATTGTCGAGCTTGAGCTTGTACTCATACCTTAAATCCACTTTTCCGAATAGAAACGTTATATGGTTTGATGGGAGTTGATAGAATCTTCTTCGATTATACCATTTACCTTATGTTCCAATATAAATACTATATAATTATCCAAAGTAGTATTCACTATTTCTTTAGTGAATCATGGCAAAAGGCATCGGCTCTTGATGCTCTAGTTCTTGAGGGTGTTAAGTGTGACCTTCAGGAATAATTTCCTTATCTTGAATGGGAAGAATAACAACAATATCCTCACAAGGATCCAAATTTGCTACACCAATAGCAACTGTATGAATTGGTTCAGGGATTAGAACCAATTCTTCCTCAAAAATATTGTCTCTAATCTTATCTCCCCCCAAACTCAATATCCTCAAAGAACTAGTCAGTTCCTGTCTCAAGGTTTTTTTAATTTGGGATTATCAAATTCATTTACCCCTTTGACCTTTTAGAGTATCAATAAGGTTGCCGCTCATTATTTGGGGGGCTCCAATCTCCTTCGCAAGACTCATAAGGTCTTGCCTTAGTTGGATGTTCCCATACTTGAAAGTGATTGATCAGTAACTTTAGTTGGTACTCTGTCAAGCATTTAAGCTGCAATCTTTATTGTTACTCTCGTAGTGACTCTGGTAAGGTAGAATGACTTATCATACTCCTTACCATACCTTTAAGCGTCATTACTTGGACTTAACTGCATTCTTGATAGCCATATTTTGATATATTTAACTTTTAATGCATTTAATACAAACAATAAAATGTATAAGGCCAATGGAATCTAGGATTCCCTCATACAAGTTGCTCAACTCTATTCGTAGAGATGTGCTCTAAATGTTTGTGTCATAGTGCTCCTTAATTTTACTATCAACATTACGCTTAGTGTCGTACGATTCCTCACTCAATGTTTTGCCACAAGAGGTCTCAATACCAAGCAATTATAGTTTGTCCAGCCCATAGCTTAACTGGTTCCTACAGTATTTGAATTTAAAAGACAAATTGAATCCATCGTTTCTAAATGAACAAAATTATCCTGATTTGTTCAATAAGAAACCAAAACCAAATTTCATCTAAATGATGACTAAACCAAAATGTCTTTTAATTTCAAATATTAGCCAGTAACAACAATATCAAATGTCAATAGCCTTATCCTTTACTGACTTGGTCAAATCCAATATAGATGCATCTTTCAGCATCACTTGGCCTTCATCAGTTCAGACATTCCTTTATAGGCATGCCAAACATGATATTTGGGACATTTCTTCTTTAGATACCCGATGTCCTTATAAAAGAAATAATTGTGATCCTAGTTATTTCTTCTGAACAGGCCCTTAGCAGCTTTATCCTTAGTTTTCTTTTGTTAGCCCTTATCTTTAGAGGTATTTGTCAAATGAGCACTATTTATCGTCTCTTGCTTCATTATTTCCTTTCTTGTACACCTTATGAAATGAATCCATTCAGATACCATTTCTCTTTATAGCTGCTATAAGCTGACTTAAACGGACCGAATTGTACATGAAGGAATACCAAATGCTAAATGCATGGGCAAGTCATTAGACAACCCACGTTTTGGCACCCTAAGTTTATGAGCAAGATTGGACATTCTCATATTGTGCTCCTTACATTTCCTTTGCCTTTATACTTAATGAAAATCTAGCTCTCCAATGAGTGCTTGTTTTCGTCTTTATTGCTTTCAGAAAGCACTTTTAATTTCAGCAAGGAAAAATTTGGCATTAATTATGCCATCCAAAATAATTCCCCTAAAGATCTCTAGAATATTCTGCTCTATGATCATAAGACCTATGCAATTGAAGCGGTCTCATTTCCTATACTTGAATCTCTCTTCAGAGAAATTGAATTTTGTGAGAGAAGGTGGTTTTCTCCATCCTTATGCAAGGTTAAGATCCAAGAACAATCTTAATATTCTCTTTTCAATCCCAAAAATTAGTCAGAACTTTTTGAGAATCGAAATTGAGTTAAATCAGTAGATACATAAGCAATATTAGCTTAAAGAGAACATAAGTACCGTAAAGATACTCACCAAAATACCCCGTGCACCATTAATATTAAGTCTTTGGACAATAACATTAATTGTTAGTGATATTTTATTGTAATGATCAAACACTGGTGATATTTTCTGTCAAACAACAACTATCTTTGGATACTTTGTTATTCACATGAAAAGGATCTTTATAATCACTATGTGTTTACCATCACAGGTGTGAATGCAACCTTGCCAAATATAAACCTTCCTTTGGGCCGATTAATATCCGCATGGATGTACACCCACATAACCTTTAATATTTCTTTTGAGTGATTTCCATAAGAGATGTCTCCTTTGCGACTTCATACTTTAATTGACTCACTCGAAATCCAAATTGGCAAATTGAAGGCCCAAACAAGATACCAAGCGCACCATCAATTCCCAATCTCCGGTTTGTAAGAACTAACTGCCAGTGGTACTCTCAGCGCAATGATCAAATATTGGTAATAAGTCCTGTCAAATAATGGTCACCTTCGGCCATCCCATTATGCATATGGAAAATATTTTATAATCACCACACATTTATCATCACAAGTATGTAATTATCCAGCCAAGTTGTGCCTTCCTTCGGGCCGACAACAACTCGCATGAATAATTCCATACTCCATCTTTTGTAAATCCAGTTAAATCAAATTTACGCAACAGAGGTTACTTCGGCAACGTGTTGTTTCAACCAACTCAACCAAAATTACCAGACAATTTTAATAAAATGGGGGGTCCCGAATTTGCCCTTTTCACACAAAAAACATGAAAACCTTAATGCTTAGTGTGAAAGGAACCTTTAAAAAAAAAATTCTTTCAATATGTGAACTTTCCCAATAGGTGATTCTATAGTTCTAAATTTGTTCCTTAGAGTCTGGACTCATATCGAAATATTGCCCACAACCATAGGTAAACTATTAGAAGTTGCAATACCCTCGAAACGAATTACTCTAAGTTCGGCCTTCGTGATAACCAAACGTGATGTACATCCAAAAGGCTACTACTACTCAACTTCTTCCCTATCTCAAGTTGCACTCAGACCCGGGTATAGGGTCTCACTCATTAATGTATGAGAAAAGTGTAGAGGTAAAATACAAGCAACAAAAGTGTTGCTCCAAATCTTTACAGGTGCTTGCCACAAATTTTATCAAATAACCTTCAAACATCAGGTATATTCATATACCATAAAAACGAAAACGTAAAGATGCTTGATGCGATTCAAAACTTTCTAGAAAAATACATATATATTTAATATGCAATTCTTAAATTTCCAAAAGAAAAAAAAAACATATATATAACATACAGGAACCTCTTACGTCATCCATATATGTAAAAGGTCAACACATTCAAGTTTCCAGATTATATATTCTTTCAAGGCATCAATATTTTATAATTCCTAATTTTCAAAAAATTAGGATTCATAAAATAATCCCAATAAATCAAACATGAAGACCCGCTTTGATACCACTTGTTAGATTTAAACTCAATAATCATCTATAAGGCATGCTATCACAAACTTTATTGCGGAAACATAATAACCATATATAGCATGCATCTTTATTATCAAGAACAACTTAAAACTTGATACCTTTAGGATCTACAACATGCTGATTTATCAAAGATATAGGAATACCTGAATCCATTGTATGTTCCTAACCTCAAGCGTTCTTCAGAGGATGAACTTGATCACCAACCTTCACGAACGGAGGCTAGTAATCCTGAAACGCAGAGAGGGGGAAGAGAAAAGAGAGACGGGTAATGAATACCCGTTGGCTTGTGGTTCTTCCTCAATCGAGACTCCTTATGCCTTAGTCCCTCTTCAGATGGGGAGAAGAGGCGGTATGCGATATTATCCGGTGTATTGGGGATCATAACCTATATATAGGGTGATGGCCAATTAGGGTTCCCATTATTCCGAAATAGGCCATTAATGACATCCACTCATATTTAACCCATATCAATTAACTAATTTATTATCAAATCAGAAATTTAATTAGCTTTATCACTTAATTTGATCACATATCAATTAAGGTTCCTAATTGATAAATAGCTAATATAATTAATTGACGATATCTGCTCACATTATGACATTGAAATATAATTAAATACAGAATATTCCAACATAATTACCTAGTTTTTTATCATGATATTAAATCTTTAGTGATTGGTTGAAATTTAAATTGACCAATCAATCCTCAAATTGCTTCAGTTTGAAAGTTATCATCCAGTAATTTTTTTTGTTGCTAATATATCATCCAGCAATTTCATTCCAAGTTATTTCTACGTTTAAATATGTTTTTGACTTTTGAAAATTTAAATATTATCTCCTCTTATAACTTTATTCCACAAATTCTTCTAAATATAAAATAAATATTTAATGCTTTTTATATACTTCGACATAAAAATATGAATGGATCTCAGTTTCCTCATGATATTAGTCTTCGCTGTTACACGTGGGATATCCCGATTTAGACCAAAAAAATATTCTTCGACATAAGTCTTTATTAAATTTTTAGAGAAAATTATAATAACATCCTTGGGATTTGACTTTATTATACTTGACATTCCTTTCCTTTCAAAAATTGTATTTACCTCCCATGGGATATAGTTATAATTATACTTAACCTCCCTTGACACCCTTTAAATCTAAGAAAAGCTAAGTGTAAATTTTGAAACAAGAAGAGTGTCAAGTATAATTAAACTAAACCTATGGGAGATAAGTATAAATTTTCCAATTTTTTTTTTTTGTTTGGTAAAAAAAATTAAAATTAATTGTTTTAGTACACATTATTTGTAGACATGTCAATCCGTCGATGCCTTATGCTATGAGGTGTTAGGGTGGTGCTACCTGCACCACCACACTTACACATCCACCATCCCACATCTTTGAAAAAGATATTTATTACAAAAATACCTTTAAAACTTAAACTAGGGTATGTTTAGAGCATGTTTGAGAAAGATTAATTTTTCTCATTTCAGCTGATTTTTGGCTAAAGTTATTTCATGCATACTCTATTATATTTGGCAATTAGCTTAAATTTATAAAAAAAGCTTTTTGGGAAAAAAAAAGTTGTTTTATGTCATCTAATTTATTTTAACTTACGATTGTTGTTATTTGATTGTATTTCATTCTTAAAACTCTCTTTCCTATTTATCCCTACAAAACTAACTTTCAAACAAATATTATTAAATTATTCAAATAACTTTATACATTTTTTCGTAATTTACTATGTAAATGTGATTTTTTTGCACCATTCAAACAAAATAAATTATCTTAAAATCGCTTTCAGAAAACATACCCAAACAAAAACAGATTCTGATTATAATCGATTATCACAATAATCGATTATACATATGGTCCTGGTCAAGGACCATATTGATATGATGATTTATGATTTGAGTCATAATTATAAGACTTTAATCTTATGTATTTTGATTATTTTGCTTACATTTTTTTATTAGTATTGCATATTATAACTTATGATAAAAATTTATGCTATATATGACATCACCCGGTTAGATCATCTGGTTGAACCAATGGAACCTGAACACCAGAACAAAAAAATTTTCTGATTTGCTATCCGATTCGACTTTAACAACACACTTTAATCAAATTACCCTTTATTAAGATAATCAATATTAATTCTTTCTATTTAGTATTTCTATTTAATGAAGAAATTAAGAGACATAGATAAATTAGAAAAAAAATAATTAATATCTTTTTAGTTCTCTGAATTGAGAGAAAAGATGGGGTCCCCAATGTGCATCCCTTTGCTTCTCTGCTGAACACCTTTAGAAAATTCACAAGTTCTCCCTGGAGGCTATTGTTTACTCATGCCTTGAGAGGAGGTAATGCCTGTGCAGATTGCTTTGCTAAGCATGAAGCAGCTCATGATCAAGTGTTGAAGATTTGGAATTATTGCCTTCCTCTTTTGGATGCTATTTTGTTGGCTGATGCCGTGGGGGTGCTGCATCGCCACCCTTAGTTTGTTTTGTGGCTGTTCTTTAGTTTTCTGATAGATCAAAAAAAATTGACAGATAAGACAAAAGTATTCTCTAAAGGTACCTTCGACGGTATCCTCAATAATTTTGAGCTAAAAGTTACTCTGCCCAACTTAGATAGGGTAAAGTTACCCTTGGATACCATAGAATTCACCTTCTCTAAAATATGAGACATTATAAAACGGGTTTAATTGTAATACATTGACAGTGTAAAGTTTTTTATTTTATCAATCAATCAGAAATCATGGTATGAATAACTTTTAAGGTAGTTAGGATAAGTGTCAATTATTTTTGCCCATGTGACAATTTATGATTGGTTGATTGTGTAAAAAAAACTTTACACCGTCGATATATATTAATTAAATCCTTATAAATAGGATAAAGTTTTAAATAAACACATTAAAAACTGAAAAGTTTACTTTAATATTTAAAACTTGTTATTTTGGCTTTCCTAACAAGTGGACATAACAATTTATTGAAAGTTGAAAATTGGAGGCAAATTTATCAGAATATCATTGTTTTAATTTTTATTTTTCAAACTATCACCCTTTCCAAATTATATACCAAACTACCACCATTTTCAATAACATTGAGAAGTTCCCTTTGGTGGCCACGACTTCTCAACATGATTTGGGGAAAAAAATTTGTCACACCCAGTTGGTAAGTCCGGTTCTTCACCCTATAAACTTTCATGATTTCATCCGTCTAAGCTTTCGTTCATCTGATGACTTTCACCCGTCTAATAAAACTTTCACCTGTCTAAGCCTTCGTTCGTCTGGTGACTTTCACCCGTCTAGGTCACCAGACGAACGAAGGCTTAGAACTTAGACGGGTGAACGTCATCAGACGAACGAAGGCTTAGACGGATGAAAGTTTCATTAGACGGTTGAAAGCTTAAACGGGTGAAAGTCATCAGACGAACGAAGGCTTAGATGGGTGAAAGCATGAAAGCTTAACGGGTGAAAGCTTCATTAGACGGTTGAAAGCTTAGACGGTTGAAAGTCGTTAGACGAACGAAGACTTAGACAGGTGAAAGCATGAAAGCTTAGACGGCTGAAGAACCAGATTTCCCAACTGGGTGTGACAAAAAAACTTCTCCAAATTAAAACCCACGTTGAGAAGTCGTGATTGAAGAATCAGACTTCCCAACTGGCTGTGACAAATTTTTTTTTCCCCCAAATCATGTTGAGAAGTCGTGCCCTCCAAAGGCGACTTCTCAATGTAATTTGGAAATGGTGGTAGTTTGTATATAATTTGGAAAGGGTGGTAGTTTGTAAAATAAAAATTGAAACAGTGATATTTTGATAAATTTACCGAAAATTGGTAGGATACTAATATTTTTAGGAAAATGCTAACCAGTGTCCTAGTTAAGGAGACAAAGTTAGAAATTATATTTTGGGAAGTGATGTATTCAATTCAATTTTTTCAAAGTTTAAAAGTTATAATTTTGAATGCAAAATTTCTACTTTTTGATTCCTTAATCAATATCCTTAGGACACTGATTAGCAAGACCCATATTTTTATAGTGTTTGGTACCCTTGTCAAACATTTTATTAATTATCAATTATTTTAAAATATTTATTATGAATTCAACATTAAATAAATACGATAACTTGTCCCACATACCAAACTCATTCTATTTATAGTACCACAGAAATTCGCTTGCAATTTAGATAGGATATAGTATAGAATTTATGAACTGATTTTGACAAAATAAGGCATTAATGTTTGAGTGAAGGGCCAAATTGGTCCCTCAAAATTTTCGGAGACCCACTTTTAGTCATTTAAAAAATTAAATTAACTATTTAGTCCTTCAAATTTATAAACGCGGGACACATCAGTCCCTAGGTTTAGTTCCGACGTCCATTTACTTGCCTACGTGTCTCATTAACCATCCTACCTGATTTGTTAGTGATCATGTGTAGTTTATGACGAAATTCCTCCTTGGAAAACGAATAAAAATTGGAAAAAACATGTACAATTTTAAAACCCAAGATATCTGAAAATTATGCATATTTTCAGTTTTCATTCATTTTCCACGATGGAAATTCGTCATAGGCCATACAGGACCACTAACGAGATAAGTAGGATGGTTAATGGGACATGTAGACAAGTAAATGGACGTCGAAACTAAACCTAGGGACTAATGTATCCCGCGTTTGTAAATTTGAGAGACTAAATGATTAATTTATTTTGTTCAAAGACTATAAGTAGGTCCTCAAATTTTGAGGGACGAATTTGGTTCTTCACTCTTAATGTTTTAATGAGTAAAAAGCTACGGCGATGTTAGATGCTTCAGCAGCATGAGCACAGTTTTAGAGGGTGTTTGGATAAGATTAAATCTTGCCTAAACAACTGTTTTTCATGGTAAAAGCTGTTTTTCAGTAGAAGCTGATATGTTTGGATAAACTGATTAAATTTAATAACAGCTGTTTTTATGAGAAAAAAACTGTTTTTAGATAAGCTAAAAGTTTGAAACTTATTTAAAAAGCTGTTAGATTATTTTGAAACCAATAACATTCTTCCTATTTCACCCCTACAAAACTAACTACCAAACAAATATTATTAAATTATACAAATAACTTGATTCCCTTTTTAGTAATTAACTATATATAAGTGATTTTTTTACACAACCCAAACGAAATAGATTATCTTATAATCGCTTTTCAGCAAACACATCCAAACATAAAACTGATTCTATTATAATCGATTATAACAATAATCGATTATATGGATAATCGATTATTAAAATAATCGAATTTTTGCAGCTGATCCAAACACACACTTAGAGACTTTAACTTCTGACTTTTGTTCACTGGTGGAGTAGACCTTTGCCTAAGAAAGAAGCACATTTGGGGGTGAAAATAACACAAACTTAGAATGCAATTCGGGACATTGGGTAAACTACTTAATTAAACGTTTATAGGATAAACGCTTATGTATAAACTATTTTTATAATAAAAAAGAAAATATAATCAAACTGTTTTCATATAATAAGTTATAAGCTGTTTTCATAAGCTATCCGAAAGAGCTTATCAAAATAAGCTGAAAACACTTCATGGACATGTCATAAGTTATTTCCATAAACTCTCCCAAACACTCTGACAAGCGCTTATGCCAGTAGATAAATCCAAATAAGTTGTTTTTAATCCAATTCAAACAGGCCCTTAATGCATGTTTGGATTTCCGTTTGCACTGACAATCTTAAGTTAGCAGTGACAGTTTTGTTAATAAAATCTCATTCAACGTGAAAGGGGAAAAACACTTATGTTGGTCAAACTTAAGTTTGAAACGGAAATCCAAATTCAGTTAACCATAAATATAAGAGCAGAAGTAGAATGCAAGCTTTGCACTTGTTGATATGGCCAAGAGGGTGGCTTTTTGGCTTCGACAAAGAAGCTGTTGATCTCAATATCAAGGGGTTGATAATGGCATGCAAGTTAGAAATATTTTTTTTAATTATTGAAAGAACAAGGGAGAACCCAAGTTCTGTAACCTCCAAACAACACGATTCAAGTTTAATAACCTTCGAAGAGAACTCAAATGGTATAAAAACATTTAGTATAAATTTTGCATAGATCAGCCTACTCATTCATTCATATTTCTATAACAAGATGACCCGTGATATACATATGTACAAGTTTTGAGCAAAATTCAACAGTGGTAATTTATTTTTTTCAAAAGATAAAACCAATATATGCAAAAGCAAATTAAGCCTCCCGTGTAATTTGTACCAAGCAATCGTTCTAAATGTTGGAGGATAATTCATATGTGAGGGTTATGTCATTGGCCCTTCTATTCAGAGATGTCATGTAAGTAGAGACAATGCCATGCTGATAATTGAAACCATAAAGATTTTGTAGTGTAACTCATCTTGGCTCAATCAGACTTTCAGTCATGCTGTCCCTTGAAGACTGGGTGTTTGATCCAGGCTGAAAATTATATTCAGGTAATCTAGATTTGCTGAGTTCTGAACTACCAGAATTAAGAAATGGCGGTTGTGTTGGCAGAGGAATTTCATGATTGTTATTAATCATTTTAACAACTACTGACATTGATGGTCTCAGCTCTGCAGATGCTTGTGCACAAAGTAACCCTATCTGAAGCAGTCCACTTGCTTCCTCTGGAGGAAAATTACCCTCTAGGGTCGGATCAACAATGTCAGATAGCCTATTTGATCCATAGAGGCTCCAAACCTTGCACAAAATGAGAAAAGGTAAATGGTCATCAGCCAAGAAAATGTCTTGAAACTAGGAACATTTGTCTGGTTAAACAAGCATCAAATGAATTAGTAGCAGTATTCCAGATGATAACAGTTACCGTTTGTAGGATAGAAGATGAATTTAGAACAAAGGAATTGTTTCTTTTGCCAGATACAATTTCAACAACTAGAACTCCAAAACTGTATACATCTGCTTTCTCAGTCAACTTCCCGCGAACAATATACTCCGGAGCCATATAACCCCTAAATACGAACATAAATGTAAGAGAATTGTGCAGGCAGGAATAATATATGAACTGTGTTTCAAATGTATATGAGCATGAAATCAACAGAAGAGTTAATTTCTTTTTATAGAAGATATTTTAAGTGCTTATCACTTATCAGTCATACGAAGGCATGCCTTGGCACAACAGTTAAAGTTGTTGCACTGTGACAACTGACAAGGAGGTCACAGGTTCAGTCGTGGAATCAGCCTCTTGCAAATGCAAGGTAAGATGGCCAACTATAGACCCACATAATGGGCCCGAACCTTCCCTGGACCATGTACATAGTGGGAGCTTTATAGCACCGGGTGTCCCTTATCACTTACCAGTCATTAATATTTGGATTGTAATACATGACTGCATTGACACACTGCTTAACAATTATTCAAAGAAGGTTAAAGAGAGCTTAGGGGAAGAAAAACCTTCTCTTATAGACAAAGTAATCAAGGAACTATCACAATACAATGAAGAAAGATTAGAAGTGCTATGAAAGAATGTAACCAACATAGATGTTCTCACCTAACACAATAAGCAGTTGGTCTTTCACAAAGCTTGCATGTAATATAAGGTATAAAACGGTAAAGAAGGCAGCAAGTATTTTGATTAACGAAAATTCACCTTCCAATGCCTAAGCCTTATGCAGGATATATCCTACACTGACGGCACATACAGGACACATTGATGTTAGCAACATAAGATCCTAAAGAAAGTCATGCACTTACAGTGTCCCAGCAATGGCTGTGCTGATGTGGGACTTGTCTTCTGGAAGTAATCTAGCAAGTCCAAAATCAGCAATCTTGGGTGTGAAGTCCTCATCAAGCAGAATGTTGCTTAATTTTATATCCCTATGAATGATTCTCACATGCGAATCCTCGTGAAGATAGGCCATGCCCTCTGCAATTCCTAAGATGATCTTACGCCTCACTTCCCAAGTCAATGGTTGAGAAATCCTTCTGACTGGACCAGTTCAAAGGAGACAAAAGTAAGTTAAAAAGGAAATGTCTTTAAGAGCAGATGTTAGATATGAAGTTACAACCAGAAAGGTGATCATGGAGGCTCTGGTTCGGCATATATTCATAAACAAGAAGGCTTTCAGGTCCTGTAATGCTGCACCCCAAAAGCTTTACAAGATTTTTGTGATGAATGCCACTGATCAAATTGACCTCATTGAAGAAATGATCTGCCCATTGTGTTGTATTAAAGGCAAGTCTTTTGATGGCCACGGTATTTCCATCTGGAAGAACTCCCTACATTATAAAAATAATATAGTCAAGCAATCTGTAAGCAACAATTTGGTTGCCAAATAAGATAATAAAACATAAGATCAGAAGTTACTTTATAAACTGAACCTGATCCCCCTTGTCCTAGCTTATTGGCATCATTGAAGTAGTCTGTTGCTTTTTCAAGAATTTCATATGGCGTATATAGCTTGGACTTGTTCACTGTGTCCAAAAGTGCACCAAACTGTCTTCTTTCTGAGGTAAGAAAAACATTACAACAATTTTCAGTACCTGGAGTTTGGATAATCTATCATAGTCCTAAATATCAAACATTGATACCTCTTTTCCTGTTCAGTACTTTCTTCCTTACAAAGAAAACAACTGTTGCAACAATCAGAAGAAGAGCCAGAACGGAAGAAGATGCAGCCAGGATTATAGCTAGCTTCCGATGTCCTAACATACAGTAACACAGCTTTAATGATATGCTTTATAAGAATAGTGATGTTTTGAAGTAATTTTCACAATAATGCCCACTTTCAGATTGTTACGAAATTAAATCCATAATAAACACATCAAGGGTAAAAGGTCCACCTAAAGTTTCTCAAAAGAATCAAATGTTTCCTTTGAATATTACTTACAAAACCACATTAAATAATAGATATGTGCTTAAAATACTGACTATTTGGTATATTAGAGTTCCATTGTCTACATATGGCATAAATGAGGAAAGCAAATCAAATATGCATCTTCAATTCACTTCCAAACCAGAGAAATGCTAATTATGATGGGAGAATCGATGGGCTAGAAAATCTAGATTATATAAAAAAATTAAACAAGAACCAGCTGTCAAAACAGAGAAAGAAGGGAATTTTCAGAGGAAAAAGGATAAGCTCACCATGATTTGCTGCAGGTGAATCATTGCTTGAATTGTAATAGAATTTTTGCATAGAATACCTCAAGTAACAACCAGCATTCAATGCCCTCCCTTCTTCTCTTGGAGTACATGAACCAATCTTTGTAACAGCATCTGCCAAGCAATTCTTGCAGGCACTGCCATTGACAAACTCCCAGCACTGAGCCAACCCATAAACACTTACATTCTTTCTTTTCACAGACCCCACAAAGAACCCACCATTCTTTGGTGCTAACAAGCTCAAATTTCTCACTAACTCCAAAGCATTGTCTTCATAAACATTCCTATTCCCACTAAACTCACTGGTGCCACAAACAGTTGTGTCTTGATCACTTAGACTCTCGTTGAAGAAGTTGTAGTCATCATACCTGAGGTAGCACCCATCAAAGAAAAGCCTGCCACCACGAGTACCTTCAGGGAGGGAGGGATTCAGAACAGGGAGCCAAATATATAAATCTATATACATATATAGATGGATTAGGCTGTTAGCACTCCTAATTGTCTATCCTATATAGTATATACACATATATTCACTTCTTATCATCAATCATAATTTTACAAAAACAAAAATCAAATTATGATCGGTTAGTAAATGGATTTAAATGGTATGCACGATGTAAATATTGTTGTGAAACATGGCAAAGCCCAAGAAAGAAGAAATAAATGAGACAAAACTGGAAATTGTGAATAGATTGAAAATGTGAAAGGTGATTACATCAAGCCAACGAAGTGACTTACATACAATGTAAGAAAGTAACTAACCAGTAACTAACTATATCTCTAACAAATATTTTTTACACAGTAAATCAAATTATCACATCATTAAAATGTTTGACTTTTATCATAAGCTTAAAGTCACACCTAAGATTTAAACTCTTACTAAAAATAGTGTTGATATCTCATCATATATAAATATGTGGTAATTTGTTATAAGCGCCCCCTAAATCCGTGGTGGAGTACCTTTCTGAAATGGCAGGCAACTGAGGATTTGAGTCTTGCACTGTGCAAGGCAGATATTGCAATCTGATTGAGAAAGATCTTTCAAACACTCACCAAAAGCATAGACAGTGGCGTTCTGAGTGCCATTAACAACAGCTCCATATCTTTGTCTTGCAATCAAAGGAGTCAATGCGTCCATGGCATCCAAAAAACTTGCTATGAAAACTTGACGACGAGGCATTGGTGCAGTTCTGTTGGTGCACAACAAAGCTGCTTTTGTGGCTCTTGGGTCAGAAAGTGCACCGGTTGCAAGGCAACATAGGAAGAGAAGCAGAAAGGACGCAGAAGCCATTGAAATGGGAATATTTTCTTTTCGTTTTTTCGTTGCTGGCATAAGATAAGTACAGAAAATGGTGTTTGGAATGCAAAAAAAAAACATCTGTGGGGGAAAAGGTTAAAAACAGTGGACAAGAAGTCAGGGGAAGTGATGGAGAACGGTGATATTTACACGTTTCAACACTACACTTTCTCACAAATTAATATTGGATATTGCTACCTACACCCCCCAATTGCTATTGCACCATCCCATCATCTTTTATTTTTTTATTATTACAAAAATACCCGCATCCCTATATGGTGGGGTAGCCCTGGTCCCCCACCGGTGCTCCACCCCCTCCTTTTCCCTTATTTCCATCACCTCCATAATCTCCCTCTCCCTCTCCATCTCAACAGTATCTCCCCCTCCCTCTTCGCGTTTGTCCGGTCGCACTGGTAAGAAGGCTATTTTATTCCGTGTTTCTGTTTACTCCGGAAATTAGTTTCCGGAAGCAATGAATACATGTTCCGGAAAGTGGTTGCCGGAATATGTATTTATTGGTTCCGGAAACTATAAATACGTATTCCGGCAATTAGTTGCCGGACGCAATAAATACATGCTTCCGGAAACTAATTTCCGGAATACGTATTTATTGCTTCCGAAAACTAACTTCCAGAACACGTATTTATAGTTCCGGAAACTAGTTTCCGGAATATTTTTTTTAAAATGTTTTTTCGTAGATGCTGTTTTGTTTGCTTTAGATCATGGAGGCTGTTTTATCCGACGAGCTGGACATGCAGACTACCTCAGCAGTGGATTGTACTGATGCATTCACCATTGATGAGGTAATTTTGAATGGTAAATTAATGATACAAAGTTATGCGTGCCTATTATAACCTAAATTTTTATTGATACTTTCAAGTATTTTCTACTCGAGATGATTGCTTAAATTGGGCTCGAGATGTTGGGACAAAGAATGGAATGATTGTTGTCATTACGAGGTCAGATACTAAGACAAGATGTAAAGGAAGGAAAACACTTGTACTTCTTGGTTGTGAGAGGAGTGGAAAGTATAGACCATACAAGAATTCTTTACCTACCAAGTCAACTGGTACTAGGAAATGTGAATGTCCTTTCAAACTAAGAGCGAGGCCTGTGTCGAATGGTGGTGGATGGTTTCTTAAGGTGGTGCATGGATTGCACAACCACAACCTAGCCTTAATATTGGTGGGTCATCCATATGTCGGTCTACTAAGTAGTGAAGAGAAGTCTTTAGTTGGCGAGATGACAAAAAATATGGTCAAGCCGCGAAGCATATTACTGACTTCGAAAGATCATAATGAGGATAATGTTAGTACTATGAAGCAGATTTATAATGCGCGTCAAGCGTATCGTAGGTCTCAAAAAGGTCCAAGAACTGAAATCCAACATCTAATGAAATTAATGATACGTGGTGAGTATATGTATTTTTATAGAACGGCCGAGGAGTCCAATGTAGTGAGGGATATATTCTGGACACATCTGGACGCCGTAACTATGTTGAGTACTTTTCACATTGTGTTGCTCATTGTTAGCACATACAAAACCAACAAATACCGGTTGCCATTACTTGATATTGTTGGCGTTACTTCAACGGAGTTGACATTCTCAGTGGCATTTACTTATTTGGAGTTTGAGCGAGTTGATAACTTAGCTTGGGCACTTGAGCAGTTAAAAGGGTTACTTCAACAAAATGATGCTACCCCTCATGTAATAGTGACTGACAGAGACATGGCCTTAATGAATGCAGTGCAACTTGTTTTCCCTACTTCATATAATTTATTGTGTCGTTTCCACATTGCTAAGAATGTGAACGCTAAATGCAAGATGTTAGTCAGTCCGAAGGAGCTTTGGGAACCCGTGATGGATGCATGGGATAGTGTCGTCAGTTCTTCTACCGAGGGTGAGTTTGTGCAGCGACTGACTATGTTTGAAAATATATGCTCAATTTTCCCTATTTTTTGTGAATATGTGAAAAATACATGGTTGATTCCACATAAGGAAAAGTTTGTCACTGCATGGGTTGATCGATTGATGCACTTGGGGAACACAATAACTAATAGGTATATGTGAGATCGTATGTTATTACAATGTGAAAATAGTTTATGGATTTGAATTTGACATGATCTTTATATTGTTGTTAATAGGGTTGAGTCTGCACATTGAACGTTCAAGAAGTTGCTTCAGGATAGCATGGGAGACTTGTATACTTGTTGGAGTGTCATGCACAATATGATGACACTGGAACACACAGAAATAAAGGCGTCATTTGAGAGAAGCATAACTGTAGTAGAACACAAGCATAATAGTCCATTTTACATCCACTTGTAGGGCTTCGTATCAAGGAGTGCACTAGGTCGTATACTTGACGAGTACAATCGAGTTAAACATGTTGGTGCTGATAGTTCTATTGATAGTTCTATTTGTGGTTGCAAAATAAGAACTACATATGGGCTACCTTGTGCTTGTGAGCTTGCTAGGTATATTATGATGCATATCTCTATTCCTTTGGATGCTGTTCATATTCACTAGCAGAAGTTATACTTTGGTGCTCAAGGAGTGAGTGATCCGGATGCAGAGTTGACACTGGTACCAGCTGTGGAAGCATTGGTGAAACTATTTGATGGACTTGATCGAGCAGAGAAAATTGTATTGAGAACTAAAGTGTATGAACTAGCATTTCCCGATACAAGTTCAATTCGTCCTCCTCCTGAAAAGGTAAAAACAAAAGGGGCACCTAAAAAGGGTCATGGGTCTAAGTTAGAGCAATCAACTAGACGTGATCTTTCATACTTTGAGCATGTTAATGCATTGCATTCCGTCCATGATAACACATCTACTCAGGTTGCTCCATGTGCATCAGGAAATGGGCCAAGACGGAAGAGCGAAATGAAGTACTTTGACCAACTTCCTTTGGAGATTCGTCCATATATTGAGGGCATTGTTGATGTGGGTGCAGATGGTAATTGTGGTTATCGTGCCACTGCGGCCTTACTTGGTAAAGGTGAGGACTCTTGGGCTATTATTCGGGACGATTGTAATAGAGAGCTGGTAGAATGGCAAGCTAAATATGTCGCTCTATTTGGCAGTCTTGGGTGAGTACAGGAACTGAAAGGACAATTGTTAGTTGACGGGGCGGCAGGTCCGGATAAGTGGATGACTTTACCTGACATGGGCTATGTGATAGCGTCTAGATATAACCTAGTTTTGATCTTTTTATCCTCACATCGGTGTATGACATTTTTCCCTCTTAGAGGTCGACCATCGTCATCTCTATCTAGACATCGTATCATTAGCATTGCCTTGGTGCATAACTGTCATTTTGTACAGGTATATGATGATGATTCAACATTTTGCAAAATATTTTCCCCCATTTAGAACGAGTTGATCGACTTTGTTTACTGTCATTTATAGGTGTTGTTGAAGCCTGAGTCCCCGATACCTCCCACTGCTGTTCAATGGTCTACTTACTGCAATGATGAATCTCGATCGTGAGAAACTACATATATTTGTCGCATGCAACTTTTTGCATCTTTATGTAGACACGAACGTGAATATGTAAATCTAGCAGATGATTGATTATATGACTGTAGTTCCATCTTAAATACACGTATTATTAGCTCTTGCGCATTTAATATTGCACAATTATTAAAATAATACTTGATAAAAACCATCAGTTATAAAATAATAATAATAATAATATAAATAACCACCACGATCTTATGTGTCAAAATACATAATTATCGTATGCGCCAAAATACATAATTATCAGAATCCTAAATACATCAGAAACTAAGTCGACTGGCCCCTCTTTTCCTCTAATAAGTTATTCTCCCACTACTCCCCCTATGGGCCAAGGTCAATGCTTCTCGCGCTAATGAGTAACCATCGGTGCCGGCAGTGACTATCTTTCTATTAATCATCTCCTGCATAATCTCACTAATCCTCAAGCAAATCGCCTGCAAGTATGAATAACAAATATTACATTTTAATCAACATAATATATTGGACAATATAGGCATAAAGTACAAATGCGTATAAACTGACCACCGAAGGATGATCATCGTTGGATCCAGGGGCAGGTGCAGCAGGTGCCACTGCCACAGCAGGAATCTGAACATCACGTGGTATGATGTAAGGATGTGAAATCCTATGATACCACTGCATGTAACCATTTACGCACTCAGCCGGATGTGTCGCCTGAGGCCCTCTAACAGCGCGAGAAACTACATGACTTGTGAAATGCACCCACCACTCGTCCATCTTAGCTGGAGTAGTGACCACACCTGTAATCTTGTGTGGTGATCGTGCTATGCCCTGTGCATGTCCAAATTGTCGCAAAACCCTCTCCGGCAAGTGTGCATGCATGAGGGTACCCCATTTGATGTACCCTGAAAACAAGCTAATATCCTCAAATGGCCGGTGTGCTCTATGCGGGCCATAAGGCATCCAGCATACATAGTCCACCAACAAATCATCTACCTCCCTCCTAATGGGGAGCACAAGACCAGCACCCCGAACAGGTGTCCATCGAAGGGCTCGAGGTGGATCCTGATTGTATCCTATGGTCTCCTCCTTAGTGCCGAGGGTGGGAAAATGCTCATATATCCATGCCTGTATCAATGTTAATAAGTAAATTACTTTTAATTAGAAGCAACTTAAGAGCATTACAAATTCTAAAATTTCATACCTATAAAAGCGTCACGTAACCCCCGAGCTGTTTGGTGTTATGCACACTAACATCATTGAGGTGCTCATACATGTAAGTGAGGGCGGCAGCACCCGATGCAAAGGTACCGCAAGTACCCAAATCTCGAAAACACTCCAAAAAGGCAACGTCGACATAAGTTGCACTCTTATCCGCAAAGAGTGTGCTGCCAACCAGATGGAGCAAAAATGCTCTCGCTGCATGATCCCAACGCTGCTCCCTACATAGGTTGTCATAGGTATCCCGCAACCACCTAAACCGTACATGAGGTCCCCTCCTGGACCGACACTCCTGCACTGCATGTAGCCTATCCACCCCTAACAGCTCATGCAAACACTCAATCGCAACATCTGTATCCATCTTCAGCTTCGTGAAGAAGGCACCTCTGATCGGCAGGTGCAGTATGGAGGACACATCATCTAATGTTATAGTCATCTCTCCAAAGGGCATGTGGAAGCTACTAGTCTCTCGATGCCACCTCTCAGCAAACGCAGATAAAAGTCCCGTGTCTACTATGCTATAGCTGCAGTGTAGCAATGGTGACAACCCAGAGTCCTCCACTAGGGTCTGTACCTCATCATTCTGGATGACGAATTCTCTCACCTTCTTCTCATGAGAGACAATCTTCAGCTCACCATGATCCTAAATCAATAAAAGTGTTGTTATGTTCAGATTCCATGATTTTATTTAATTAAGAAAATACAAAAATAGAGGTCTCTTACATCATTGATCCACAATCTAGTAGCAACATGATCCGCAAATGATGTATGGACTGACGTGTCCTCAGGACTTCTCGGAAACGACTCTGCCGGTGCCGAAGCAGTAGGATCTCCAGCTAGCTCAGCAGGCACCGAATCATTAGGATCTCCGGGTGCATTAGCTTCTACACGTTCTTTGCGTGCAGAAGCTGTGGGTCTTCGGCGATCGACAACAGCCCTGGTATGACCACCTCTGGTTCATACCATATCTACAACTCATAACAATTCATCCCATAAGAAACTAATTCTAAAAATATAAAAATTAAATTTTTTACACTATCGGAATCTGGAATCCGAAAACAAAAAAATTACACTATCAGTTTCTAAATTCCGGAATATAAGAAACAAAATTATTACAATTCCGGAGACTAGAATCCGGAATACAGAAATAAGTTTTTTTTATTATACCGGCAATTTGTTTCCGGAACATACATTAAATATATTCTAAAGACCGGAACGTACAACATTGTCTTCCGGAAATATATTTCCGGTACTCACAATTTGAAATAATAAGATTCCGGGAATTAGATGCCGGAGTACATGATATTGTATTCCGGCATCTAATTTCCGGAAGTAACCGAAAACCCAAAAAATAATAAACGCCACAGGGTTACCTGAGAAGATGGTGGGCGAGGTCGTACAGTGGGTTGGACGTGGTGGCCAACATCGTACACGGTGGGCAACGCCGTGGGCACTGACTTTGATCCCTTCTTGGCCGACGTCGTATAGTGGAGCTGATGATGATGAAGCCAGAATAGAAAGAAGAAGAATAGCAAGAAGAGGAAGAAAGAAGAACAGGGAGAAAAAGGTGGTGGCGCGGAAGAAAAAGAGGAGGCAAAAGGGTGGATTTGTTTTTTTCCAAAGTGATAGGGGCATTTAGGTCTTTTAACTCATAAAATTTAAAATTGGGGTGGTGTAGGTAGATGTGGCCATTAATATTTTCAAATTTAGGCCGGAAAAAGCACTCTATCTTTCGGATGAAGATTACCTACAATCATGTCTCTCTATCTCTCTCCACTTATATTTTTATTTATTTATTTTTAGATAAAATAAATCAAGAGTTATAATAGTGAATGTAGGAAATTCAATGATCCATATTGGACTGACCGCAGCCAATCCAGATCCCTACCTTTCTCATATATAGAGCAATTTCACCCGACTTAATTTGATGCATTTTGCTAAATTCCCCCGACTTAATTTGATTCGTGAGAAAAAATGTACTCTATGTGAGAGAAAATGTAAAGGGTATTTCCCCCCTAAAGTTCCATTTTCAGTTTATGTTAGGGGGTGCATGACTTCTCCTTTCTAAGTTCGAGGGGTTCAAACTTTAGAAATTAAAGTTATAGTGTGTTTGAAATGGTTGAAAGGGCTCATACGTGCTTTTGGAGTTTAAGGACCTACTTATAGTAGCTTCAACAAATTTACGTTGTATGAATTTTGGACTTACATCCAAACACCTACTTATATGTTTTCAAGTCGGGTTTTGATTATATTTTGAGATGTTTCAATCCAGTCTGATGTATCATATTATTTTAAAATTTATATTTTTATAAATAAATATAAGTAGTAAGCTATCGTGACTTAAATTAGTAATTTTATGTATAACATGATAATATATTCATATTAATATTAATTGTTTTGAAATATATATTATAAAAATACCTTAATTTTAGTTTATACTTTTTTTTTTTTGAATCATCGTTATTAGGACCTTTGACACCCCAATGACATCTCAGGATATCCCCACATGCTTCGACCTTTTGAATCGGCTATGAAACTAATCATCGATCGACTGCTTAGAGCAAGGAATTAACCTTTGGTTTTTGCAGCCTTCCAACTACAGTGTCGTCATCAGGATTTGAACTTGCGTCATCCTTCTTATGGGGTCAAGATGCTTACCACTCGATCAACCCTAAGTTGGTATATCTTTAAATCTATGATTTAACTATATTTAAACTTATATATTATACAATATATTGGGTTGATCGCGTTTGGTCCGTGAGATTTGAATTCAAGCAATTGACTCTAACATAATATCCTCTCATGAAGGCCCTTAGTTTGAGTGTTTAATACTGCTCTTATTAATCTTTTTTACATTGATAAAGCTAAATCTGTTATTATTTATTTTTTCAACCAAATATTTTGTTAGTATTAAAGAAATAAAATTATATGAATTTCGTTATAACTTTAAAAAAATTGAATTTACAAATATATAAAATTCTATAAATAAATTATGAAAAATCAAAACATTAAAATAATTTATAAAAAGGTTGAAGTTAAACTAAGCGTGTTTTTACTTAAAGGTTAAACTAATAATTTGGTCCCTATATATGATATGGATTCTTCATTTAGTCCTTATACATAAAAAATTTAGAAATGAGTGCCTACATATGTAAACGTTAGTAAATTTGGTCCCTATATGTACAAACGTTAGCAAATTTGTCCTTGCCGTCAGCAAATTGGTCCTTATAAGTGACATAAATTTTTGATTTAGTTCCTAAACCTAAAAAAAAAATTAAATCAGTCTTTATATGTCTAATCGATAATAATTTTGTCCCTGCCGTCTATCCAGGAGCTTGGACTCAACCAAAGATTCATTTCGTATTGAATATTTTATGTATATTATATCAATCTGTTTCTTCTATTGAGAGTAAAAGTTATATAAATTGGTTCGTAAATGGTTTTATATTATAAAATTATCCAAGTTGACTCTGAATAGAATGAATAGATTGATATAATATATGAAAAATAATCAATACGAAAAGAATTTTTAGTTGGGTCCGAGCTACTTGACAGATAATAGGGACAAAATTATTATCGATTGCATATACAGGGACCAATTTAATTTTTTTTTCAGGTTTAGAGACCAAATCAAAAATTTATATCATGTATAAGGACTAATTTATTGACGGCGGAGACGAATTTGTTAATGTTTGTACATATAGAAATCAAATTTATTAACGTTTACATATATAGAAACTCAGTTCTAAATTTTTTACCTATAAAATCTATATAAAGAATCGATAAGGATCAAATTATTATTTTAAATAACTTAAAATAATCGAGTTTCATTTCGGGTCAATGAAAGGCCGCAATCTTTTGAAGAAACCGAGTGGTTGGCACTGAGCAAGGTCAACCGGAGGGGCAGACTCAGTTCGTAATGGTAGACTCGCAGGAAGGTGACACAGCGTGGGACAAGGTGGTGGGCCCGTTTGTGTCCGTGTCGTGTTCTGGTTGGGCTGTTGTAGAGGTTGTGGGAACAAAGACTGTCACTAGTCACTAGATATTGCAGAGTCAAAAGAGCGTCACAGGGTCTTCACGCCAAGCGCAGAAGACGAAGATGACGAAGCCCATACGGAAACTGGAATGTAAATGTAATGGTAATCGAATAAATACTCCATTTCCTCCATAAATTTATAGGATAATATCAATATAATTTTTCATATTATTAATATTTTAAAATAATTTTTATAATTATAAAAAGTTAATCACATTCATTTTTTTTTGTTGATATTTATAAGACTATAATGATATTAAATTGATAATATTAATATTATATTTGAAATTAAGTGAATAATGTTAATGATGTATTTATTAACAGATCCAAATGAAGGAAAGAACCTAATTAACATTTTACAATTTCAAAAATTATTTTAAAATATTAAAAATATAAAAGACTAAGTTGATATGATTCTATAATTTTATACATCAGATTATATATTTACTCAATGCTAATAGCCTTCCAGAAAGTGTACGGCTTACCATGGACATGGAGAAAAATACCAAGAAAGCTTCTTTTTGGGCGAAGAGTCGAAGACATCGGTGGTTATTAGAGTTATGCACAAAACAATATTGTATTGAGAGTCAGTGTAAAATTTTTTATACTGTCAATCAATTAAAAATTATGATGTAGATGACTTTTAAGGTAATTAGGATAAAAGTCAAACATTTTAACTTATGTAATAATTTCTAATTGGTTGACTGTATAAAAAATCTTTATACTAACAATATATATCAATTAAATTCTTAACAAAATACAACTTATACAAAATATTCAATCTAAAAAATATATTAATGGTGATTCATGAGGATTGCCATGAGGTCTCGATCAAATCGTGACTATAGCCTGATGACACATGTTACGCTTAGTAGATATCCTTTTCCGGCTCACTCTAGTCTCATCCCTCCTCAACTCTCGAGATTCTTTGTTCCTTACCTTCTTTGTTCCTTACCAGTGGAGCCACAATTTGATCTTAAGACACTACAAGAAAACAGTCATTTAGCTGCAAAATTTAGCGTCGGCCACGACTCCGACGCTAATTTCGGGAGTTAGCGTCGGCCTCTTGGACGCTAAGCCGTCGCGAGGACGCGAAATTTTTTTTTAATTTTTTTAATGCTGTAGCGTCGGCCTGGCCGACGCTATAGGTCGACGCTAAATGAATTTATTATTCATAGCGTCGGCTGGCCGACGCTAGTTTCAAACAACCCACCTCCAGTGTCTGGATCAGCTCACTCTCACTCTCGCCGCCTCTCATCCTCCATCTCCCAAACCCACACACCCTTCTCTGGAAACCGCGACGGAGACTGAGACCGAGAAGGAGACCACCGCGACGCCGTCACGACGAGACCGAGCACCACGGCGCGGACACGAACGACGCCTCAGTGACCACCTCTGCCGCCCAAACCCTCTCACTCGCACTCGCACTTGCACTCACCGCCGTCGCCTCACTCTCTCTCTCCGGTCGTTGGCCCCTCTTTCTCTCTCCATCGCTGTCTCACTCTCAAGCTCCGGGCCTCACTCTGGTAAGCTTCCATCTCTTAGTTAATTCCCACAATATGATTTCTTGGTGCTTGAGTTGAATAATGTCTTTTGAGATCTAGGATTTTATTTGTAATATGTTTCTTTTTTATTGATCTTTTTTTTTGATTGTTGAGTTTTTTAGAATGTAGTTGTAATGTTCTGAACAGTCGTTAATGGAAGATTTTCTTTGGAATGATTGTGTGATGTTTCTTTTTAGTTGTGTTGGTGGATGAATATTTGTTCTTGCGTTTTTTGGCAATAGAGTTTAGATAGATTGAACTCACGGGAGACATTATCTAGTTGATTCAAGTTGTAATCCACAGAGAACCACCCCCTGGTTGGAACAATGCCTAAAGAGGAAAGATATGTTGTAAAAGGCCTAAATTCTCCACCCCAATCCGATTGCACTGCTTTAATAGTTGTGGAAAACTGATTTTGAATGAGCTTGGTAAATTGTTGAAAAGCTTGCAGGGCACCAGGTTTGTGAGTTAGAAAATAGATCAAAGTAAATTTGGTGCATGCATCAACAAAGCTAATGTATTAGTTATAGCCACCTTGAGAGGTAAAGGGTGCAGGGCCCCACAAATCTGTGTGAACTAATTCAAAAGGATTGTTATGACAGTTGGGGGAGGGTGGGGCATACAATCTATGAGATTTTCCTTTGCATCAGGCAACACAGAATTCAACATCAGTTTTATTAGAGTAGGGTATATTACAAATGTACAACACAGTTTTGACAGCTTGAGTGTGTCCATGCCCTAATCGACTATGCCAAGTAGACAGAGCAGAAGAGTTACTTGGACTACAATTATTAGATGAAGGCAAAGCTGTATTGCTTGTATGTACAAAAGAATGAGCAGAAATGGTGGAACCAATGGAGTTGGAACTTGAACCAAGAGAGGCCTTGAGAAGTTGAAGATGCTTGAAGCAGTACAAGCCATCAACACCAAGAGACCCTTCAAGTAAGACCTGCTTAGATGCCTGTGATTTGACAAAACAAGTGGTAGGATGAAATTCGAAAAACACATGATTATCTTTTGCAAATTTAGAAACTGAAAGCAGATTCTTTGTAATAGATGGCACATGCAATAGATTAAGCAAAGAAAGAGTAATTGAGGAATTAAAAGGGGATGAGAGTGTAGTGGAACCGATAGAGTGAATGTTAAGACCTTGACCATTTCCCATTTGTTTTAGTGCCGGGTTCAGAAGAAGATACCAATGCTATCAATAGGAACTGAAGAATAACTAGAGCGAGTACACGAGAGAGAGCCATGAAGTGCCACATCGATTTCTTATCTTACCAAAAAAATCCTTATCTAGGATTTAATGATTTTCAGGAGGTACAAACTTGTGAGAATTGTGTAGTTCTCAGAAAGAAAACCAAAAAAGAATGCCTTTAATTAGTAGAACTTAGCTACTATGATGAAGTTCAGCTGTTCTTCTAGAGGAATCCTAGACATAGGATACCCTTATCTCAACCTTCATGTCTACTTCGAAGACAAGTCAACCATATAGCCATTTTCCCAGTAAGTGATGCCTGGTTTATCCAGTTATATATGATCATGCGGATTTTGAAACTTCATGCAAATGGCCTCAACTTTACACGAAAGTTATAACTTAAAAGCTTTCCTCCAATTATCAAGATGGAAAAAAGAGGAAAGAGCCAGAAAGAACAACAATGGAAATTAGAAAAGGTGAGATAGAGAGGAAGATAATAGAAGGCTAGAGTCAGTTAACTTGTTATGTAATATGTAGTAGCACTGTTGCTGCTGCTAGCTAACATTTCTGCATTTATGTCCGCATTTATGTCTGCATTTAAGTATCATATTGCAGTGCAATTATCCTCTTTTAAACCAAATAAAGCAGATGCCAAAAGTTTATTCCAACTGCTTGTTTATGTTTTTTATAACTATTTTTATATATTTTGTAGTTATATTATATTTTAAAAGTTCTATTACCATGTTGTGTCTAAGTCAAATTATGAACATTTCTTTTTTTAGCTTTGGTCAACGTTTATTTTATATTCAGATCAACATGTTTTGTTATATGTTCTTTTATTTTTGGAATTTGGTCAAATTTTGTTTTTAAAAACGAATAAAAGGTTATATTAATGTATACCTATCATAAGAAATTTCTAGCTCACTGCATAAGGCCAATAAATTTAGATCTAGTTTATTAAGTTCTTCCTAACCTCATTCCATAATATCGCCGTATAATTTGGTGTTACCCAACTATGACCTGGTAGTGGTTTACTTCTTTAAAATCTCAAAAATCAAAATATTAAAATACTTTTTTATCTGAAGATATCTAATATAAAGATATGTGGGATTGACAGCTCGTGCTCAATAAAATATATGTTGGGCGGAATATATCAATGAACGGTCCTTTTGTATTATATGGATGGTTTTACAATATAATAATAAGGTACTAACTCGTTAGTATTTTGTAAGTGGCAGTAAGGATTAGAGATCAAATTCATTTTTTTTTTTTGAAATCAAAGGCTTACTGCATTTTATTAATAACCAAAAAAGTGATACAAAGAGGTACATAATGATAATCTATGAGACTAGCTGAGAATAGAGTCGCCTTTGCTAAATTATGGACTACACTATTAGCTTGTTACCTAACAAAACTCACACCCGAGTTTGTAAAAAAAGAGGAAAAAACAGAACAAGCATTTAAAATAGATCCAAACTCTGAGATGTCTTCCTTTGCTCTGTTAAAAGAGTCAGCCACTACTTTGCAGTCAATCTCAAAATAATTACAGTATAGGACAACTTAAACTCCCCTTAATACTATGGCTATGCAAGAAAGAGTAAAGAGGCATACATCATTTGGTATCGAAGATGATGACAGCTGTAAATTTATCTCAGCACCTAATCAAATTCTTGTATAAATTTTGTAGATTGATGGTTCAGATAGTGAACAAATTATTAGTTTCAGTGTATGCCAGATTGGCTTCAATATGTTTGCGGTTTTGATGCCGTTATGATTATATCTATTGATTGGTATAAGGTATTTAGTTGATGAAGAAAGGTTTAAATTGTTTAATGCAGTTTACATGCAACAATCTGGAAATAAGCGGGGAAAGGAGTTAAAAGTGTAGTACAAGCTAGATTGAAAAACGAAAAAAAAATAAGAAATTTTTCTCCAAGTTAATTCTTTATACAATCTGCATGAAGTTCTAGTTGTGGCATAAAATCCTGTTGTCTACCGTGTTTTAGAGATATGGATAGAGATTAAGTAAAGGTAATATTTATTAGTTCTAAATTGAAAATAAACCACAGGCATATATAGATCAAACAATTAAAGAATATATAACTCATTTACCTGTGTAATCCCCACTTGTACTGTATCACCAAAAAAGAAAAAAATAGTGGTACCAAATGAAAGTGTGGTAACATGCATCATACATATATATTGAAGATGTTTCTAACAACCACTTTTATCAAACCACCACCTTTTCCCGTTGTTCCTGCTTTCAATTGAAAGATTTCAAACCAAAACTATATCTGATCCCATCGCTCCCTTCCCATCCCACACTCTCATGTGACTCTTGCTTCCTTTGGGTGGCTATTTGCTACTGGCTTGAAGCAATTTTATAGATTATAGTATTGAGTGAACATTATTCGCTTACAACTAGATCTCATTGTAACACACCAACATGCTTAGGTAAGATCTCTTTCTTTACTCTTATTTTTTCTTCTTCTCTTTTTTCTAAATAAATAATTTTTTTTTATAAATACTAATTTTCCTCTTTAACTGGTAAAATATTAAGCTAAGTTTAATTAATTATTTGTGGAAGAAAAACCACACTTTGGGTGTATTCACTATTTTGGTTTAGGATCAAGTTTTTTTCTCAGCATGAGAATATTAAAACGTGATATTGTATCTAGTAGTTAATAAGTTTCAACCAGCTTTGTGTACAATAACTGAGTGGTAGAGCAACTGTATTGTGATTCTATTTCGGCCTTTATTAAAATATTTTGATGATAAACAAATCTGGGATCATGATATGTAAGAAAAGCTGCTATTGTTTTATCCTGTATGGGAGGTAGGGGAGAATGCCCTTTAAGCTCTGGTTCTATTTATGCTGTATATTAACTTCACTTTGTTTATGTTTGATGCCCCCAAAGGAAGAGGGGGAAAGACATCCCTTCCCATCCTTTCTCTTTTTAGTGTGGTTTTATCCTAATTTTGTACATTGTTGCTGAATGAGGTAATGTGAGACAGGATAATTTCCTATTACTTGGCTTTTTTTTGTTAGTAACATCACTTCGGGTGTCAGTGATGAGTCGAGTGTCTAAGCATTTTATCTTTTTGGAATATATACTTCATAACCATGTGTTTAATTTTATTAAACGTCTGCCTCCATTGATATGAGAAACGGCTCAAAACTGGCTTCCTCATCCAAAAATAGAAAGCTGATCATTCCCTTTCTTTATTTTTATGTTACATTTTTTGTGCTGCAATATTGAGGTTTATGTGATAAGTTGATAATGCTAAATTGATAGTATCATTATGGTAGAAGAAGACGTCAAACATGTAGGTAACTTATGTGCTTCTAATTTTATTTTGGCAGGACTGTTCGTGACACTTGAAGATTACATTAGGAGTTTGAGGTGTGTAGGCCAAGTTTTTTTTTATTTAGCTATGTTTATGTAATGTGTTATATGAATTGATATGTTGTTTGTTAGTGGAGCATAAAGCTCAATAAGTGTGATTCTGTCTGAGATGTTGGATACCGGATTGTGAGCTGGTAATTTAGAAACTATGCATGTGTTTGTCTGATTGAATTGTTGTTTCCTAGTGGAGAGCAGAGCTCAATAGGATAAGTTGTTAATATAATGTTATTTTTATCATATATCCAATTTTATTTGATCTTATATATACTGTTATTTATACTAAATGGTTGATAATTATATGTTTGCCACATAGAAAATGGATCGTAGCTGGATGTATGATAGGGTCAATCCTGATAGGAGAGGTTTGAAAGATGATTTTGTTAGTGGAGTTGATGAGTTTGTCGAGAAGGCTAAGGAACAACCCTACTTTTTGTCTGAGGGAGGGATCAGGTGTCCTTGTGCAAAGTGTAAGTGCATGAAGCTATTGACTCCAAGCGAGGTGAAGGTTCACTTGTACAAGCGTGGGTTTAAACCAAATTATTGGATCTGGACTATTCATGGAGAAGTGGAGCCAGATATTGATGAAGGGGGCCATTTAAGAAGTAGTGGACATATGGATAATGAAGACCACTTTGTGTCAATGCATCAGATGGTGTATGATGCTTTTAGGCCATTTCCCGATGTCCCGCATGTCAATGCTAACATAGAAAACGAGACATTAACTGAGGAACAAACACCCAATGAGGAGGCTCAACGATTTTATGATATGCTAATCTCTGCAAACCAGCCCATTTACGAAGGAGCTACCGAATCTAAGTTATCAATATCTGTTAAACTTTTGGCAGCTAGATCTAACTACCATGTTCCTGAAAAGTGTATAGATTATTTTGCACAAATGCTTGTTGATGTAGCTCCAACAAAACAATATTTACCTGGAAACTATTACCAAGCAACAAAGTTGGTGTCTAAATTAGGGTTGAAGGCTGAGAAGATTGATTGTTGTGTGAATGGTTGCATGTTATATAGAGAAGGTAACAAATCAAGAGAATGCAATTTTTGTCATGCTGCGAGATATGTTCCTCGAAAGAATGGGATGGGGAAATACAATGATGTTCCGGTGAAAAGAATGTTCTATTTACCTATCATTCCCAGGTTACAAAGATTATATGCATCAATGGAATCTGCGGCTCAAATGAGATGGCATCATGAGAATAGGAAGAATTCGAACGTCTTGCGCCATCCATCTGATGGGAAGGCATGGAAACACTTTGATGATGTTTATCCATATTTTGCCAGTGAGCCAAGAAATGTAAGACTGGGTCTATGTGCTGATGGGTTTACACCTTACATCCAAGCGTCTACTTCTCCATACTCATGTTGGCCGGTAATAGTTACGCCTTACAATCTTCCCCCTGAAATGTGCATGACCAAACCATACATGTTTTTGACTTGTGTCATTCCTGGACCATCTAACCCGAAATCAAAGATAGATGTTTACTTGCAGCCCTTGATTGATGATTTGCAAAAATTGTGGAGTTATGGCGTTTTGACTTACGATATCTCCACGAAACAAAACTTTGTCATGAGAGCATGCTTAATGTGGACAATCAATGATTTTCCGGCCTACGGTATGTTATCTGGATGGGGAACACAGGGTAAATTGGCATGTCCTTATTGCATGGAAGACACAAAGGCTTTCACCCTGAAATATGGTGGAAAAAATTCTTGGTTTGATTGTCATCGTCGATTTCTACCAGCAGATCATTCTTTCAGAAGAAGTAAAAGGGGTTTTAAAAGAAACATGGATGAGAAGGATGGTCCACCTTACATGTTAACAGGGCAACAAATCTGGGAATTTGTTCGTGATTTTCCAAAAGTGACAGAGGTTGATTGGGGCAAATTGCAAGGGTATGGTGAGTTTCATAATTGGACCAAACAAAGTATATTTTGGGATTTGCCATACTGGAAGGACAACTTGTTAAGGCACAACCTTGATATGATGCATATAGAGAAGAATTTCTTTGATAATGTGTTTAACACTGTCATGAATGTTAAAGGTAAAACAAAGGACAATGAAAAGGCAAGAATGGATATATCTGTGTTCTGTGCACGCAGGGACTTGGAGATGCAAATCTTACCTAACGGAAAGATGGGAAAGCCAAAGGCAAACTACACTTTGTCACCAGAAGATGCAAAGTTAGTGTGTAAATGGATTACGGAACTGAAAATGCCGGATGGCTATGCTTCAAACCTTGCTAGGTGTGCCGATGTATCCAAGGGTAAGATGCAGGGGATGAAAAGCCATGACTGTCATGTATTCATGGAGTGTTTACTCCCAATTGCCTTTCGTTCCTTGCCAGAATGTGTATGGAAGCCACTGACTGAATTAAGTCGATTCTTCAAAGATCTATGTTGTAATACATTGAGGATGGACGACCTAGTTAGATTGGAGCAAAATATTCCCATCATCATATGCAAGTTGGAAAGGATTTTTCCACCGGGTTTCTTTGATTCAATGGAGCATCTCCCGATTCACCTTCCTATTGAAGCAATCCTTGGTGGTCCGGTTCAATATCGATGGATGTATCCATTTGAAAGGTAATTAAATTATTATTTTTTAAATATTCACATCTTGATTTATTAGAACTTGAGATGTATGGTCATTTTACAAGCAGATTTATGGGAGACTCAAAGCGGTCAGTGAAAAATAAGGCTAGAGTAGAAGGAAGCATATGCGCTTTTTACTTACACCGTGAGACAACCTATTTTTGCTCTCATTATTTCAAGACCTTCAGCTTGTTGCCAACCACAAGTTTTAGGAACGATCCTCGATCGGGACATGAGGGGGTCCACCCAACGTTGTCACTCTTGAACAAATCCGGTCGTCCTAGCGGGAAGCCTCAACCCTATTATCTGACAGATAATGAATGGAATTCCGCTCATATACATGTTCTGATCAATTGTCATGAGATTAAACCATATCTTGAGTAAGTAAAATTCGTATCACATCAAGTATGTGCTTGACGCATTGTATAGTGTAGAGTTACTTATCAATTATGTGCTTGATGTTAGTGCATTCTTGCAATATCACTGCAACGATGAACAAGATGCTTCTGGTCGTATACATGCCGAATTTGCTGAATGGTTGAAGGCATATGTAAGTATAATATACACGACTAATATAATTATTGATAACCACACTCTCTAAACATATTTGTATATTCTATATAGGTTCATGATGAGAGGAATAGGGTGATCAACACAGATATACGGGCATTAGCTTGGGGTCCTTTATCCAAGGCAATATCGTGGCACAAGTACTTTGTTAATGGGTATAAGTTTCACACTAATGCTTGGAGTGATGGTAAAAAAACCAAAAATTGTGGGGTGCACGTAAAAGGTCTTACCGAAGGAGGAGAAGATGATTTTTACGGCATCATCCAACATATCATGGAATTGGAATACCATGGTTTGAGTAATAAGATTGCTGTATTTTACTGTGAATGGTTTGATCCAACAAGGAATAGAGGCACACGGGTACATCCACAGTATAATATTGTTGATATTAAGATGAATAGACGGTATGGTCGGTATGATCCGTTCATCCTTGCAGAAAAAGCAAGACAGGTATATTATGTCCATTATCCAGAAATGTGTAAAGACCTACGTGGTTGGTCTGCAGCAATCACCACAAAACCACGGGGTCATGTGGAAGTTGAGGACATAGAGGATGAAGTGCCTTATCAGGCTGATGAGATGTCACCAGTTGCACCAATTACAGAAGTTGAACCATTACATGGCTTACTTGATGAAACCGTAAATGAGTTTGAACAGATAATTGATCTTAATAACGATCCAATGGACGAGGATGGTCAATCAGAATGTAGTGATGAAGATGTGCAGAATGGGGTGGATGAGGATCAGGGCAATTATGAGGATAGTGACGAGGATTAGTTTAGGTCAATTTTATAATATGTATTTGACTATTTTTTTGATAAAATGTATTTGAATATTTTAATATGTATCCTAATATGCACAAGTCAACTTTATATGTATGTTTAGAATATTATCTAACTATTTTAATGTGTATGATTATATTATATGTATGGTATGTGTGTCTATATGTTATATTTTGCACTACAGTAAATGGCAGGACAAGGTCGGGACAAGATGCCTGTCAAAAGACCAGGTCGAGGGAGGCTTATCAGACCTGGCGATCTTGCTGCACTGACAGAGCGCACGCGCCGCCAGAGACCAGTTCCACCACCACCTTCCCAGCCTACATCACCAGTGGTCCATCCTAACCCACCACAACTCCAGCCGAGCACGACACCACCACTGTCCCAGCCGACACCTCCAGCAGTGCAGCCTACCACGGACGTCTTCACTATGGTGCCTACTCCGGGTTATGTGCCATCTGGACAGTTTGAGTTTGGTTCATCTTCATACCGCAGTCCACATGAGCCTGTGTTGCAGCAGCCTCCCCATGAGGAGGTAGACCGACAAGAGGAGGACCAAGAGGTCGACGAGGAGGTGGAGCAGGACAGGCACGACCCTCTTCATCAGGGTCCGAGGGAGTACCAGATGGACGCAGACGGGAAGATCATCATACGTCCTTTTGGTCGAGGGTACATTAGAACTCTCTTTGTTTCTATATATATGTGTTAAGCACTTAGTTTTATGTTTGCATTTGATTTGACATTTGTCATTGATCATGTAATTGTTTGTAGGTGGACTCCATCATCATTTGCTACTAACGCGATTAGGTGTGCCATTGAGGCACAATTTCGAGGTCCTCATCATTGCTGGACTGTGACCCCTATCGCAGTGAGGAACTTTTGGTGGGCTAGATTTAAGGTAAATTTTGTATATATAACGCACTAATAATGTATTCATGTTTTAAGCATTCTATATTGGGGGATGAAGTTGCATAACATGCATAGGTACATTGTAAACTGATAATGTATCATTTGGCTGTAGTATTTACAAGAAACTTGCTTAACTTGTTATGGTGCATTAGTTAGTGTTATGTTTTATAACTTTATATGTTGTTATCCTCTTTGGTCTCTCTTAGTCTTCAACACACTGGATTTGATGGATTGATTCCTTTATCTTTGTGGAACCTCACTCAACTCACATTTTTGGAACTCCATTACATCAAAACATGTTCTCTGTTTTTTCGTACCTATTGTATATATCAATACATTGAAGAGTGTTCTCGTTTATTGATTATGAGTATGATGAATCTGGTTTTCTTGTTGCAATTACTATACCCTTTGTTGTATTATGTTTATAGAACTTTATATGTCAACTTGTTATGGTGCATTAGTTTGGTGTGAAACTCTAATTTTTACATGTCTTCTTCCAATTAAGGGTCCTGTCTTGCTCATATATTCCTAATTAACTCATAAAGTAAAGCTATATCTGACTCACTATTTTGATTAATTGCAGGAAAAAGTTTCATGGGATCCTTGTCATCATGACACTATCTATAAGACATTTACACAGAAATGTGCAAAACGTCTTTCCGATATCCTCTCGAAGGCAAGGAAGGAGGGGAAGAAGCCTAGTTGGATGGGGGACGAGGCATGGGCTGGTCTTCTGGACTATTGGAGGAGTCCTGACTTCCAAAAGATTTCAACACAAAATAAGACCAACCGGGCTTCTACCAGAGGTGGAGCAGTCCACACGACAGGCCGCAGACCTCACCATGAGGTGGCGCTAGACATAGTATGTATTCATTCAACATTCTCCAGTCTATTATCATATATTGTGTGCTCTTTATAAATATGTGTTGGCTGTTTGGATAGGCTGAATCACATAGGGGGTCCGTGGATCCTGCTGAGTTCTTCAAGATCACCCACCAGAAAAAGACTGGCGAATGGGTCGATAGCCGCTCTCAAAGAGCATATGTAAGTTGTTGGTAATATATTATTTTTATATAACTTGGTTATCAAACAAAATATGTATCTGAGTAGGTTATGTTTTTTTTTTTACTAGGAGGAGTATCGCGAACGTCTCAGCCAGATACAAACGCAGGTTGGTGAGGCCTCGGCGGGTGGGACGCAAGAGGTGGATGGGGAGAAGAAGCTTGACTTGTGGCGGGAGATTGCTGGTGGCAGGACCCGAGGCCGATGTTATGGCACTGCAGACTTGTCTTTGAATGTCCGTCGTGGTATATCTTCATTGACTCAGGAGTCTCGAGCACCATCTAGTCGCAGTAGCGAGTCTCATAACGACGAGGTCATTAGAGCCAGGGAGGAGGCTGCCAGAGCCACGGAGGCGGCTATCAGAGCTACGGAGGAGGCTGCGAGAGCAACGGACGAGGCCGCCAGAGCTAGGGAGCACAGCGCCAATATTGAGGGCCAGTTTCGGATTGTGATGGAACGCCTAGCAGCTTTGGAGCGCGGTAGTGATCACCAGCACCGTCCACATCCCGATTATGATGATGATCTTGATGACCATTCGGTGGATGATGATTCGTCACATGGTCGACGCCGTTGATTTTGTTTTCACGTAGTATTGACTTTGATATGTACTTTTATGTACTTTGTGTAAAACACAACTTACTTTGATGTGTACTTTTCTCTGAAATATTATTATTAAAGTTAAATTTTATGTTGATTTCGTATTTAATGTCTGTGTTGAGGTTTATATTTTTATGTTACATTTCCAGGTTTTGTAATTCAACAGCTAATAATTTATTAATCTGTGTCAAAAAAAAAAAAGGTTAGCGTCGGCCTAGCCTTCGCTAAGTTTTGCATTGGTCTAGCCAGGCCTGCGCTACGTTTAGCGTCGGCTAAGCCTTCGCTAATATTAGCGTCGGCCCGGCCTTCGCTAATTGTAGCGTCGGCCAGGCCTTCGCTAATTGTAGCGTCGGCTTTTCCTTCGCTAACCAGTTATGCCATAGCGTTGGTTTAGCGTCGGTGTTGGCCGACGCTAAGCTAGCGTCGGCCTTTTCTAGCTGCCAATTTGCGTCGGTTTAGCCGACGCTAAAATAGCGTCGGCCGTTTAGGCCCTCCGCTAAACGTATCGACGAACGAAAAAGCGTAGGCCACGACGCCGTCGCATAGCCGACGCTAAACTGTCAATTAGCGTCGGCTTTTTGCTTGTAGCGTGGGCTTTTGGCCGACGCTAATCTCTGTTTTTCTTGTAGTGAGACCTCATGGCATTAGTCATGAATCCTTATGTATTGTTCTTTAAAGGAGCCATCAACTAGATCCCTCACTTGATTCCTTACTCTCAAGGCTTTCGACTTGGTGATCCCAGAGTTCCCCTTCTCATGAGCCTTTTCCCTAATATCTGCAAGTTTCATCTTTGGATTCTCCCTCACACTCGAAAACAGTCTCTTGCTCAGCCACTTACATTTTAGCAAATGACCTTCATTTTTTTCCTCCCTCGTAGATAACCAACTAATTAGTCTAGGGCGTATAGGTTGAATGAATGATTGCTCACAGTACGATGTGGTATAAATAACTAGAGTTGGACAAGAACCCGATATCCGGCCCAAACCAGAAAAAATCGGGAAAAAAATAAATGGATGGGTGGATTGGATCGGGCTAGCTGGTCAACGGGTGGCAATGACCAGTTTTATATGGGTTCAATTGGACGAGCTCAGGTCTTTTAATTTATTTTTGTCAAAACCCGACCCGATCGAATAAGGACGAATTTATGAAAACAAAACTATTTTTGTTGGGCTTGGCCTGATGAGTAATGTCTCTTCATTTTTATTTCATTTCTCCACTTCACACTTTCACAGTTCACTCACATCTTACAACCAAACCCTAGGAGTAGTAGTCAGTGGTGCTTATCTTCCTTCGCCACCGTCACCGTCACCAGCAGCGCTTCTTGCTTCTCTCTTGCTTCATCTCCTTAGTGACGGTGACAGACTCTTCTTGCTTCCTGTGCCGCAGAGGTGTTTTCGGCCCAAGTTGACGACAACGCCAGGATCTGCCCAAGGTGATGGTGATGCTGTGTTCAACGAAGAGGTGGTCTTACTCGTATGAGTGTTTGTTTAGTGTTTTTGAAAGTTGATTTTTGAGTTGTATTAAAGATGTTTTTGTTAATATTTTGACATAGGGGAAATAATATATTATGATATGGGCAGAAACTACCTTTTGTTATGATCACTAGAATCGTTTTTGCAAATTGTGATCATCATAATTATGTATTAATGAGAAATGATCAACGTCTCTTTACAAAGATTCCGCATCTATATAAAATATATGTTTTTTTAATAAATTTTTGTTAAGATATTTAGGTCGTATCATATGTTGAATTTCAAAAAATCGTTGGTATCTCCATATCCTTATCATACCCGTGTCATACTAACTATCGGACTTCATAGATGAGCATGTTACTTGTGAGAAGGAAATTTTTTCCCAAGAATGAACTAGTGCAAACAACTATTGGGACAATTTGATCGAGGATCACAGTGATCAAACATTTATGTTATTAAAGGATAATATAAAACTGGATTGTATGCTCTAATGTTCATCCAAGTTGATATGATAGCCGCCAGCTCCCGAGTGGCTTGTTGGTTTGGAAAACGTCTTCCAACCAGCACGTACTCGGTTCGAAGCTGGCAAAGAGACATGGAAGTTGATATGATAGCCGGTGTCTATTTATAACTTTACACATATATCATTTTTATTGTTCATGCAAAATTAAGTTTTGGAATATTTAGTTATCAACAGCTATATTTCAAAATCAGATGAAAACTATTTGTATACATAGAGAAAGGGAGGGGGTGCTATGAAATACTATGAAAATTTAGGTTTAATTAATTTATAGGTCCATAAACTATTTGAGAATTTTCAAATAGGTCCCTAAACTTTAAAAGTTTGTAATTGGGTCCCTGAACTTCTAAAAAATTTGAAATCGAATCCCTTATACACATCTCTGTTAGGGTTCCTTAAGTTAACGTTAGGCCTAGGATTCCGTTAAGTAACTTTTCCACTCGTGCATTTGTGGGTCCATAAACTTTATGGGAAAATTTAAGTAGTCCCCATACTTTTTTGAAAAATTCAAATAGGTTACTAAACTTTTTGGGAACCCTAACGGAGATATGTATAAGATACTCCATTACAAATTTTTATATATTTAGAAATCCAATTACAAACTTTTAAAGTATAATGACCTATTTGAAAATTCTCGAATGTTTGGTGCTGATTAATTAAACCTAAATTTTATCAAACCTTGTGGATCTGAAGCTAAGGAACAACGAGACTTCGACTCTCTAAATAGGCTTGAAACCATTCGACTTCCTAATGAAAACTTTATTGCTACTTATGAACTACACTGATATCAATAGGGCTGCACTTCAAGGGAAGTAGGTACAAGGGTTAACATGTTGGCTTGAGGAGCAATCAAACATTTGGTGGTGTACCTTCGTCTGAAGGCCTGGTTGAAGTGTTCAGTTTTCTGCCTTTTTCACTTCTGCTGTTATTAGCAAATTTCAAGCTTGCATGATGGGACCCTTTGTCCTGCTCCTTTGAGTTCCACTCGGCCAAGTAGTAGTCTTCTTCTGAAACCTTTTTAGATGATGGACCAAAAAACATTCCTCCCCATTGTGGAAAGTGGATTAAGCATATTGGCAGGGTGCATATTAAGATCATCGCACCCATTAGAGTTATTCCTCTTTCTTTTGAAAATGTGGATCCTTTGAAGAAAATTAGCTGGGTCACAACTGCACCTACATTGCCTCCACCACCTGTCATCCCAGATATGACCCCTAATGACCTGAAGGTATATATGGATGAAAACTATTAGAATTAATCACAAACTTATGTAGATATATAGTACTGTATGCACTTAGTTAAGAGACTTTACTAGCTTTCATGCTTGTGCTAAGTGTGCATGTGTCTAATTCCACATACTTTTTGATATAGGAAGGCTGTAGGAGACAAAGGAGAGGAGCATCTATGCTTAAAACTGTTGAAATTTATCATCAAATTTGGAATCATTCCATGGTCAAATTAGAGCTGTTAAGAGTTATATTCATGGTAGACATGTACTACATGTCACAGAATCATTTTCCTTGCCTCAACCTGTTACTTAGGTAAGGATGACTTTGCCTAGTATGTCTAATCTGATGATTCCTAATAAATTTAACCACTAAATTAACAGTTCATTTGCTCTTGTTATTGGGTTAATCCTGACAATTTACCTAACTATCGACAGTTATAAATGGAAATGTAGAATCTGCAAACATTTGCTAAAAACTGCTTTGTGTAGAACCAACTGCAAATTTATGGATAAACTGATGCCACCCTTGAGAAAGGTCCAGTGTTTATACATACAAGTGAAGAAAAGGGAAAAGTGTTTAAAAGGACTAAAGATAACTTTTAAGTGATTTGATTGAAATAATGATTGGAAAACGCACCTTCTTGAAACAAAAGGAACAACTCCAAATGTCAACCCACATGCAGCTTGGACAAACACAGAGAATATGATCATAACAACGACGGATACACTTAAAGATCCCACCAGACCAAGGATTATGCAGAACACTCCCCCCAAGGTTTGGAAAATCCATAAGGCCCATAGCCTACCCCTCATACCAAACCTCTTTGCCACTGCATCAGATATAAAACCTCCTGCAGGTCTAGAAAATATGTTAGCTAAGCCAAAGCTTGCAGCAATGATTCCAGCTGTGTGGAGTTTCAGATTAAATCTGTCATAAAAGTATTCAGCTATTATGTTGTCTATAGTCAACTCTACCCCAAAGCAATAGCCATAAGTCAACGCTAGAATCCACCCTCTATAATTTGTAATACCATGATACAGTACTCTTGAGAATTGGTCTTTTGGTTTTTCCCCTGACTTCTTCAAGCGATGGAAATTCCCATCTGGCAAATCTTGCCCAAATATCAATATGGAAAATGCTGTCAGCATTTGAAACAGTGCAGGAATGAAGAATGCAATTCGCCATGCTGTGAATTTGGTAGCACCAATATTACGGATGAGGGAAAATACAAGAGGCATGATGAGTTGAGTGGCTCCTCCTCCAAGATTGCCCCATCCACCTGAATAGTAAACATCACACCAAATATATAAAAATGTATGTGTAGTAAATAACTAAACAAAAATATATTTGTATATCCGGACATCAAACAACATGGTTAATAAATATATAAATCGTGATTAATGATTTCATGTGAGTATTTGACAAGTTGGTTATTATTATCGGAATTTTGGTTAATGATGTATAAAACATGGTTAATGTTATCAAAATTTGTGTGTACAAAAAAACATGGTTGTATATAAAGTAATTATACAAAATATATTGAAGACCTGAAAATCCATTGGCTGAACCAACAACTGGAGCAGAAAACATGGAGCTCATCCAGAACTGTGTGGAGACAAAAGTGGCTAAGGAGAAGCCAGTGAAGAAACGTACAAGGAGGAAAGTGGTAGGTGAGGAAATGATGGAAGTGAAGTACACTGCTGGTGCTGTGAGGAGGATGAGAGAAGCAGATGCAAGACGGGGTCCAACTAAGTCACAAGCAGTCCCCATGGCAATTCTAGCAAAAACAGCACCAGAAACTGAGGCAACCCCAGCATTTCCAATGTCAGTGGCTGTGAGGTTGAGGTTGTCACGAATGATGGGAATGAGGGGTGGTGCAGCAAAACTAGAAACAAAGCATGAAAAGAAAGAGATCCAAGATAGATGAAATGCACGCATGTGGGGTTTGGCTAGAGAAAATAATCTAAATTCAGTGGCCTTGTGTTCAGAATCCACAGGAAGGGCAAATTTTGGTTGTTGTTGAGATTCATTGGCAGGTGCTGGGAGTTCCAGATCCATGCTTGTGATGGACTTGCCTAAGCAACAAGGGTCAGTGTTAAACTATTGATTTGGAATGTATCTGATTGTAGTAAAACCTGTGTGTATCACACTCCTTTTTATATCTACTGTTCTGCGCAATAAGCTAACCAGTTTTTCTGTCTTTTAGCAGAAAAGTAATGAGAATTTATTCAAATTGATTGATGAAATTTATAAGGCTCTAACTGCTAAAGTCTTCTGAGGTGACCTGCTAATATTTTTCTGTAATTTGTCTCTAAAGAAACTAGGATATTCTTTAGAAGCATATACTAACTAACAAAGATGTGATGTTTCGTACTAGAGTCACGGCAGATAGCTAAGCAAAAGATATGAAAATAGCTACTTGGTGAAACTTTCAGAAATTAATTGTTCCAAAACTGAGACTTGGAGAATTGTGTCTCTGACATATGACTATTCATGGGCAAGAGAGGCATAGTTTGGTGCTCAAACGGCAATCCTATACGCCGAGTCTCATTGTTTTTACTTTGTTTTAGATGTTGGAAGAGTGAAACGAGGTTGGAAATCAAAGACTAGATTAAAAAAGGGACTTGTTGGCACGAAGCCAAAAAAATCAAATTTTGACTTGTAGTTGATGGAACTATCAAGCATCATGCATTTCATGACAAGGAATTGCTTGTATAAGATATCCTGCAAACAAGTTGGGTAACGTGCATTGACTTTTGATCTTTAACCACTATTGGGTTAATCCTGCATTGACTTCTTAAAAGATAAGCTAATTGTATTTTTATATAAACATCCTATAGGTACGAAATATCCACTATCATTAGTAATGATTAATTTTCGTCGAGAAGCTTGTTGGGCACACCAAGGTGGGTTCTCCTCTCCCAACCAGGTTTATTTCATACACAAGAGTCAAGATTCGAACCCCTGATCATTTTCTTAAGGTGTCCGAATTTCTTATCACTTGGATCAATCATATGTTGATAGTTTATCTTGTATTTAGAATAACTCAAGGTCTTTATGGAATCAACAAAATGAAATATTGTATTGGAAAATTAAGTATAACATTTTTCAATATACTAAATACATTATCTTCTTATACAAACTTTCCACTTTTGATTCCTTAATCAATGCCGTTAGGACACTATTTACCATTCTCCATTAACTTATTATTTTAACTTAGAGTAGGATTTATTTACGTGTTAAACTTTATTCCTACACCAAATTTCATTCATTGATTTTAATTTAATCTAATAGTTTAAACTTATTATTTTTATTGAAGTGAGAATAATTTAAAGTAACTTTAATAAGGAAAGAAAAATATGATTTATTTAATGAAAAGAGATACTACGTATCTTGTTTTTCATTAAAATTATAATATTATTTAATAATTATTTATATTTTTAATTCAAAAATGCTTATTATTTGATAGTTTTTAAATAATTATAATGTACGATAAACATTATTATATATCGTATAATTTTATATTTATTTAATTAATATTAATAAAATATATATAATAAATATTGGCCTACAATTTTTTTAGATAAAATTTAATTCTCACAAATACTACTTGTTTTCTCAATAATTTTATTTGGTAAAATATATATTTTTATAATACCTATCATTCATTAATAAGTAAATAATTAATTTATATATATATTTTCTCATATAATTATTTTAATAAAAACATAAAAAATTTAAAAATAAATAAAAATAATAACAAATATCGATGAACTAAAATATCAAATGTTTATTAAAAAAATATTTTATATTTTTATAATTTATCATTTAATTTTTGATAAAATATAAAATTTGATAAATATTTTATATACTTTATTCCTTGATATTATTGTTTATTTAATAACTTTTCTGGCCTTTTTTTTTTTATCTCTTTATTAAAATATATATATGATAAAATAAGTAATATATTAATTCTTTATCAATTAATGAAAGATACGAATTTTGCCTAATAAAATCATTGCCTAATAAATTAGCATTTTTGAGAATTAATTTTTTTCCGAAAAGAATGTAAAAAGGAAAATATTATATGTGTATATATATTACTATTATTTCATTAATAACTTTCAATAAATAATTAATTTAATATGTATCTTATCATATAATTATTTTAATAAAGAGAGAAAAAGACTACAAAATTAATTAAATAAATAATAAATATCGATGAATTAAATATATAAGTTAAATATCAAATGTTTATATTTTATTAAAAATATAAAATAAAAATGCTAAATATATAAAATACTTATTTAATTAATTTATATTTTAATTAAAATTATTTATTATTTCTTTAATTACCTCTGTAATCAATTTTTTCTCTTACTAAAATATATATCAAATTAATTTTTTCGGTGTGTATTAAGGTGGAAGACATTCTTTCGAGGCATAGAGATGAAGTGAGTTTTGTCTCTCCCAACAAAATATTTTTCACACACACGCCAGAAAATCGAATCCTTGACAGCATACTTAAGGAACTCATCTATCAACTATGTTGGGCCTTGTTGGTATATTAAATTAAATCTTTTACCTATTAGAGGTTGTTTGGATCAGATTATTTTACCAAAAACGGTTGTAAGGATAAAAGAAAAGCTATTTTGGATCAGATTATTTTACCAAAAACGGTTGTCAGGATAAAAGAAAAGCTATTTTTTTAGTAAAGTGTTATGTTTGGGTATTTGGATGAAATCTTAAAACTGTTGTTCTGTTGCTGAAAAACATTGTCTCGTGGCATCTCCTCACTTCAGCATTCAACTTTTTTTAAGCTTTTTTTCCCACAACACTATTCAATTTCCAAATTATATCCTTGGTGGTTGAGTGTTGCCAACTACCATCCCTATAATTTAAACGTTATTAATTTAAATGAACAACTTCATACCTTTTTTTTTATAATTTCACTATATACAAGTGATTTTTCTATATTATTCAAACGAAATAAATTATCTTAAAATCGCTTTTCAATAAATGTGTCCAAAAACAAAACTGATTCTATTATAATTAATTAAAACAATAATCGATTATACAAATAATTGATTATACAAAAATTAATGAAAGATAAGTATTCAGAAAGATATCTATTTTACCTAATAAAATTATTTAACAAAAAATTACTATTTTTGAGAATTAAATTTTCACTTAAAAATATTGTAGGTCAATATTTATCATATATAAATATTAACATTTTATTAGTATTTATTAAATATAAATATAATTTTTTACGATTTGTAATCATGTTTATCGTACACTATAATTATTTTATTAAAGTGTCAAACGATTTTATAAAAAAGTATCATATAACAAATATGTTTGAATTAAAAACATAAAATATTTATAAAATAAATATTATAAATTTAATGAAAAGTCAAGATACTTAGTATCATTTTTTTTTTATATTGAATGTATTCTATTTTTTCTCTCCTTAGTAAAATTACTTTTAATTATTCTCTCTCTTCAATAAAAATGATAAATTTAAGCCATTATATTAAATTAAAATCAATAGATAATATTTGGTGTAAAAGTAAAGTTTGACACCTAATGTCAATGGATCCTATCTCATTAACTTATTTAAAATAACTAGGATTAGTGACCTTTTAAAAAAGCGCTTATTTTAAAAAATTTAAGCATTACCAAACATATATTTACAGCACCTCCAATGAGAGTTGCTTATGAGATCTAGAGCTTAGGACAGTTTTTTTCTGGGGGTTGTTCTTCGTGAAAACGGTGGGTTCTGCAAAATTTGATATTGAGAAGTTCATAGGGAAAAACGATTTCACTTTATGGAGATTGAAGATGAGGGCGTTTTTGATTCACCAAGGACTTGAAGATGCTCTTGAGGGAGAGAAGAAACTTCCAAGCATGCTCTCGGACAAGGAGAAGAAGGACATGCTTGACAAAGCCCACAATGCCTCGATTTTGTCTCTTGGTGACAAAGTGCTCAAGGAAGTCTCGAAGGAGAAAACTGCAGCAGTTGTTTGGCTCAAATTGGAGACCACCTATACAAGACCAAATCCTTGGCCAACAGATTAAATTTGAAGCAAAAATTGTATACCTTCAAGATGCTAGTAGCGAGAGCATTGGAAGATCACTTGGATGATTTCAACCAGATCGTTTTTGATCTGGAAAACATTGAAATCAAGATTGATGATGAAGATCAGGCGTTGCTACAGCTCAGGTCATTGTCAAGTGAATTTGATAGCTTCTTAGACACACTCACCTGTGGCAGAGATGCTTTGTCATTGGAAGAGGTCTAAGCTGCTTTGTCTTCGAAGGAATTGAAGAAAAGGTCTGAAGGAAGAGGAGATCAAACTGCTAAGGGATTGAACATTAGGGGTAGGTCAGAAAGGAGAGATTTCAAGAAGAACATGGGATCAAGATCCAAGTCAAGGGAGGGCAAGAAAAGGTGTTGTTTCATCTATGGGAGTGAGGATCATCTCAAGAAAGATTGTCCTGATAACAGAAAGAAAAATTAAAAATGGGGAACAAAATAATCAGAGCGATGATGCTGATGTAGCTTTAGAAGGATATGAGAGTGTTGAAGTGTTGTGTGTTTCAAAAGGGAAAAAATCATCAAGAGTGAGTTGTTGACTATGGATGCTCATTCCACATGTGTCCAAATAAGGACTGGTTTATCTCTTCCATAGAAAATCATAGAGGACAGATTGTGTTGGGGAATAACAAGGCATGTAAGGTGATTGTAATTGGTGTCATAAAGCTAAAACTTGCAGATGGGGTAACCATGATCTTGCAAGAGGTGAGACATGTGCCTGATTTGAAGAGAAACTTGATTTCTCTTGGGATGATTGATGCACAAGGCTATGGGTACAAGGTTGAAGGTGGAGTTCTGAGAGTCACAAAGGGTTCCATGGTGGTGATGAAGGGAAAATAGGAGAATGGGCTATATTTGCTGCAACGAAAGACTCTGGTGGGTTTTGTTGCTACTGTTTCTGAAGCTGAATAATTACGAGAAAGACTTTGACATATGAGGCTTGGACATATCACTAAAGGAGGGCTAAAAGAATAGAGCAAACAGAAGTTGTTGGGAAAGGACAACATTCAATCACTGGAGTTTTGTGAGCACTGCATCTTTGGGAAAGCCAAGAGATTGAAAATCGCTACTGCTATTCATCATACCAAAGGAACTTTGGATTACATTCACAGTGACCTTTTAGGGGACATCAAGGGTTTCATCACACAATGGAGCTTGGTATTTTCTGTCTCTCTGATGATTTCTCAAGAAAGGTATGAGTTTATATTCTTAAGAACAATAATGAGTCATTTGTGAAGTTTAAGGAGTGGAGGACTCTAATTGAAACCCAAACTAGTAGAAAAATTAAGAGATTCAAAACTGATAATGGGCTGGAATTCTGCTCTAAAGAGTTTAATCATTTTTGTAAAGAAAAAGTGATTTCTAGGCATAAGACAATTAAGGGAACCCCTTAACGGAATGGACTTGCTGAAAGAATGAATAGAACAACCATCGAAAAAGTCATATGCTTGCTGCCAAATTCAAACCTGTCTAAATATTTCTGGGCTGAGGCAATGGCCAGAGTTGCTTATTTGTTCAATAGATGTCCTTTTACTGCCATTAACATGAAGACACCATAGGAGATGTGGTATAGTCATCCTCCAAACTTGGAAAATTTGAAAGTTTTTGGTTGTGTGGCCCGTGCTCAAATCAGTAAGGGCAAACTTGAACCAAGGGTACTAAAATGCATGTTTTTGAGGTACCTTCAAGGTGTGAAAGGATTTAGACTATGGTGCATGGAGAAATGGCAGCCTAGAGTGTTGATTAGCAGGGATGTTGTGTTCAGAGAGTCGGAAAGGTATGACTCCAATGAGGACTCAAGTCAATAGTATGATAAGTTGGCTGGTGATGAGAGTATTCAGTTGGGGGTGGAGCCATTGAAACACTCAGCAGTCTAGAAGCATTCTAGAATTTGAAATTGAGATATATAATGAACAGGAGATAGAAGAACCGGATTAGCAGGCCCAACGGGACTATCTTCTAGTCAGGGACAGAAACAAGAGAGCCATAATGCCACCAGACAGATTTGGATATGCTGATATGGTTGCCTTTGCCCTGGCTGTAGCAAGAGAAGTTGAGGGAGACGAGCCTAGAAACTATGTTGAGGCAGTATACAACAAGCAATATCAGAACTGGGTTACATCCATGAATGATGAGTTGAATTCTTTGTACAAGAATGGTATTTGGGTGCTGATTGACAAACCTAAAGGCAAGAAGCTCGTTAGTTGCAAATGGATATTCAAGTTTGAAGAAGGAATTCAAGAATTGGAAAAGGCTGAATTCAAAGCTAGATTAGTGGCAAAGGGTTCACATAGCGTGAGGGCATTGATTACAATGAAGTGTTGTTCTCACTTTTTGTGATACACACTTCAATCAGGATGGTTTTGGCCTTGGTTGCACAGGAAAACATGGAATTGGAACATCTTGATGTGAGGACAACATTCTTGCATGGTGAGCTTGAAGAGTAGATTTATATGACCCAGTTGAAGGGTTTATCAAGGAGTGTGAGGAAGGCAATGTGTGCTTGTTAAAAAGGTCTCTTTATGGACTTAAGCAATCCCCTCAACAGTGGTATAAAATATTTGATACTTTCATTACAAAAAGTGGATTTAAAAGGTGTGATTATGATGGTTGTGTTTACGGGAAGAAAATTGCATGTGAAGCTATTGTCTACTTACTCCTCTATGTAGATGATATGTCGGTTGCTTGTTGGAGCAAGGAAGAGATTGAGAAAGTGAAGAAGATGCTTGAGAGTGAATTTGAGATGAAGGATATGGGGGCTGCTAGTAAGATTCTAGGCATGCAAATCTTGAGGGATACAACACGGTGAACTTTGTCTCACACTCAGAGGAACTACATAGCCAAGGTGTTGAAGAGGTTCAAAATGGGTCAATCAAAAGCAAGTTTGACTCCTATGGCTCAACATTTTAGGCTCTCATAGCAGAATTCACCAAAGATTGAGTAGGAACTCTCTTATATGGAAAAGGTTCCATAAGCCAATGCAGTAGGAAGCCTCATGTATGCCATGATTTGTATTCGGCCAGATTTGACATATGCTATGAGTTTGGTCAGGAGGTACTTGGGGAAGCCAGGAAAGTTGCATTGGGAAGCCATGAAACAGATCTTCAAATATCTGAAAGGAACATTTGAAGTTGGTTTGCTGTATTTTAGGCATGAAGACGGTAATTTTGGAGTGACTGGGTTTGTTGGTTCAGACTATGCTGGCTGTTTGGACACTAGAAAATCTTTGATAGGATGTGTTCAAGTTCTGTGGTAACACTGTGAGCTGGAAGTGTAATCTCCAACACGTGGTGTCACTATCCACTACAGAAGCCGAATTTATTGCTGTCATTGAAATAATTAAGGAGGCAATCTGGATGAGTGGAATGGCCATGAGTTTACGAGCAGAGTAGGAAGTCACCAAGATGTTTTGTGTCAGAGTGGAATACACTTGGCCGGAAAACCAAGTGTACCATGAGAGGACCAAACGTATAGATGTTAAGCTCCATTTTGTGAGGGAGATCATTACAAAAAGGGAAGTGAGCTTGGAGAAGATCATCACTTATGACAACCCAGCTGATATGATTACTAAGGCACTGCTAGGGCCTAAGTTCAAACATTGTTTGAAGATTCTGTAGGTTGTGGAAAATAAAGTCAAGCCAAGGTGGAGAAATTGCTAATAGAATGGCTTAGGATTTTATGTTATGGGAAGTCAACATTAGTTTGTAATTATGTTATTCTATTATTTGCTTATAAAAGAATGTAAGCATAGTTAGTTGTGAGAGAGAGGATCAAGAGGAGTTTGTATAAAATCTTGTAAAATGTTTTCTCTTATTCATTCAATAAAGAAGCTGATGAAATCCCACACTTTTATTTTCTCTATTCTTTTCTAAATTCTAGTGAATCTTGTGCTTGGGTCATTGGTCGAAGGCACAATTCAGGAAGAGTCCTTGGTCGAACACACTCTCGTGACTGGGCCATTGAACAGTCAACATCCTTGCGACTTTGCAAACAATCACAGGGAAAATATGAGAAAGGACCGAGAAAGTAAGAAAGATGGAAGAATGAAAATATGAAAATATAGGGAGAAAGAACAAACCCATTTAACAATGCTATGCTTGAACGTTGAAAATTCTGAGAAGGGAAGCGGAAAAACAACGCAAAGCAATTGAAGACTAATGAGAAAATGTGTTAAACAAGAAAACAAGATGGAAAGATATAATCACGTGTCGGGATTTTACATGTTATCTTTTTTATTTTTATTTGTTATAATTTTTTTATTGGTATAAGGATTAGCTGTTAGGGTTATGCTCATTCAAGAATTTTTTCTAAAAGATAGAGATAATTTGACTCTTGAGGACTATTGAGGGGATCATGAGTCATCCATTTCCTGAAAAAGTGTGGAGCTGATTTTTCTAGTAAAGAAAAATTACTCTTGGCAAATACAACAGAGTCCACAATCTAAGCAAGGGAAAAAATCAGTCTCCATTCCATCTTCGATAAATGGCTCTGGACTGAGTATTTCATGAATGCTCTATGTGGTGGCACCACAGTGGTGCTATTTTGCATTTTGTACAAAAAGTTAAGGCGGAAGGTTAGTAAGATTCTACATTCCTAGCTATATTTATTCTATGTGAAATAATATGGTTAATATGGTCATATGAAAAGCATCATTATGAACATGTCCTTATAATTAAGTTTTTACGGTGATCACTTTAATGATAACCCATCAATCTTATCAACGTCAAACCAAAATTATCAAATTCTGACAAATTTTGACAGAAGAAAAACTTTTCGATTTTGATGTTTCAATTCAATTGGTTAGTCTTATTTGTGTTGTACAAATATAAAATTGCATAAGAACTTATCAAAATTTTATATTTATTGTAATTCTTTCTCTTTGGATTTTTTTTCTTCCTCACTCTTTTTTAGGGGTGTTTATGGATCCGGAACAACCCGATGAACCCGATGACCCAACCCAACCCAATGCATTTGGGGTGGATTTCTTTCCCCTCCAAGATAGACCTGACCCGGACCAACCCGATGCAGTTTGGTTCGGGTAGGGGGCTTATGAATTTCCAACCTGTGACTTGATGACCCAACCCATAGATCCGTAGGCATATATTTTTAAAATTTTAATAATAATAAAAAAGCCTTTGTGTTTAAATTTTATTACTTTTAGTTTTTTTAATTGAAAAAATATAGGATTTATGACCCAACTGATCGACCTGAACCTACCCGTATTTGTTCGGGTTGGTTCAGGTCAGATTCATAAAAAAAAATATTACGAAAACCGACCCAATCCAATCCGTAGAAGCTTAATCGGTTCGAGTAACGAATTTGGTCAAACTCGACCCAATCAGACAGGTGTACATTCCTTTTTTTTCCTTGTTTTGATTTAGGCCTCACAAATTAAGGAATGCTTTTATTCAATGCTCAATTGCTCACGCTAGAAAAATTTAGATGCCTATAATATCTTTGGTGACCCACTGACCCTGACCCATATCATCTGGTTCGCCGCAAAAGCTACATCACAAGCCTACAGCCATGCCTAAACAAAATATAAAGCAAACGAAAGGTTGGCTTTGCTTGTGTGGTTGGGCAAGTGTCTCTCATATGTTTTAGCTACCGTTTTCACGTGACCAAGCACAAATCATTTTGTATTCCTGTTGTCTTCATCGGCTTTGCTTTATTTTTGTAGATCCTCACTTATGAAGGTTGTGCATTTTCAACACTACCTTTCTTCATCGTTACACCTAATTCTGTTTGAATGCACATTTTGTCCGTGATAATGCTGATCCTGATAGAGCGATTTTACTTTTAAGATCTGTCCATATATTTTCCTTGTTTTTCAATTTTTTTAATAACTTAAAATTGATTTCTTTTTCTTTTTTTGGTTACAAAAGTGAATTATTCGAATAACTCTTTTTAGCCAAAAATTAAAAAAAAATAAAAAATAAAATGGAACATTGTCAACCTGTTTAATTGAGAATGTAGTGATTAGTGAATCCTAGAAAATAATAAATTTAGTAAAGATCCAAAGTCGTCCTCAATTTTTTTAATGACACACTTTTAGTTCCTGAAAAAAATAAATTAACTAAATAGTTCCTGAAATTTACAAATTCAGGACAAGTTAGTCCCTCCGTCCATCTTCGTTGACTTAACTCCGTTAACTCAAATTAGTGACCCAAACTAATTCATCAAATTTAGCTCGTGATCCAAGTAAGTCCCTGTGTGTAATATATGCATAAGAATTCAACAATGTGCACCAGAAACATGCATCCTTCTCATGTCCTACTAGTATTGTGCACAACTTGTCAAATATCCTATCTCACCATACTTATTGCATGTGACTTCTCATGTCTTACGAGTCTTATGTTGTTGGCTACTAGGGACTTCTTAAGATTGAACATCCTTCTTCCTATGTTTTGTTGGCCTCATAAGATGGCTAGAAGTTGTCACATAGGTAATGAATGAACACCTTCTTTTGTAGTCAATTCCTGATTTGGTAAACATTGAAATTGATTTTTGTTTAAGGCTGAATAAGGGACTCAAGGTACTAGAGAAAGTGTTTTTTAACCTCTTTGCAATTGTTTCTTTTACAAGTTTTGGTCTTGCCGCTCCCTTGTAAGTCAGAGTCACTAAAGTTGAAGAGGCCTATTGGAGGCCAAAAACACATAGAAGGAAAGATACTCAGTCTAAAGAAGTCTCTAGCAGCCAACTACATAGGACTCGTAAGACATTAGAAGTCACATGCAAGAAGTGTGACGAGATAATATATTTTGACAAGAAGTTGCGCACAAGACTTATAAGACATACGAAGGATACATATTTTTTGTGCACACTGTTATATGTCGGTGCATGCATTATACACGTAGAGACTTATTTGAGTCACAAGCTAAATTTCAGAGATTAATTTGAGTCACTAATTTGAATTAACAAAAGTAAATAGACAAAGAGATTAACTTATCCTACATTTATAAATTTGAGGGACTACATGCGGGTCCTCAAAACATTTCGGTGACCACTTGAGCAGCAAACCATTTGAGCTGCAAGACAGGCGGCGGGCCTTTATTTTAATAAAAATTTAAATAATGCATTGAAGGATAATATTTAGGCAAATACTAATGAATATTAATTAAGAAATCAAAAATAAAAATTATATATTAAAAATGATGTATTTAATATATTAAATATTTATAAGTTATATTTTTTAATAAATTTTTTTTATTTTTAAATTTTTTAAATAATATCCTTAAAATACTTAGGGTCTGTTTGGTAAAATTAGATGTTAGCGGATAAGCTAGCTGATAGCGGATAGCTTATAGCGGATAGCGGATGAGGTAGCTGATAGCAGATAACGAATAAGCTAGCTTATTTTCTGTGGAAGTGTATTGGTAAATTTTACTATGCGGTTGAACTAGTCTGAAATATAAAAAAGACATAAAAGGACATCTTCATTAATGATTTTACATAAAAGAGAGATGAGAGTACATATAAGAAGTAAGCTCAAACGCTACTTCAAGTCCCACATCGTGGAGGTCACCTATTACGTGCTGGAAGTTGACGGCGTGGACGTCGTCGACTTGGTTGTTCTTCATCACCGATGGGTGGCTCGTCTTGTTGCACAGCTTCATTGAAATTAACATTTGTTGGGTGTAACGACGGATCATCTCTTAAATCCCCGATATATGGCGTTGAAGAACTTGCAATAACCTCGTTGGGGAATGATGGAACGCCATACTCTGCATATAATCAGCTGCTGTCTGTGGCGTTCAAATGTCTACACCAAATAGATTACTAATAAAATCTCCTTCACTGGAAGCAAGGGATTGTAGACGATTGTCAATCCATTCTGGAGTCTCTTGTTGTGTGGGAGTATAAGCAAATGAATGTCATGGAGGTTTAGGGTGTTGATATTGTATGATGTCACCAACCGGGGGGGCTGGGTGGTTGAGGTGTATTACGCCTTGTACGTCGTTGTGTAGACACATGTTGTGTTGCACCTGATGTTTGGCAAACATCCAGGTTACGTCTGCCTCGTTCGCCCCTTGCGTCTTGCATTTGTTGTGGAACTGACAAGTAAGAGATTGAGTTTTGCCAAAGCCGCACCAAGTACTCCTGGGTTAGAGACACGTGATCCTGAATAGGTTGCCTCATTAAGAGGTTATTTTTGCGTTCTCTCCAAATAGGGAACCACTCAACATGCTTTTCTGCCCAATTTGTGACATGATTACCTCGCATCTCTATATTATGAATGTTATCCATATTTTGCGGTGCTTCCGGTATGTCCAGCCATAGGCCAAATTAGAGCTTGACCTTGTTCATTTGATGTCATTCTATAATTGAGAAACAAATCAATACGGTGAAGGCAGCCCACATTCTGGAATCCCGAAATGCATCTACTGGTAGGCGGTTCTCAAGACCTTTGTATGGCATTCACAAAAACTGTAAAGTTAAGCCTGATTAGTAAAGTGATGATACATGATGTAGAAAGTATAAGTAACTATATTGAACAATGACATTTTTAACCTGATTAATTCCCATGTGATCTATCAGTGACCTGTACTCGATAAGATCAGTGCAAGGAGTTCCGGCATATTGTAATCCCCCTTCGCTCCATCTAGTAAAATACATTTTTAGGTAAGTGTAATTATTTACAAATTAATTAAAAATTTAGTTTGAAGTTTTTTATTTACCGTTGTGCTAGTGGAAATGTTGGCTCACGGTTGCACCGTGGTGTAATGAACGGCATGCGGTACCATACCCAATATTGTAACAATAGTGCACATCCACCCATACCGCGTGCCACTAGTGTGGTTGCACGACGGCATGCGGTACCATACCCAATATTGTAACAATAGTGCACATCCACCTATACCGCGTGCCACTAGTGTGGTTGCACGAAACATTTCTCTGCAGAGAAATAATAAATATGCTGAACCCCAACTGTAGCGTCTAGCGCGTTGCAGATCTGCCAATAATGGTAGATACATAAGGTGAACCCTGCTAGCTGATTTGTTAGGCATCAAGACCCCCCAATTAAGTGTAAGATGTACGCTCTACAATGGGCTTCTATTTGGAACTGTGATGGCCGAGGAGGGAGAGTGCCAAAAGTGTCCTTTAACCATTTCATGTTTGGGGTCGATCCTTTCATCTGACTCTTTGGAGGAACCGCACCCAAAAGATCGCCGCATAATTCCTCCCAACCAAAATAACTAACTCCAATAACAGGTGCTCCATTCACACGCATTCCAGGTTGTCCATTATTATTGTGCATTCACGGCATTCCCCATTTTCTTTCCTCTTAATTGACTTTTTGTTTGGTTTGTAAAAGAAAATGAGAGGAAAAAAAGTGGATGAAAAGAAAGGGGAATGAGAGAAAAAGAGTAGAATATGAGATGATTGTTTAGTTGTTTGGTAGAAAAGAAAATGAAAGGAAAAAAATTTAAAACTTTTCTTTCCTCTTGTTGGATTGGATAGAAAGTGATAAGAAAAAAAATATATTTGTGAAATAACATAAATACCCTTGAACACTTTATTTCTCTTCTCTCTCTTCCCCCTTTTCTTTCCATTTTGGAGGAAAAATTTTTTTGATATGAGACCACAAATTTATTTCCTTCCTTCCCTTTACCTTTGTCAACCAAATTAGGAAAATGCATTTTTTTGCTCTCCTTTTCTTCGCTTATCTTTTCTATCCAGACAAATATAGCAGTAGGGAAGTGGGGGTTCACATTGCCGATTTCGCCACCAAAGTCACGAGGGGATTGATCTCCCTAGATGCTTATTTCAGTAATTTTATTTTATTTTATTTATGATTAAATCAATATTTTTGCCGACAATACTTTTTAATATGAAATATATCACAACGGTATTATTGAAATTACCTTGAAAAGGAGGGTCGATAAAAGAAAAGAGGGTTTAAATAAATGTCGAAAAGAGAAGGTATCATCTCTCACGGACCCCCACGGACTTGTATCACACGATCCTGTTTACAAGTGATACCGCACGTGACGACCTTCTACTCCTGACCCCCAAAACCAATCATCTTGTGCCACGTAATCGTCGCCGTTGATATTAGTATCTCAGAGTTTGAGTTTGAGTCATGTGTGAGTGTGAGTGTGAGTGTGAGTGTGAGTGAACCAACCGCTACCATTCAATCACACAGAGTTCCCAGCGCGAAGAAAAAAGTTCTCCCCTCTCATTTTCTCATCAGACTTGGATCGCATATTTCGCTAGAGCTCCAACTGAAGCTAGCTTCAGCTTTCACACCGATTGAAGAAGGTTTTCAAACGATGTCACTAATTTGACCGTTTCTTTTCTTGCGTATCATTTTCGCATTGTGATATTTTTGTAAACTTGGATTTTCTATAATTCTATTATTAGGTAATTTAACGTTCGATATTTCGTGAATTTGATTTGAGCAAGTTTTGAATAGTAATTTTAGTTATCTTATTTTAGAAATGATGTTAATTAACGCATGATGATGGTGATGCTTGATATTTTGTGCAGAAGAAGGAGTGGATCCACGGATATGAGTAACAGTGTGAGCCATAGTATCTTTCACCAGACATTGCTTTGTCAAACGGTTGCTGAGTATCAAAGTAAGGTGAATTCTTGTGGCAACACTTTATTCCAACCAGCGAGCGTGAACAAAGGATCGCCGCAACCGAATAAGTTTCTGCTTTCCTCAAATTTTCGCGGGAACAGGTTTTGTGTGAGAAAACGGAAACAAGCCATGGGAAGGAACCTGGTTATTCCATGTGCTGTGTTAACCACGAATCAGGCTTCTGAGGTATGCTCCTCCATGCATTGGCAGCTATGAAACTAACTAACTAACTAACTAACCCTTAGGTGTAGTATCTAATACAGCGAAACATGTTGATCGTGGTTACATGGTTTGGATTATTTTTTTATTGCTATTTTAATTTATTTTTTAAAATTTTTTATGCTACTGAGAAAATATTTATTGGTATCTTTTGACCTTGAATGCAACCCTGTAAAAATGTTATGAGGTGCCACTGCCAGCTGAAAATCTCTCTTCTATGAGGGAAAATAAGTAGGAATGTTTGTTTCTTAAGTGCAATAATGTAAATGCCTAAGCATGTAAAACAAGAAGGGGTGATTCGTGACTGCCTCATGGCTCATGCATTTTCTTGATTTCTTCGGCCTTAGAATCCTTCCAATGTTTTTCCATATGGCCTGGCTACTACTATGTACTAAGATTTTGTAATATTAGCTCCAGGAAAATACTTGTTCTATCTTGAGAATGGACGAATCTTAAAAAATAACCAGAACCCGTTTGAGGCAGTAAATACTTATGCTTAAGACAGCAGCATGTATATATACTAGTAAGTTGAACACATGTTACCTTAAGATCCATTTTTGCTCAATAGCTTGATAACACAAGTTATTGACAATAGTTTCCCCTACACAAGATATGCGCACACACATTAATTAAAAAAATATTTTAATCAATAATTCAAGACGTGTCTTTGCTTGTGTGTTTTTATTAACTTAAAGTTGATGTTGTATTGACTGCGTTTTTGGCCCTGGAGCAGCTTTCAGGGAAGTTCAACCTTGATGGTAATACTGAATTGCAGGTATTAAGCTGACCTAGATTATTGAATTATATTTACAATTAATAAATATGGGATTGTAATAATCTATTAGCTAATGGATGGTTGTATTCGATGGAGCAGGTTGGTGTTAGTTCTTCAGCTCCAGGAGCTACAACACAAGTAGATTTTCAGGTTTCAAATAGTAGTGGCTCTCTGATTTTACATTGGGGAGTTTTACATGATAGGCAAGGGTATGTTCAGTACTAGTTTATAAAGTTATTTCGATATTCCTCAAATGTTTTAGGTGTTTGGACTAGTTAGTAATAACCTGTAATCTACCCTATAACTTGAAGGAGACTTTTTGCCCTTATACTCCTTTCTTGTTTCCAGGAAGTGGGTACTTCCTTCTCGCTGCCCAGATGGAACTAAAGTTTATAAGAACAGAGCTCTCAGAACTCCTTTTGTGAAAGTAAGTTTCCCATAATAACTGCAAAAGAGAAAAGGTTTCCATGAAAATTGATAAACCGACTTAACTGATTTCAATATAGATTTAATTATGGTTTGTGTCAGGATTTGTGATAGTTCCTCATATTATTGCATTAAGAACAGATTGACAATTTGTAGAGTACAGAAGGGACTAAAAATGTAAATTCCTAGAAAATAGTGATCTTATCTAATCCCATGATTCATGGGTCAAATATCCTATGCTCCTAAAAATACAGTTATGATATGGAAGGAAATTATAGCAGAATCTGCTATCTAAGGAAACTATAACTGTACACTATAATATTTACAATTCCAACATTCCCCCTCAAGCTAGTGAGTGGATATCATCCATTCCCAGCTTGCTCACAATAGTTTTGAATGAAACAAGTTTTAACCCCTTAGTTAGTACATCTGCAAGCTGGTCTTCTGTGGGTACAAATGAAATGCAAATTGTTCCATTATCTAATTTCTCCTTGATGAAGTGCCTGTCTATCTCCACATGCTTAGTTCTATCATGTTACACTGGATTCTGTACAATGTCTGTAGTAGACTTGTTGTCTCAGTATAGTTTCACAGGTCCACTCCACCTAACCCTCAAATGTTTTAGGATTATCTTCATCCATAGTAGCTCACAAATTCCTGAGGCCATTGCTCGAAATTATGCTTTTGCATTAGATTGTGCCACAACATTTTGTTTCTTGCTCCTCCATGCGACTAAATTTCCTCCAAGGAAGGTGCAATACTTGGATATGGGCCTCCTATTGTCAACTCATCCAGCATAGTCAGCATCTGTATAAGCTTCCAACACCATTTCACATCCCCTTTTGAATGGGATGCCCTTTCTAGGAGTACTTTTAGGTATTGTAGTATGTGATGGACTGCTCTAAGATAAGCTTCTTTAGGATCATGCATAAAATGATAAGCCAACCCTACTACGTAGGCTATATTGGGCCTAGTGTGGGACAAGTAGATTAATTTTCCCCCTAATTTTTTATATGATTCTCTGTCAACAGTAGAGCCTCCCATTGCTTCATTCAATTTATAATTTTGTCAATCGGTGTTTCTGTTGGCCTACATCCAAGTTTCCCTATTTCTGCCAATAGATCCAGCACATATTTATTCTAACGGTCCAGACTGCTTTCAGGATTGTCGACTGTCCCCACAAACCAACACAGGTCTTTTCAGCGTGCTTTGTCCTCACTTACACGCTTTTGAGGAAATGGTGAGAGATGAATATTCCATGGCTAGAATGAACTACTTCAATGCCCTGAAAGTATTTTAACTTGACCAGCTCTTTAATTTCGAATTCTTGCAGCAAGCACTTCCTTAGGGTCTCCATTCCCTCTAGATCATTTTCTGTATCATCTACATAAACGATGAGTGCAGTAACTCCTCCTAAGGATGAGTGTTTAATAAACAAGGTATGATCACCTTGACTTTGCTTGTAACCCATATTCTTCATAACTGCTGCAAATCTGCAAACCATGCCCTAGGTGATTTCAATCCATAGAGGGCCCTTTTAAGCTTACGTACTTTACCTTCAACAGATTGTCGGATTCAAACCCAGGGGGTACAATCCATATAGATTTTTCAAGATTCCCATGTAAAGAGGCATTCTTGACTTCAAATTATTATAACTTCCATCCATAGTTAGCAGCCAAAGACAGTTGAATTCTAACTATGTTCATCTTCACAATTGGAGCAAAAGTTTCAACATAATCATCCTTGTAGGTTTGTGTGTATCCTTTTGCTAGAAGTGTTGCCTTCTATCTTTTAAGAGTCCTATTGACCTGTATTTCACTGTAAAGACCCACTAGTTTCTTCCCTTAAGGTAGCTCCACAAAATCCCATGTCTACTTTTCTCAAGAGCTTGCATTTCAGCCTCCACTGCCTTTTTCCACTCCTAATGCCCAAGGCTTCAGTGGCAGATTTTGGGATACTTACATCATTTAAATGGGTGAGAGAGTGGGTACCTTGGCCTTTTTGTACAAGCTCTGACACCTTTCCTTAATGCAATTGGAAGGTCATCATCTTCCAAGTTTTCATGCTGTTCCTCTAAATCTGTGGACTCAGTTACAGGTTGCAGTTCTAATTCAAGGACCTGCATCAGTTGGGAAACAACCACTTTCCTTTTTGAGTAAATCTTCAGGGGCTGAGTAGTACTTGGTGGCTGATTGTCTACCTGTTTTGGGCTCTGTATAGGGCTGGACAGGGGTGTTTCTGTAGATACAATCATTTGAGATTCTATTGGAAGAGAAGGTGAGTTGAAAGGTTGAAAATGGGAGGTTGAGTGTAGGAAAAAACTACTTATCTTTCGTAGTTTTAGTCTCCCCCTGAAAATAAGATTGAGAGAAACACTTTTCTTATTTAGCAAAAGTAACATCGATGGAAACAAACAGTTTCTTTGTAGGAAGTTGATAACATTTGTAGCCCTTTTTTGTGGTAGAATAACCAATAAAAACACACTTAAGGGCTCTTGGATCCAATTTATCCCTTTGATTACAGTGAATGTGGACAAATGCTACACACCCGAAGATTCAAGGGACACGATTGATTGTGGTTTTGATGTCTGGGAAGAATGTAGCGGGAGCTTGAATAGGACTGGTATTGTTGAGAGTTTGTGATGGTATTCTATTGATCAAATAGGTGGCAGTATACACAGCTTACCCGTAATATAATATTGTCTAGGAACATTTTTTTGAAAGAGTGGCCCGGGTGACAGCTAGAATGTGCCCAATATTTTCTCTCAACCATCCCATTATGTTGTGGGGTACTAACACAAGAAGACTCATGGATGAACCCTTTTTCTTGAAAGAAGGGTGACAAAGTTTGATTGAAATAATCTTTGGCATTGTCTTGTCAGATTGAATTCTTTTGATGTCAGTTCCAAATTTTTTTGATCATTTCGAAATAATTTAAAAAATAAAGCTGACTTCAGATTTTTGTTTCATGAGAAATACCCATGTCACTCAAGTGCAGTCATGAACAAATAAGACAAACCATCTAGCTCCAGAAATATTTTGGATATTGGTGGGTCTCAAAATATAAGTATGGATTAAAGCAAAAGGAGTTGTGATTCTTTTATTACTTAACAGGAGAAGAAGCACATTTGTGCTTTGCAAATTCGTACGTGTCACAATGAAAGCTCTCACTCTCAACTCCCTTAAATAATCTAGGAAACATAAGTTTGAGGGTGTTAAACGAAGGGTGACCAAGATGGTAGTGGTAAAGCCAGATTTTTTAGTTGTTGGAAAGGGAAGATTCTGACAACAGGGACAGCGAGCTTTGTGTTTTTGTGCTACTCTGTCTGCTAACTTCCTCAAGTAGGTAGAGTCCATTTCTTTCCCTAGTAAGTCCAATCCCCTTCCCCGTTTCCTCATCCTGAAATTCACAAAGTGTAGAAGAAAAGGTCATACTGCAGTTCAAGTCTTTTGTATGTTTAGAGTGACGGAGGTCAGATTTGTATATAGCTTAGGTACATGTAGAACATGCTTTAGGACTAAATGCTCATTAATTATAATATCCCTTTTTCCAGTAACATGCTCATCAATACTTGTAAATTTTTGGTGCTAGGACAGCGTTTATAGGAGGATACAAACCGACTAGATGGTTGTGTCATGTGGTCTGTAGACCTGAAATCTACGATCCATGTTGATGGAGGTTGAAAACACTTATGCTATGTTTGGTTGCATAAAAGAAAGTGGGAAAAAAAGAAATAGGAGAGCAAGAAAGTGGGGAGAAAGAAAGATGAAAAAGAAAGTAGATTTTTATATGAGAAATGCTAGCAACACACTCTCTAACACTCTCTTTCCAACACACTCACTCCAATTGGTTGAAATTCGTGTGGGTCATATAGGATTCAAGTGGGATTCATATGAATTAGTGGGACCCATTTGAATTTTAACTAATAGAAGAAAGTGTGTTAGGAAGAGACTGTTAGAGAGTGTGTTGGTAGCACTACTCCTTTTATATTGTTTGTATGAGAGAAAGAGGAAAGAAAGAGAAGAAAAAAAGATGTTTTCTTCTCTCTCCCTTTTGTTTGGTTGTGTAGAAAGAGAGAAAAGAGAAATGATATTATTTTTAAAAGGACAAAAATGTCCCTAAAATAAAGAGAAGAGAAAGAAGTGTTGTTTTTTAGGGGTATAGATGGAAATACACATCTTTCTCCCCTCTTTCTTCTCATACTTGAAGAGAAACAAAAAGTGGTGGAGCCCACCACTTTTTTTTCTCTCCTCTCCCAAACGGGAGAAAGTCTCCATTTCTCTTCTCTTTCTCTCTTCCCTCTTTCTCTCTTCTCTTTTTCTTTTGTACCAAACACAGTTATAGTGCATGGGATTGGGAGTTATACCTGACAATGTCAAGGATGAACTAGTGAGTTTCTCCAATGTGCTTAGAAACTGTCTCAGGATTTCAATTTCCTCCTTGTTGAACTCCATTGGGGCTTTAAAAATTGCCTCCATCTTCTACTCCTAGCTGTGCTGGCCTTGCATTTCCTGCTGAATTCCCTTTGCAGTAAGTGCACCACAGAGAGTCCTTATTCCCCATTGCTACCTCCTTTCCCCCAAATGGATCAGATTTTCTGCCGTTGGACTGAGTAGTCAAGGCTGAACTTTCAGCCGGGGCTGGCTCTAGCATCACTCCTCTCGGAGTCTCTTCTCTTCTAAGCACTGCCATGGTTTCATTAAGCGATGACAGCTCTTTGCCCAACACTTGAACTCTTACTAGATCAAATTCACTATTAAGTCCGGCTAGGAACTTATAAATTCGATCCTTCTCCTTATATCTTCTTGGTAGAACAGTATCTTATAAATTCGATCCTTCTCCTTATATCTTCTTAGTAGAACAGTATCCTCATTACAGTTGGTTTCCAAGTGTTCATAATGGTCTAACTCCTGCCACAGATTTTGCAAAGTCTAGGCATAGTCTGCAACGGAACGATTCCTTTGTTTGGTGGTAGAAATCTTGATCTTAATTTCATAAAATTGGGCAGCATTTCCCACCTTAGAAAAATTCTGCCCGCAACTGTCTAAATTTCATTAGCAGTTTTTAGAAACATACATGAGTCACTTACCTCCGGCACCATTGAATTCCACAACCACAACATCGCTACTGCATCATCATCCTAAGCAGCAAATATTGGATCCTTGGAATCTGGGCCCTTTCCAGCGAGGTGGTTTAATTTTCCCTTCCCTTTTATATAGGTTTGGACACTCTAAGATCACTTGAGGTAATTTTTCCCATTCAGGTGCAAGCTTGTCTGAACATTCTTCAGTTCAACGGCTCTAGTATTCTCTATAGGGGAGGTGGCTGTAGAGGTATTGGTGGATGTGGTACTCTTGAACATGTTTGGGTTCAGGTTTTGCTGTTTCAAGCAAGGTTAGAAATGGGTGTTAGGCAAGTATTGACAATTCAGGGCGATTAGGATTACTGGTCGCTGGGAATGCACAGCGAGATCAGAAGAATAATTGACAATGCATGCCAATTAGGATTACACATCAGAAGAAAAGTGGCAATGCAAGCCACGGTTTTTAGGGTTGCCCAAGGATTTTTAGCTCTGTTACCATGTCAGGATTTGTGAGAATTCCTCATATTATTGCATTGAGAACAGACTGACAATTTAAATAGTATAGTAGGGACTAAAAAAGGAATTTCCTAGAAAATAGTGATCTGATCCAGTCTCATGATTCATGGGGCAAATATCCTGACCTCCCACAAATACAGATATGGTCATACGATATATAAGGAAATTAAGCAGAATCTGCTATCTAAGGAAACTGCAACTGTACACTAATATTTACAATTCTAACAGATTGACTATCTTTTCTTTTACTTTTCTGTTATTAGTCTGGCTCAGGATCCTTCCTTAAAATAGCAGTTGACGATCCTGCTGCACAAGCTATTGAGTTCCTTATACTAGATGAAGCTCAGAATAAGTGGTGCGTTTGTCATAATCTTGTTTCTTTTCTCTCCTATATTCAATTTACAGTTTTATGTTAAAGTTGAACATAGTTATTTGCTTTTTTTCTAAGTGCAGGTTTAAAAACAATGGTGAGAACTTTCACATCAAGTTACCAGCAAAAGATAAGCTTGTTCAACAAGTTTCAGTTCCCGAAGATCTTGTACAGATTCAAGCATATCTTAGGTGGGAACGAAAGGGTAAGCAGATGTACACGCCAGAGCAAGAGCAGGTTAGTAATCAGCTGATTTTTTTTATGACTTCCCTGTTTTTCTATTTAGTTTGTTTTACTCTCACATTTCATCGCTGCATTGCTTTGCTGCTTCACCTTTGTAGAATATATCACATTTGTTCTTCTGAATTATAGCCAGGGTACATTTTCTTGATTATGCATGCCATAGAAACCTATGAAAAATATTAGTTCTTTGCATTCTTCCTATTAATGCTGTGCTTATGTGAGCTTATGTATTCTTTAGCTTTACTTCTGTTCCTATCCTTATTTAAGTTAGTTCCAGGAACCTTTCCAATGGGATTTAAAACCCACACTGGTGTTTGTCTTTAGCCTCCATGAAATAGTAGTCAGAAGAAAGATCAGGGCTTCCACTCGTGGTGGAGAATAAAACTACCAGGAGCAGCATCCCTTTCTTCTCTAACATGATATAGAAATAATGAATATTATTTTTCCCTCTACTATGTTAGGAGGAATATGAAGCTGCTCGACAAGTACTATTAGAGGAAGTAGCTAGGGGTACTTCTGTACAAGACCTCCGTGTAAGGTTAACAAGCAAAACTAATGCCACTGAAGTAAAGGAGCCTTCTGTTTATGAAACAAAGACCATCCCTGATGAACTTGTACAGATTCAAGCTTTTATACGCTGGGAGAAAGCTGGGAAGCCTAACTACTCTCCAGAACAACAACTTGTAACTTCATCATATCCTTTTTGAATTCCCCTTTTTCTGTTGAGTACTGCTTTATCAGATTGTCAAAATTATAATGCTCATGTTATTGCTTTAAGTATCTAATGAGACTTGTCTGCACTCATTGCTTAATTGACTTAGATGGAATTTGAGGAAGCAAGAAAAGAATTGCTAGCTGAGCTTGAGAAGGGAGCTTCTCTAGAAGAGATACGGAAGAAGATTACCAAAGGAGAGATACAAACTAAAGTTGCCAAGCAATTGAAAACCAAAAAATACTTTCACGTTCAAAGAATACAGAGGAAAAAGAGAGATTTGACAAAGCTTATCAATAAAAATGTGTCTGAAAATATAATTGAACAATATATTGATGCTCCAAAGACCCTGACAGTAATGGAGCGTTATGCGAAGGAAAGGGAAGAATATGATCGGGGACTTGTTTTGAATAAGAAAATTTACAAGCTTGCTGATAATGATCTTCTGGTGAGACAATTTCATCAAATTGATGTTTTCCCTTCTCATCTCTTTCTGCTAGCGGGTCTTCTTTTGGTGATGATCCTAATTTTAAGTCTTTCATATCTTTAAGGTCCTCGTTACTAAGGATGATGGTAAGACTAAGGTTCACGTGGCTACAGACTCCAAAATGCCTGTTACACTTCACTGGGCATTATCTAAAACAACACCCGGAGAGTGGTTGGTGAGTGTATTAATTTGATAACTCTAAAACTGACAGGAAGACTTTGGATGTTAAAACTGATGTCTCTGTTTCTTGTATATCTGTATGGGCATTTTATTTACACACACTGGCAATCTTAGGTACCACCTGCAAGTGCTCTACCCCCTGGTTCTGTTACTATGAATGAGGCTGCCGAAACACCTTTTAAAGCTGGTTCTTCGTCTCATCCTTCTTATGAGGTGTCTACAACATTAATCTGAAGTTGTATTTTTAATTTCTTTTGCCTTTTAAATCTGAGTTAAAAGAAACTAATAATATCAATGAAATATTCAGGTCCAGTCCTTAGACATAGAGGTTGAAGATGATACTTTTAAAGGAATACCTTTTGTCATTCTGTCAGGCGGAAAATGGATGAAGAACAATGATTCAAATTTTTATATTGAATTTGGCACGAAGAAACGGATACAAAAGGTTACACTTCCTGACATTGTAATAGTGGTTTCTCATAATCAACTTATCTTCATTGATGTCACCTTGTGATTTTAATCGACAAGAGTTTTCTTTTTTTGTTCAATTGAAAGGATTTTGGTGATGTCAAAGGTACAGCCAAGTTTTTGTTGGATAAAATAGCGGAAATGGAAGGTGAGGCACAAAAGTCCTTCATGCATAGGTGAGTAATCCCTTAAAAACTTCTAAATGATTTTCTCAAAGATTGTAAAAAAATGGAATATTATTGATTAAAAATTATTTGATACTTCAATGGGTTATATATACACTTGGATAATAAATGCACATCTATTTACAAGAACTAATTTAGCTAATTCTTATGCAACAATACTCTAGCTATTTCCTGTGAGAGGATCTAGTTCCTTTGAGAGGAGTCGCAATATAATTTAATACATATTGTTATTTCCAACACAGATTATTTCCTATTTTCAAGGATAATTAAATAAATACGGTTTTTCCACACCCCTCTTCAAGTTGGTGAATAGGCATTCATCATTCCCAGCTTGGATACAATGTTCTGAAATGTTACTGCTCAATCCTTTAGTATGAACGTTAGCAAGCTGACCTTCTGCAGTCACATAAGGTGTGCAAATTAATCCACTCTCCAGATTTTCTTTGATAAAGTGTCTGTCAACCTCAATATGCATTGTTCGCTCATGTTGTACCGGTTTGTGGGCTATGCTAATTGCAAACTTGTTGTCGTAGTAGAGTCGCATTGGTCGTTCCTAGTTGATTTTCAAATATTCAAAACCAAAGTAGTTCACACACCTTGAGCCATTGCTCTAAATTCTTCCTTTGCACTCAGTCGTGCCACCACATTCCGTTTTTTACTCCTGCAAGTCACTGGATTTCCTCTATAAAGGTGCAATACCCAGTGGTTGATCGTCTATCACTTGGTGATCTAACATAATTTGCATCAGTGTATGCCTTGATCAATACGTTTCTTTTAAAGAAAATTCCTTTTCCTTATGTCCCCTTTCGGTAATGCAATATTTGATGCGCTGCTTGCAAGTGGACTTCTCTCGGACTATGCATGAATTGACTAATCAAGCTTACTGCATCAACTATATCTGGTCTTGTGCGGGATAGATATTAAGTCTTCCCACTAACTATTGGTATATTCCTCTGTCTACTGCAGCTTCTTCCTTTGCTACTCCGAGTCTCAAATTAGGATCAAGCATTTTGAAAACAAAGAAGTTTCATAGTTTATCTATTGAATTTGAACAGAGCTTGATTTTCTTCCCTCTCTCTCTCTCTCTCTCTCTCTTTCTCTCTGGGAATTTCATTTGTTAACTGATCATGTTGTGCATTCCCTATCAAGTGCTTTGTCCTTTTTGGTTTTAAGCATGATTGGTCGTTGAAAGTAAAATACAATAACCTAGATTTTCGGTTACCTTTTTGTACTGTAAATCCGTCCTTGACGCATTTCACTGAAAATAGTGCCACTTGAATGAGGAATTTCTTGGTGCGTTGTGATTTTGCTTCTAATCAATCCATGACATGGTAGTTGAAAATTTCTTCTTCTATATCTTACATAGCATCATTGCTGATTTAATGTGTTCACCGAAATATTTATTAGGATCGTACTTGTTCAGTGGGATCTAGGTTGACCACTCATGCACTTTTTCCTCAGATTTAACATTGCGTCGGATTTGATAGATGAAGCTAAAAAAGCTGGTCAATTGGGTCTTGCGGGAATTTTGGTGTGGATGAGATTCATGGCTACGAGGCAGCTCATATGGAACAAAAATTACAATGTGAAACCACGGTAGACTTCTTATAAATGTTTGCTTCTCCTGTTTCATGCACTTATGGACAATAGAGATTTTTAACCCTTCTGGATAATAGAGATTAGCAATCACAATATCTAACTTTCTGCTTTTGGTTTCGCTTCATTTGCTATATAGTTTAAGATCATGTCTTTCTGCTTGTGCTTGTTCCTTTTCTGAACCACAAGTATTTCTTACCTGTTGGAACAGTGAGATAAGTAAAGCACAGGATAGGCTTACAGACTTGCTCCAGGATGTTTATGCAAGTTATCCACGGTATAGGGAACTTGTGAGGATGATCTTGTCTACTGTTGGTCGTGGAGGTGAAGGTGATGTGGGACAGCGGATTCGAGATGAAATCCTTGTTATCCAGGTAGATATGATTTTTATTTGCTTGTTTATCCTTGTTGATCGAGATGAAATCCTTGTTTATCCTTCCTGTCCACATGCACTGATCTTAAATTTACATGCAAAAATTCTGTTTGACCTCCAGAGAAAAAATGAGTGCAAGGGTGGAATGATGGAGGAATGGCATCAGAAGTTGCACAATAATACTAGTCCTGATGATGTTGTAATCTGTCAGGTAATGTAGTGTTTTATGTCTTTGTAATTACTTATGGTTTTCCTCATCATCCTCACCTTTTATATTTTGGTAAATCTTTCCAGGCACTGATAGATTATATAAATAGCGACTTTGATATTGGTGTTTACTGGAAAACATTGAATGACAACGGAATAACAAAAGAACGTCTTCTGAGCTATGACCGTGCCATCCATTCTGAACCAAATTTCAGGAGAGATCAGAAGGAAAGTCTTTTGCATGATCTGGGAAACTACATGAGGACTTTGAAGGTTCGATTCATATATGTGGCCTTAATTCTGTGTTTTATTTTTCTTTTTTTCTCTTATTCTTTCTTCTTCTTTTTCAGCTATTGATTGCACATTAGTTAAAAAACTCTTGGCTTGTATTCAGTATTTTGTCTTTTTTGTTATGGTTCTACCCACTACTGCGACAGATATTATTTGAATATATGTTTCAAATTTCATTCCCTCATTGGTGGTCTTCTGAGAAGATTTTGTCCAATCCTGTGTTGTCTACCCCAGTACCCTTGATATATCTGGCTCACCATGTGGATTATATTTTGCCAAGTGATGATTTTGGTTTGATTACATCATATGCAGGCAGTTCATTCAGGGGCAGATCTTGATTCTGCTATTTCAAATTGTATGGGCTACAAATCTGAGGTAACAAGAGTGTTAAGGCTTCTGTAACCAGGGCACCATCTTGTTCTTATATCTTGTGAGGTCTCCACGTTATTTATATTTTATTGCTCTTCAGGGTCAGGGCTTCATGGTTGGCGTGCAGATAAATCCGGTGCCTGGTTTGCCATCTGGTTTTCCTGTAATGTACTCTTAACTTTTGTTGAAACTGTTCGTAATGCTGTTATGTTTTCTGAATTATGAAAATAATTTTTTTGATTTGTCTCAAGCAGGAATTACTTCAGTTTGTCATGGAAAACATTGAAATTAAGAATGTTGAACCACTTCTTGAGGTTTATCCTGCTTTGATATAGTCAATAATATTTTTTGTTTGCATATATGCCCTAGACTTTCCCATACTGATATATATGTATATTCCTTTCTCATGTTTTTGCGATAGGGTTTGCTAGAGGCTCGTGAGGAACTCCGACCATCACTCCAAAAGTCCCAAAGTCGTCTGAAAGATCTTCTATTTTTGGATGTTGCTCTTGATTCTACGGTTAGAACGGCAGTGGAAAGGGGGTATGAGGAATTAAACAATGCTGGACCTGAGGTGATCCCCTCTTTTGAGGATATAATTATTCTTAAATTGTGCTCACTGAAATTATTATTATTATTATTATTTTAATATATTATTTAAAATCAGTTTTTTAATAGAAAAAATATGCAAAGATATAAAAGTTTGATATGCTGATCCATGGACTATGCAGAAAATAATGTACTTCATCTACATGGTTCTTGAAAATCTTGCACTTTCATCAGATGACAATGAAGATCTTATATACTGTTTAAAGGTATAGTGATATTGGAGATTTATGTCCATTTTTATTTCATGCTCATTAGTCCTGTCATTATTTCAGGATTCAGATTCAAGCTTTATAAAGTCTATATTTGTGGCCTTTAATCTGAAAAAAAAATCACTTAAGGGCAAAGAGTTGAATTGTGCACTGCTTTAATCATGTTTGGTTTAAATGCAAGTTGGGCAAAGTAGCAATCAGCTTATTAGTTTAAATAAATTAAATTCCTTGATGTGTGCTAAGGTTGTTTCCAGAAACTGTTGTAACCTTTGTTATTATTTATTGCTGTTCATTATGTAAAATATTTTTTCTTTGTAAGTTACACAGTTTATAATGATTTAAAGTAATGTAGTCAAACAATGTGGAGTTCTTTAAACAAAATTAGCTTATAAATAGACTTTATTTAACATTAATTTGAGATTGCTTTGTGCAAAATTAAGCACCTCAAAACTGATTGTCTAAGGCTCGCAACAATACTTGATGACCACAGATGCTGTTGCAATATTGGTACTTCTCAAATATTGTAGAAAAATGTAATATGTTCATTGAATAAAATATGATAACCCAATGAATTATATTTATACACCTAGATAATAAATGCACACCTATTTATAAGAAATAATGGAGCTAATTCCTATGTAATAATAACTCTTAACTATTTTTTAGGAGAAGAGTTCCGATTTAATACAACTAAATACAATTTTCCACTTTGACTATTCACCATCCATATTGATAATGCACCATTTTCCGCACTCCCCCCTCAAGCTGGTGAATAGATATTCTCCATTCCCAGCTTGGATACAATGTTATAAAATGTTTGACTGGTCAACCCTTTTAGTAAGAATATCAGCAAGCTAACCTTGTGTAGTACATAGGGTGTGCAAATTAATCCACTCACCAATTTTTCTTTGATAAAAGGTCTGTCAACCTCAATATGCATCGTTTGCTCATGTTGTACCGGTTTGTGGGCTATGCTAATTGCATACTTATTGTCGTAGTAGAGTCGCATTGGTACTTCCCACTTGATTTTCAAATCTTCAAGAATGATTTTAACCAAAGTAGTTCACACACAACTTGACCCATTGCCCTGAATTCTGACTTTGCACTTGATCATGCCACCACATTCTGTTTTTACTCCTCCAAATCACTAGATTTCCCCCAATAAAGGTGCAATACCCAATGGTAAGCCATTTTCCTCCTTGTGAACACCTTGCCTTTACCAAATCTTACATCGGGATTGGCCCCATTTGACTCGAGTTTAGACTCAACAGAAAGTGGAGGTGGTAGAGACACAAGTGTGTTTGGCCCGAGTTCAGACGAGTTGTCAGAAGGGTGTCCAGAATGATAATGGTATGGTTCAGACGGGTGTCCAGAATGATGATAATCTGGTTCAGACGGGTGGTTAGGATGAACGTTTGGTTTAGACACAACTGAAAGGTTAGGAAGTTCAAGTAACCAAGATGTATTTCCTTATCTTCCCTAAGATGCTCCCTGGAAGATAAGGTTGAGTGAAATAGGCATCTTGCTCATGGAAGGTGACATCCCGTGGTACAAAGAACTTCTTGGATGGAGGGTGATAACACTTATATCCTTTCTGAGTGGAAGAATACCCAATAAAAACACATTCTAGAGCACTCGGATCTAGTTTCCCCCTGTGGTGACTGTAAACATGGACAAAGGACACACCCAAAAATTCTTAGGACAAGGTTGCTTGTGGTGTGTATGTCAGGATAAAAAGAGCAAAGAATGTCCATTGGACTCTTGAATCCCAAAAATCTTGTAGGCAAATGATTTATAAGATGAGTAGCTGTAGAACAACTTCCCCCCAAAAAGACTTAGGTACACAATAAGGCTCGGGTTTTTGAAAGAAGGTGTCCTTTTTACCTCTCTGCTACCCCATTTTGTTGTGGGGTGTTGACACAAGAAAACTTATGTATTATTCCCGCTTTCTGGAAAAATGGAGTAAGTTTTTGATTAAAAGAACCCCTTGCATTATTTGATCTAAATCTCTTGACAGAAACCCCAAATTGTTTTTTGCTCATAGAGCAGAATTTTGGAAGGACAGTACTAACATCAGATTTGTGTTTGAGCAAAAGAATCCAAGTAACACGAGTGCAATTATCAATGAAAGACACAAACCATCTTGCCCTTGACACATTAGGAAGAGGAGAGGGACTCCAAACATCACTGTGGATGAAGAAAGATGGAAGGCTTACCCGCTTATGTTTGGCAAGTTCACACACGTCACAATGGAAATTGTCAACATTTAGACTGGTAAAGAAAGATGGAAAAAGACTTTAACAACCTGGAAAGAGGGGTGTCCAAGTCTGTAATGAAGAAGCCAATTTTTGTCTATGGTGGATGAAACAACCTCAAAGGTTAAAGAATATGGTACTCTGCCCTTGGTTTTGTTCAACTGACAAGGTGTTTCAAGGTAGTAAAATTCACCATGTTCCTTAGCATGTCCAAGCATCTTCCCCAAATCCTTGTCCTGAAAAACACAATAATTACGGTGAAAAACTACATCGCAAGATCAGTCTTGTGTCAATTTCTGGACAAATACAAGGTTTGTGGCCAGTTACGGACATGGACATTTTTTAGAGTTATTAGGGAACTGATTTGGATATTTCCTATTTCTGCTATTGTGATCAAGGACCCATAGGTTGTGGTTATTTTCATACTGCTTCGGCATGGGGAATAGGTTGAGAAAAAATTGGATGTATTGGTCATATGGTCTTTGGCTCCAAAGTCCATAATCCAAGAATTAGGAAAGGCTGTATCTGAGGCATTCAATCCAATAGAGAAGGGAAGCTTACCTAAATAAAACACGGAACAAGTACCCGAGGGTTTCTCGAGAGTGCTAACAAGTGACTTCAGCCCCTCAATCTCCTCTTGGTTAAGGCTGTTGAGTTCTGTTTGTGATGTTGATTCACCTTGTAACATTGCAGCAGCGTGAGCCTTTCTGTTGTTCCTTGGCTGTTCTCCTCGCTGACCCCATTTTCGACTTGTTGGTTTTCCATTATGCTCCTAACATCGTTGACACGTACCCTCATTATCTTTGCTTCCTGACATTGTTTGAAAAGATCAGTCTCAAGGCAATTAAGGCCCAATTACTTAAAACAGAGATGACCAGTGATTAAGGCCAGAAGTTGTGTGATATCGTCGACAATGAAGGCCAATGATTAACAGAGCAGAGACGAAGAAGGCGAAACAGAGGCTGTCCCAAGAAAGAATAGCTTTGATACCATCTCAAATATTGTAGAAAAATGTAATATGTTCATTGAATAAAAGATGAAAACCCAATGGGTTATATATATACACTTAGATAATAAATGCAAACCTATTTACAAGAAATAATTGAGTTAATTCCTATGTAATAATAACTCACTATTTCCTAGGAGAGGAGTCCCAATTTAATGCAAATAAACACAATTTTTCACATTGGCTATGCACCGTCCATATTGATAATGCACTGTTTTCCACAGTACTAAATGGAAGTAATGTCTAAGGTGTTATAGATGTTCATGGTCTTTTTGTCTAGACAATTGAAAGTATCCACCATAATTTAATATTCCTTTTTGTTCTTTTGAAGGGATGGGATGTTGCCTTAAGCATGTGCAAGAGTAAAGACGCTCATTGGGCATTGTATGCAAAATCAGTTCTTGACAGAACACGCCTTGCACTCGCAAATAAGGCAGAGTCATACCAGCGAATTCTGCAACCATCGGCAGAATACCTTGGAACAGTACTTGGCGTGGACAGATGGGCTGTATGTCTTTTTATTTTCTTTTATTTTCTGTCTTCAATTTCAACCCCTTGTTTCTCTCTTGAAAATCGCCTCTTGCAGGTGGAAATATTTACTGAAGAAATTATACGTGCTGGATCTGCTGCTTCTTTGTCTACTCTTCTTAATCGACTGGATCCTGTACTCCGAAAGACAGCTAATCTTGGAAGGTGGAATTGATCATGCTTGTTCAACTTTAGTCCCTGATTTCATCTTCGATATAATATAGTTATCACATTATACTGTCATATCATCATTCAGTTTCATTGATATTGATAACCTTCTAATGCAATTCTGGCCGGCCTGGAACAGCTGGCAGGTTATTAGCCCAGTTGAAACTGCTGGATATGTTGAGGTTGTGGATGAGTTGCTTGCTGTTCAGAACAAATCATATGAGCGGCCTACAATTTTGGTAGCCCAGAGTGTGAAAGGAGAGGAAGAAATTCCAGATGGTACAGTTGCTGTCCTGACACCTGATATGCCAGATGTCCTGTCTCATGTCTCTGTACGAGCAAGAAATAGCAAGGTGTCATGTTTTGGATAGCTAGTTTATTTTATTTTGTTTTATTTGTTTGCTTACATATAAGGCAACTATCATTGAATGATGGATCTGTATTTTAGGTGTAATTTGGCGCTTGATAAGTGTATGTATAGTCAAATAATATATGGTCAAACTGCAAATTCAGACACTTAATCAACAACTATATCTTAAAAGACAATCTTTAAAATTACTAAGTTAGAAACAATTTAGCTTCATTTTCAGCTGATTTGGAACTTAATTATCACTAGATTCAGCATCCAACCAGTGATATTCCTTGAATTAATGTTAATATTAAAATTAAAACTTAGACAATTTTCACCCAAAAAAAATTAAAATTAACCAATCAACAATGTTTTGAGACTTGACACACACACACAGACACACACTTGCATCATCCCCTAATTTGTTATAGAATGTGTTTTTCATTAATCCAACAAATAAATTATGAAGTAATTGTCATATCGATCTTGCATGCCAACTTTTAGAAAAAATGAATGGCAATAAGTATGTAACAAAATAGGTGATATTTTATTGTGTTCATAAAGAAAATTGTATGTGTGATGATATATTGATAGAGTACAAAGCAAAAATTTTGTTAATGTAAAATTTTATGAGCATGATATGTTCTTTTAAAAATTCCTATCCAACAACGAGATTTTTCAGAAATCCATCCTTAAAAAGTTATTTAGTGCTTTAATATTTGTTTGCGCGCGCGCACACACGAAAAGAGATATATAGATAGATAGATGGATGGATGGATGAGGATATGATGTTTATAATAAGATATTCATATGCATTGACTGTCAAATACTTAAGTCTCAAGTTTTCCAGGTGTGTTTCGCTACATGCTTTGATCCCAATATCCTGGCTAACCTACAAGCAAATAAAGGAAAGTTCTTGCACTTAAAGCCAACATCAGCTGAGGTCGTTTATAGGTAACGTTTCTGCTCCAGCTTCAAGTCTTATAGATTTTACTGGCTTATACTTTATGCACACTCATTTCATTACCTCCTGCACAACCTAAATTTCTGTGTTTTATTTCCTTTCTTATACTATTTGTATTTCTTTTTTGTACAGTGAGGTCAACGAGAGTGAGTTTATCGATGGCAAATCAACTCACCTGAAAGAAGTTGGTTCTGTGCCATCCATATCTTTGGTCAGAAAGCAGTTTAGTGGTAGATATGCTGTCTCATCTGAGGAATTCACTGGTGAAATGGTTAGATTTTAGAAATGCAGCGTCATTCTTAAGCAGTTGTAGTGGTTTTTACTTATGTCTCTGGCTTTCTAGTCATCATTTTGGCCAAACACCAGATATGTGTAAGTACAATGTCTATATACTGTGTTCCTTCAGCATAACTAGCTTAAGGTTGTGTTGTCCCAGGTTGGAGCTAAATCTCGTAATATCTCTTATTTAAAAGGAAAAGTCCCTTCTTGGATTGGAATCCCCACCTCAGTTGCCATACCATTTGGAGTTTTTGAACATGTTCTTTCTGATAAATCAAATCAGGTTCTGCATATTATCTCTTATTTTCCTTAAGTTATCATGTTACATATTGAGCTGTGCAGCTCATATGCTGTGGTTATCTTTTGTTTTGATTTACCATGTTTGTCAACTAGTTAAATTTCTTCTTTTGTTTGATGAGAATGGTGTTTTGGTAATATACACATTGGCTTCTGATTGTGGCACTTGAATTGCTAATCTATTGTACTTGATCTAGGACTGTTTTTATTTGTATACAAAAAGATAAGTTACTCTTCATTGGAGCATAAATTTGAATTTGAACTTGGAGGTGCTAAATTCAATTATCATGACAAAATTTCTGTTAAATGATGAACCTTTCTCAATATATTTCAAGTACGCTAACTGTTGGAAAAGCCGCCTTAATTGCGGTCCCCCCCAAGCCGCCGTACTTGCAACAACTTTGGGTTGCCTTCATTGCAGTCTCCAACACCTTCATGTGTTGTGTGAGAGGGTGTTTAGTCTCACATCGCTTAGAGATATGGTCTAAGTAGTGCTTATAAGACTTGGACAGTCCTCACCTTACAAGCCGGTTTTGTGGGGTTGAGTTAGGCCTAAGCCCAAATTCTAAGATGGTAGCAAAGCCTATCATAGATCTGTTGTTGGGCCGTCTGCATCGTTCATGCTCCAGGTGCATAACCCTGGGCGTGAGGGTGTGTGTTGGAAAAGCCGCCTTAGTTGCGGCAACTTTGGGTTGTCTTCATTGCAGCCTCCAGCACCTTCATTGTGTTGAGTGTGAGGGGGTGTGTTTAGTCTCACATCGCCTAGAGATATGGCCTAAGTAGTGTTTATAAGGCTGGGGCAATCCTCACCTTACAAACCGATTTTGTGGGGTTGAGTTAGGCGCAAACCAAATTTTAAGACTAACGTTGTAGTAAAATGGAGTTCCCCCTCCCCCCTCTTGAAGTTTCTGTTTTAGCGTCATAGTCAAGGAGTATTAAGATAAGGTTCTGGCCGAGGCGAACTCTTCTATTCAAGTTTAGTTGTCGTTAGGATTCAATCTCTAAGATTGTGTGAATATATGTGTGACATCTATTACTTTATCTATTTTTTCATGTACGCCTTTAAATTTATAATTATGCAAGTCTCTCCTGTAGTTTAATGAATTTTTGGACTGTATATTAACTAACAGGCTGTGGCTGAGAAGGTCCATTTTCTGAAGAAGAAGTTAACTGAGGGAGATTTTAGTGTCCTCAAGGAGATTCGTGAAACAGTTTTACAGTTGAATGCACCATCCCAGTTGGTATGTTCTTTTTAGTGTAGGCTTCACATTGACATGATATGACAGGTCTATTTTTTTTCATTTGATTCTTATGGTTGCATATGAAATGTAAGAAGGCCTTACTCTAAATGGACTTACTGAAAATTTTGGTTTTAATAAAGCCCAATTGCATCAGTTGATTTATGTAGCCAATCCCACCTAGTCGGATATAGCTTGATTGTAATTCAAGGTTTTCTATTGCTTGTTTTGACATGCCAATACCCATTCCCTTACCCTTGAGTACTTTTGTCCATTTTTTCTCTCCTTCTAGTGGACTACCAAAAGTTAATATGCAGTCTGAAGTTTTTTTCCTGCTATTTTTTAGAATTTTGAACAACTCCATGTAAAATAATGGAGAATCTTACAGATGAAGCTAATGAATTATTTATTTTCAGGTAGAGGAGTTGAAAGTTAAGATGAAGAATTCTGGAATGCCTTGGCCGGGTGATGAAGGTGAACAACGTTGGGAGCAAGCATGGAAAGCTATAAAAAAGGTAAGACTTCCCTCCACATAGACATGGACTAGATTTGGTGCCTGTTTCATTAAAGTTTATATCTTGCTCTGTTGCAAGACTTCCCGGTCCCACAAATAGAATAGTCATGTAACTATTGTTGATTGAGTAAATAGTCAATTTGATCCCTGAAAGTGTAAGGCGGTATCAACTTAGTCCCTGAATTTAACTAAATAGCAAAAACGTCCCTGAAGTTATAAAACGTTAATCAACTTGGTCCCTCCATCAATCCCAGTTAGCTGACGCCGTTAACGGCACTGATGTGGCACGTTAAGTGCTTTGTTGGCACCGTTGTCACTGGTTAGGTGGTGTCCACCTGGTTAGGGACCAATTTGAAACTCTGAACTAGGAACTAAATTGATACTCGCAACTCTGAACCAGGGACTAAATTGATACTCGTAACAGTCTTCTTTTTCTTGTTTATCTTTCCCCTTTCTCTCTCTGCTCTCTCTCTCTCTCTTTGCTTCCTCTGTCTGGCACTCTCTCTCTCTAATCACCAGTCTATTGACGGGTCCTTTCTCTCTCTACTCTCTCTCTTTGCTTCCTCTGTCTTGCGCTCTCTCTCTAGACGGGTGTTTAGAGAGAGAGTGCGAGACAGAGGAAGCAAAGAGAAAGAGAGAGTAGAGAGAGAAAGGACCCGTCTATAGACGGGTGGTTAGAGAGAGAGAGCGCCAGACAGAGGAAGCAAAGAGAGAGAGCAGAGAGAGAAAGGGGCAAGAAGAAGAAGATTGTTGCGAGTATCAATTTAGTCCCTGGTTCAGAGTTTCAAATTGGTCCCTGACCACGTGGACACCACCTAGCCAGTGACAACGGTGCCAACAAGGCACTTAACATGCGACATCAGCGCCGTTAACGGCGTCAGCTAACTGGGGTTGACGGAGGGACCAAGTTGATTAACGTTTTACAACTTCAGGGACGTTTTTGCTATTTAGTTAAATTCAGGGACTAAGTTGATACCGCCTTACACTTTCAGGGATCAAATTGCCTACTTACTCATTGTTGATTGTATGATTATTAAGAAAAATTATTCATTGACTTATTTTTGGCTTGTTTTAAGGCAAGTAGGTAATGCTCTTTAGTCAATATATTGTAACAAATCCTTCTACAGGGAATTCATTCAGAAATAATCAATATTTCCTCATTCAAGTTGCTGCATAAAAGATATTTTTTCTTTTCTTGCATATTTGGGCCATACTCTACTGCCCTTACATTTTCCACACGGTCAACATGAATTTGAAAAATTTGAGGCATTATGGGAGGCCAATCTTCACATGCTCTTTTCTTTCATTTTCTTCACATCGAATACTCCTTGTACACATAATTTATGTGTTCTGAAGTCACATGTTCTTTGGATGCAATTGTCGTGAACCACCCTTTTACATAACTTTTTCAAGGATACTTTAAAAAATGATGAATTTTATGATAGGCTTTCTCGTAGCAATTCTTAATCAGACACAAGGAATGGGTTAAGAACCCTAGTAGTTCAAATTAATTTAAGTTTGTAACAAGGAATTGCTTTTACTATGCAGTTTTAAGCACAATCTACTCTCCACTGATTTTCCTTGTTCCTTGTTGATTTTCTTAAATTTTCCTCAATTGTTGCACTCGGATGTGCTAGCAATGTGCAATTGAAGCAAATGTCTTCCAAAATAACAATTTTAAATGTGTGGTTTATTTACCTTCAAATTTTAGTAAAAATAATCTGTGGTACTCATGTATAATGTATTTTAGTGCTCATGAATCAATGTCATTGATTTGTTTGATTCATAAAAAGGTGTGGGGCTCCAAGTGGAATGAGAGAGCATACTTCAGCACAAGAAAAGTGAAACTCGATCACGATTCTCTTTCCATGGCTGTCCTTGTTCAGGAAGTGATAAATGCCGACTATGCTTTTGTCATCCACACAACTAATCCATCCTCCGGAGACTCATCAGAAATATATGCTGAGGTATAGTTAACTGATGTCATGTTTTTGTGCCTATGCTTCCACACATTTGAAGAAACATATTTACCATTTGAAGAAAGAATGGAGAGAAGCAAAGGCATTGAGTTTGATATCTTTTGTATAGGTGGTTAAGGGACTTGGAGAAACGCTGGTTGGAGCGTATCCTGGTCGTGCTTTGAGTTTTGTCTGCAAAAAACATGATTTGAACTCCCCTCAGGTAATTTTGTTCCATAGTTTTGTTTTTCATAGTATTGTGTATGCTTAGTTATCATTCTTTTTATGATTATGTTAAATATAAGAACATCATAATGGACATGTGAAATTGCCTTTACCACAGTACTGCATCCGTTCTATGAATTTGCCATTATTTTACTAATGGTTTTCGACTTCTTTAGGTCTTGGGTTATCCTAGCAAACCTGTTGGCCTATTTATAAGACGGTCAATTATTTTTCGATCTGATTCAAATGGTGAAGATCTAGAAGGTTATGCTGGTGCGGGCCTTTATGACAGGTAACTTTGACATCTCTTCTTCAAAAATTTGGGGAACAAATTGTATTTACTTGTTTAATTTTATCTAAATGAAGTGGCTATCATTTATCTGTTTCCCTGTTGGAAACAAGGGTGACTGCTAGGGTGAAGTAGTTAATCAAGTGCTTCACCGTGGAGCAGGGCCAAATAGCAATTTTATTATTAATTTTAGAGTTTTTAATTTTTTAAATTTCCAAAAGTTTACCCAAATCTTAAATCCTGGTCACCAACCTTTTCTTCTCCTTCTTCTTCTTCTTCTTTCTTCTTCTTACACACATGAACCAAATCGATCAAATCGTCACCCACCTCCGATCTCTGCAGCTCCACGAGCTTCTCCACCAGATCCTCCTTCAGCATGGCCTCAACGGCTTCCTTGTGCCCAAAATACTCGATTTCGAGCACGCACTCCATGGCTAACACCCGCAACTGCAGATCCGGCGAACTCAACAATGCTATGTTGGGTATTTTGCTGTTGGACTCGATCTCGTCCACGATAGGGGACCTAATGTAACTGATGAGGGAGCACGGGATATCGACGGAGGGAACCAAAGGCATGGCGACCAAGGCTCGAAGGGTGGGACCCATCAACACTTGACCCACGAACACATCCTTGTTGAAGCGAATCAATGCGGCGACGGCCAGACCATCGTGTTCACAAAGCCGTTGGGAACACTTGGCGTTGCAGAGAAGCAATTCCGAGGAAGAGAAAAGCTTGAACTTGAGAATGAGGTGTTGTAACTCGCAGTTGAAGCCTTGGGAGACTCAGTCGCCGAACTGAGTGAGGAAGGAGAGCAACTCGTGGACATGTTTGATGATGAAGGATGTTTCAAATTTCATGTTGGTGGATTGGAAAATTGAAAAATTAAAGACTCTAGAATTAATTTGCTATTTGGTCCTGCTTCACGGTGGAGCACTTGATTAAGTACTTCACCCTAGCCTCCGCCGGAAACAAGATGAAATTGTGACAAAAATAAGTCATACTCGAAACAAGTTGAACACAAAATTTGACTCGCATAACTGGTCTTTAGCTCCAAACTTTTAGGTGTAAGGATTAGACTATATTCTAATAGATCCGTGCACATTACACTGAGTATGGAACTGTATCTCACTTTTTGGTCTTTCATTTTTGTTAAATTTCTTACCAACCCTTCGGTGAAAAGTGAAAACTATCAAGTTTCTTCATTCCTCTTTTTTTTTTCTTTTGAATTTCCTTTCTTTCTCATTTCCCTCCACTTTTGAAGCACCTTTTGACTTCATTTTTTTGTCAGAGCAAGTGGGATAACATAAGGAGTGAACTAGTAATGAATTCACAAATAAAGGCATGTTACTTTTTATACGTTTCTGAGTTTCATTATTCTTTTTCTTTTCCTTCTTCTGATCCTCTTTATGAAAGGAGGTTGAATGAAGTGCTATTTGTGCTTTTGAGAAACTAAAATCATAAAAAACTGACTAAAGTGCTATCCGTGACTAATATGAATTTTAGACAGTGCTTGTTCATAGTAAAAGTTGCAAATTCATGTTTTGTTATTTTCTGTGCTTTTTTCCTCTACTTTGAATTCACACTGCCCTTACAATGCACCTTAAGGGATGTCGGACCTGTTGGGAATTGAAGTGTGTTTGTGGGTATAAATGGACAAAGTGAGGAACGTATAAGTGGTATGACCCTTGGATCTAACGCCCTAAGGTTTAGGTTAAGATATGGTTTGTCAAGATCACAAGTGGGGTTCCTCACATAGCCCATTGAAGGGGATCTCCCCCGGCATTTCAGGGGGCCCCTTAACTTAACCGGAGCATGTATAGTAGGGCTGACAAAATAACCCATAAATCCATTATCCATCCGATCCATTCATGAGAAAATCCATCCGATCCATTCATGAGAAAATCCATCCAATCCATTCATTTATCCATTTATAAAAATAAAATAAATGGATTGGATTGGGTTGAATTCTTTTTTTTAATGGATGGTTAATGATCCAGCCGATTGTTTTTTAAACCCTTTGGATCAACAACAAAAAGTAGTGGATTTTTTTTAATCCATCTCAAAATCATTTTTTCTCAAAACATTTTTTCATAAATGTGGATGGGCCTTGTCAGGAAGTTTGGTCTCAGGTGAGCGATGGTAGACTGGACCAGAATTTTTTTAGTGGTGGTTGGCGAGATTGGATGGTGTTAAACTTAGATGGGGGCTACGTGATTGGTCATGAGCAGTGGCCTTTGGTGTTTGGGGTTACTATGGAGGTCCTGTGGAGACCCAGAAATAGCCTCATTTTCAACCAAAAAGTGATCCAACCGAGGGGTGGTGAGGCAATCATTAGGCAGACAGTGGCTGAGATCATTCATGCTTCCAAGTTACAAAGGTCCCTTGTCATCCACCCGGCCCATATGAATGCAGAATCCTATATTTGTTGGAAACCCCCCAGTCCGGGTTTTATCAAAATAAATTGCGATGGAGCGGTCTCATGATTCTGGTATTGCAGCTTGTGGGGGTGTCCTTCATGATCACTTGGGGAACTTTGTGGTTGCCTTTGTGCGTAGGCTTGGAGACTGCACGAGCATGCAAGCTGAGCTCTGAGCAATGTTCTATGGAATTTGTCTTGCGAAGAGCCATGGTTTCAGGAATATATGTGTGGAGTCAGACTCTCAGGTAGCAATAAGATTCCTATCCGAAGGGTGTATTTATACTCATGCTTGCTACCCTCTTGTGCGGGCTATTCTTGATCTTTGTAAAGAGGGAGTAGTGGTCTCTTGGAGTCATACCTTAAGGGAAGCCAACCAGGTGGCGGATGCTCTTTCTAAATATGGTCTTGCGCTGGGCTCGCATCAGAGCACCTTCCATGTTATTCCTTCTTTTCTTGCTTTGCCAGTTATGGCTGATGTTTCTTCCATGCACTTTCCGCGTGGTTTCTAGTTTTGTTTGTTGTTTGGGGTTTTAAACCCTGTTTTCCTCCCAAAAAAAATCCTTATTTGTTTGTCACAGGCATCGAGCCCAAGACTTTTTAGTCGACTCAGTTCAAACCTGCCGGTTGAACCAACTCTCAGTTCAAACCTGCTCTATTTTGTTTTTAAGAAATATAAAATCCATTCTACTCATTCTATTTATGTTGCCAACAATTGCTGTATTAGATTTCAGTTTGTCCGCAATATGTGCATTGAGGGATTAATTTGTCTTGTGAGCTCTTTGATTTAATATTGTCTGCAATTCTATTTGATGGTTTCTGACATTGGTTATCTGAGTTTCCTTTCTAAACAGTGTGCCCATGGATGAAGAGGAGAAAGTGGTGCTTGATTACTCATCTGACCAACTGATCATTGATGGTAGTTTTCGCCAGTCAATCCTGTCAAGCATTGCCCGTGCAGGAAGTGCAATTGAAGAGTTATATGGCGCTCCTCAGGATATTGAAGGTGTCGTCAGGGATGGCAAAGTCTATGTTGTCCAGACAAGACCACAAATGTAAGCTTCTAGACCCATATCACTTAATCCACCTACCTCAACTATGTTCATCCCTGTGCAACATGGCGCTTTAAACGTGAGTGAGGTAGCTTCTGCTAGTTTGAGAGTAAACCTACTCGTTACCAAATTTGGCTTATAGATTTAATGTAAGTGATATGATATATTGAAATAAATGAATAATTTATAAGTGTGACCATTGACTAATGTAAATTCAGAAAAAATTATATTGTTCTATTCTTTTTTCCTGCCATATATTATATCTGAAATTTCTTCCTAATCAAGATTGAATTTTTACTTGAGGTTGATGGAATATAGTTAGGTTCAATAATATGCGATTGAACTTATTATTTCAATATTTATTTTTATTCAGAGTACCTTTCTAAATTGTGCATGACACAAGTTAATATCATTAGTGCACTGCTCTATTCGATGGTTTCATTGAATTTGATGTTAGCACTCTGGATCAATTTTCTGAGCTATCCAAGTTTATTCTCCTTTTGAGAGTTGATACGAGTGGTGGAGTTCTATGACAACTACAGCAACTGGGAAAAGAGTAGAAGTGTGAACATATTTAAGCTACCAAATCCAGTATCCGTTAGAGTTAAGGTTGTTTACTTTATTGTTATTTAATCTTTGGTGTTTCCATTCCGGATATAATTGGGAATGAAGAAACAGCAATAGGTGACAAAAGAAAGTCGCTTGGTAATTCAGTTGACAAGAGAATAAAATAGTGTACTAAAGAATCTGAAGGAAGATAAAGGATATGAAATACAGTAGATGTAGTGCATCTTTCTTTACAACTGCGGTATCCAATCTACCGCTGTTGTTTGTACATGTGGTTCATAATTTCAGCTAATGCCGATCACGGCGAGTTCTAGAGCTCTGCTACGGTAGGATTGTGTGATAAATATTGAGTAAATACGAAATTTGGTCTCTGAAATTATAAGATCATATCAACTTAGTCCTCCACATTATCAATATTCCAAAATGATCCCTGGAATTGCAGAAAGTTAATCGGATTCGTCCCTCCGTTGAAATTTGCATGGACTATAATGACATTAAGTTGGTAATGTCAGGGATGTATTTGAAACTAAGTGAATAATGTCAAAGATGTATTTGTTACATTTTGTAATTTCAAGGATCATGTTGGAATATTGATAATATGGGGGACTAAGTTGATACGACCCTATAATTTCAGGAATCAAATTGAGTATTTACTAGATAAATATTCCTTAAGAGCTTGGCCTCGATAGTGTGGCAATAAAACGTTGAAGAACATTCATGTCAAATACCTATACCTTGTTTGACAACCGAAACATAGGTTAACAACTGACACTTCAAATTATCTGTAACTTTTTTTAATCTGAAATGAAAATGTATTCAACGCGAATCGGCCCTTAACAGGAATAAAACAAAATCCGATGGATTATCTTCAATTTGAGTGAAACTCATTTTAATCCCTTGCACTTTTTAAGGTTTTACTTTGTTGACTTATATTTTGTCACTCACCTGAAATCATGGAAAGTGGATGGAAATGGGTGATACTTTCACTTTGACAGCAAAACTCGTTGGCAAGTAAAATGAAATTTTCACATATGGATAAACTGTAATTCTTTTTTTTTTTTTTTTGTTACATAACAGGGCCAAAGGCTCAAAGGAAAACAACAAACGCAAAAGAAAATTAAATCCTTAAAATAACATTTTGCGGGCATAGAAGCACTCATATAATTCTTAAAATTTGGATTTGGGTCTAACTTAACCCCAAAAGTTAGCTCATGAGGTGAAGGTTGTCCCCCACTTATAAGCACTATTCAGATCATATCATTATCCAATATGAGATTTCAACACATCCACTCATGCCAGGACTGGACATTCTGGAGCGTGAAATTTGTAGGACTGGACATCTGTGGGTGGCCCAATGGATCTAGGACAAGCTGTGATACCATCTTAGAATTTGGGTTTGGGCCTAACTCAAACCAAAAAGCTAGCTCATGGGGTGAGGGTTGCCCCCCTTATAAGCACTACTCGGGCCATATCACTATCCAATGTGGGACTTTAACAATAATCATAAAAAAGAAGAGAAGCTAGCTCACGGTCCATCTGGATGAGGATATTCAGATCATGTGTTGTTAAGGTTAGACTATGATTAGCTAACAAATCAGCACAACCATTTCGCTCGCGGGATGTATGTTTAAATTTCACGTGCCAATCCATTTGTCTAAGCCTTAATATCCTTTTAAGCAGCTTACAAGGGCTAACTGTTTGCTGAGTGATCAAGTTGATTAAAGTCTGAATCACTTTCTACCTCCAAGAACTTAACCCCATCATGCCACGCTATCAACATACCAATCCATACTGCCACAACTCTACTTGAATAGCATCACAGTGCTCCAATATTCTCATAGAACCTTTCACCTAATGTCCAGTATCATCTCTAAACAGACCCCTCAGCCAGGTTCCCCCATATTGTTCTTAGAAGCTCCATCACAATTTTCTTATAAAATTGTATTTCTTTTTTTCTTATTGAACTGAAAATTGGTTCATTAAAGTAGGGTACATATGCTGGAAAATCGGCCCATGTATCTTGATAAAGGTGAAGATTAGGGTGAAGCACCTCACGGATGTTGTATTGGTGCACCATTAGTTTTATCCTTAAGATTTATTATTAAAATAAGGCTTAATGAAGTTTTTGGTCCCTATAAATATGGAGACATTTGCTTTTAGTCCCTATCTTTTTTTTTCTCTGCAATGTGTATCTCTAACTTTTTCAGTTTTGCATCCGGTCCCTACCGTCAAGTTGTCCCGTTATCTGCTGACTTGTCAAACGGATCTCTGATTCCAGCATGCCATGTGGCATTAAAATTAATATGTTAATGCCACGTGGCATTTCCGTAAAAATAATATATTTTTTTTAAAAAAATAAATTTGAAAATTGAAAAATTAAATATATTTATTTTTAAAATAATATATTTATTTTAAAATATTATTAAGTTAGGTTATTAAACCCTTTTGTTGGCCTTCTCCTTCCCGATTTTCTCTTCCACCATTAATGAAGCTTGAGTTCACCTCCTCCCTGCTATTCCTTCATTCTCCTCCCTCTTTCCTTTCCTTACTTTTCTTCCTTCCTTATTTCTGCATCATTCGCGACCATTGTGCAGAGATTTCGTCCTTTCCCCCTTCTCACCATGAGCAAGCATGTCGGTTCAAGCTCCACTGGTCCAGCTACTACGATTTGCGGTTGTGGAGGCAGGATCAAATTGCTCAAATCCAGGAGCATCGCCAGCCAGGAAAACTGTATTGGGGGTGCCCTGACTGGAAGGTATTTCAATTCACTTCATTTTGAATTCCTCAGTTTTTGCCCTAATTTGAAAGCCCTAATTTTAATCCCCAATTCACTCGACTGCACTGTTGTCACAGATGAAGGGCATAAAACATTTTTTCAGATGGGTAGATGAAGAGGAGGACACATCACCAGCTGTACATGATGACCCTTTGTTGTTCCGTGAAGCATCCATTGCTGATGATCTTCAGAAGAAGATACTGAAAGTGCAGATGAAGCTAGCAAGAGAAAGAAACAAAAACCAAATTCTGTTAGGCTTCTCATTCTTGTGTTTGGGAATTACAATTGGGTTTTGTATGTTCTATAATCTCAAATGCCAATGCATTGGCTGAGCTGCCTTGTAATAGATGAATGGAACCCATTTTATGTTTCAATTTAGTTATGTAATGAACCTATTTATCAGCATTAAGTAATGAATGAGACCTCTATGTTTTAAGTTATGTAATGAATGAGACCTCTTTGGTTTGTTGTCTAACTGTATTTCATTTTAATCTTGAGACCTATTTCAATTTCTTGTTAATGACATTATTAACCAAAGTTTCATCGGCAAACCTATAGAAAGTACAACATTTCAACCAATACAAACATTTCAACCTCATCTGGCTCTCTTCTTCTAAGCTTTTTGGGGCTTCTAGGGCCCCTTTTGTATTTAGGAGGCAACACCTCCACATCATTAGTGATGGGCCATTTGTTTTGTCTATTAATTGGGCTGATTGTTGGTCCATAAGTCATCTCATAGGCATCTCTTTTGTAGTAGTGATGAACATAGTTTTCAGGGGCCTCCCTCTTGAAGCATATGGCAGCAACTGCATGCCTACATGGAATGCCTACTAAGTCCCAGAAATTACATGTACAAGTCCATGCCTCAAGGTCCACTATGAACCTATCAATGAAGTTCATATGGGTGACCTCAAACTTGAGACCACCAGCCCAAGTAGGGAACCAATTCCCACTCCTCTCAATCTCTCTATCAAGTCTCTTCCTAGGTTTGGGCATCATATCTCCCTGATAGTTGCTAAGTTTTCCTCTAAGGGTAGCAAACCTCCCTATTAGGTATCTCCTGATCCACTCAAACATAGTTATGATTAGCTTGTCCCTTGACACAAGTATTGTACTGTTGAAGGCTTCACTTAGGTTGTTCATAAGCACATCACATTTTGGGTAGGTCTTAAAGGCATGTTTACACCATGCCCTTTTAGGGATCTGCATCAGCCATTCATGTGCCCCTTCATCCAGGGCCCTGATCTCTGCCATCTTCTCATTCCAGGCCTCAAGGTATGTGGCCTTGGCAGCTGCCATGATCAGGTCTCTCAGCAGTGTGGCTCCACCAAATCTTTTCTTCATGTTATTATATAGATGTCTCAAGCAGAATTTGTGTTCCACATCTCCAGGAAGCTCCTCAAAAACTTCATTAAACCCTATATCATCAGCAAGTAAAACATTAGTAATTTGCATTGACAAATATGTTCTAAATAAGTAATTTGCAGTAACATTAATCCCTATACCTTCTGCTGGTTCGAGATAAACACCCATCTATTACTGCTGATATCCCCAATGTCCTCTAATAGCAAGTTCAAGAACAACCTTCAGCTGTCCTTGGTTTCCATCTCAACCACTGCAAATGCCAAGGGGAAGTATTGGTCGTTTGGATCCCTCCCTACAGTAATCAGTAATTGGCCCCCATATCTTGTTTTCAAATGACAACCATCTACACCAATGAATGGTCTGCAACCATCAATAAACCCCCTTTTGCAGCCTTCGAGGCACATGTACTAGCTGCCAAATCTAGGTGGAATTGAAGGACTGGGCCTAACCAGTTGAAGCTTGCATGTGTTTAGTTGGTTTGCTCTCCTTAATTCAGCACTTTATCTCCAAAGCATAGTATACTATTTAGCTGCATCCCCTTCTACTATTTCCTTTGCAATTTATCTAGCCCTGAATGCAGTCCATATAGTGATACCTGTTGAAAAGGTTCTCCTAATCTCATCCACAATCTCACTCATCTTGTACTTATTGTTTGACCTCGCCTTCTCAGTCACAACCTTTGCTACCCAAGCTGTCTTAGCATTTTTGTTGTCAAAAACTCTACCACATGTGTGGTTGGGTTTAAGTGTCTTCATTAGATAAGTATGGGTCTCACCAACCTTACTAACATAAGCTAAAAAACCACATCCAAACTTGTACACTGCCCTTGCTCTTACATTATCATTCTTCACAAACTTTATGGTCCTTCCATTCATAACAGAATGCTCTAAAAGGGCATCCTTAAACTGTTTGAGGGAGGAAAATTCCATTCCAAGTGTAAACTTGAAATCTCTACACATATTTTCCTCTCTAAACCTCTTGACTCTAGCCACACCACCACTTCCATCAGAATCAGAATCTGCCTCTGCCCCACTGTCTAGATCATCACTTACATAAGCCTCATCAATATCATGCAACTCTTCCCCAATGTATTCAGACTCAAGGTTTAGTGACACAGAAGGCCCTCCAACACTATGTGTCCTCTGGTTTGTCTTCCTTCTCCTCCTTGATGGTGCATCAGTTTCCTCCCTTGATGGTGCATCAGCTTCATCCCTTGCTGGTAGTTCAGGGGATCGATTCACTGTTAGGTCCACTACATTGGCTTCATCCATAATTTCAGGCCTAGCTTCATCCCCAGATTCAACACTGTTACCAGTAGGCCCAACATCAAACTCATCATCCAAACCTAAGTCTCTTTCCTCCTCACTGTCCTCAAAATGGATAGCAATGACACTGTCATTAGAGTTAGCACTGTCCTCACTGTCCCCACTGTCCTTTGTGTCCCCACTGTCATCAGGCACCTCCTTCCCCTTATTACTATGACCGACACATTCAACCTCTGGTGCAGGAATATCAACAGAAGGTTGACTTAACTTGGACATAATGTCATCAACCGAATTACAAGGTAGCATGATAACATCTTCAATCAACTCAGGCTGTGAAACCTGGTGATGCTCAATAAATAAATCCACCTCTACTCCATTGTTCATGGCATGGTGGGCCATCTCCAAAGCATGGTTGTCCCAGCTTATCTCTTTCAAGTCAGTCTCCATGGCCCCACCACTAGGTTTCCACCATAACTTACCGGGTTCAGCATATCCAAGATCTTTAAGCAAGGAAAGGGCCTCAAAGTAGGACCACCTATCAGGATCCACATCCCTAATAGCATGGACCTCCCCTCCTACATAACTATTTGGAGGTGCATCAACAAATACCCCTCCATGATGTATCACAACAGTAAAAGTCATCCTACATTTCAAAACCAAAAACAAAATATTTACAAGGACCAAAACAATATATTTATAGCAAAGAATTAAGGATCAAAACAATATATTACTATATTTACAGGAGCCAAAAACAAAATTAGGGTATAGGGTTAATTAAGGCAAAACCCCAAATTTACATTGAGTGAATAACCTAATTTGGTGAAAGTAAAACTCTAATGAGACTTAATTTGACAATATATTACCCTAATGACACTTAATTTGATATATTAAACCCTAATTTTGAACCCTAACCCTAATTTTGAAGTATTAGGAAAGAAAATAGTTAAAACCCTAATTTTACCTCAATTAATTACCCTAATTAGACTAAAATAACCCAAAACCTTAACCCTAACCCAAATTTAGTAAGTAAACCCAGCCTCGAAACCCAAAAAGTAAACTCCATTTTCGGAACCCAATTCATCATGTGGTTGCCCACCATTAAAGAATATGAAAGTCAAACCGATAAAGCCAAAACAATGGTCCCCTACCATTAAACAATGGCAAGCAAGAAAGAATAAAATAATAGAAAACGACAACATACCAACGTGGGGAGAGAACGTTTTGTGTCTTCAGTGTTCAAGGACCCATAACCGCAAATGTCTTCTTCATCATGAACAAGTGCGTAGCCGCACGAACTGGAGGACGAGTTGAGCTCAGCGAGAAGGAGAAGAAATTTCGAACTCGACGAGAAGGTTTTGCTAGGATGGAGCTCGACAAATGGACGAAATAGGGTCCTTCAGGAAGATAGGGGGAAATTTAATAATATTTTAATAAAAAATGTTAATATTTGTTTTTATAAAAAATAGTTTACGAATTTATTTTTTTTAAAATATATTATTTTTACGGAAATGTCACGTGGCATGCTGGGATCAGAGATCCGTTTGACAAGTCAGCCATAACGGGACAACTTGACGGTAGGGACCGGATACAAAACTGAAAAAGTTAGATACACATTGTAGAGAAAAAAAAGATAGGGACCAAAAACAAATATCTTTATATTTATAGGGATCAAAAACTTCATTAAGCCTTAAAATAATTGAATGGTTTAGATTAAAACTTCATACGGGTTATAATGATCGAACAGGTAACACAAAAAATTTAAAAAGACAATTTAGTCCTTCACACCCACAACTTCAAAAACCTTCCACTGGACTCATCTGCAAACAATTGCTTGATGCCAGCCGACATGGCTAGCGGAATCGCGCTGGCGACGGAATGATCGTAGACGGAGGAGGCGCCTAGTGGTTAATTTCACTGCCGGTTGTGAAGCATTAGCGTCAAACATTATGATGGTCATTACGGTGGTCATATCACTGCAATGTTTCACAAAGCTGTTGTATTTTACCCCAACTGCAATTCTTGCTTCAATAATCATTTAAGCTCTCCCAGGACTCATAGACATCAACGAAGCTTATAACATATGGAAGACTGATAGGGTTGATTTTCTTGCTTGCATTAGAGCCTTCTTTGGGGTGCTGTTTGCGTCAGTGGAGATTAGTCTGCTAATGACGGTAACAGCACTTCTTTGATCACTTTTGTCTCTCACGAAGAGTGACTTTATAAACAGAGTGGATGGAGAATGAAGAATCGACGATGGAGTTGAAGAAATACTACTGTGGAATTGAATTAAAATCCGAACTTTCAGTGGAAAATCGAAAGAATAAAAAAAAGAGCAAAGACTCAAATTTATCCTTAATAAAAAATTATGATGACATTTTAGTCCCTGAGAAATAGAAAATATCAATTTGATCCTCAAGAATATAAAATGCGGGTCAAAATAATCCCTGACAGGAACTAAAATGTCCCTAAAAATTATCCTAAAAAGGATCAATTTGACCTGCATTTTACATTCTTGAGGACCAAAATGATATTTTTCATTTTTTAGGGACCAAAATGTCACCGTGATCTTTTGTCAAGGATCAATTTGGACCTTTACTCTAAAAAAAAAAAAATATTGTCGGCCTTGAAATCCTGTTTGGTTTTGCAGCAATGGCCAGGGGTGTTGGTGGCAGAAAAGGGGCCAAGTAGGATGGTTAATAGGGCACGTAGACAAACAAATGGACGTCGGAACTAAATCTAGGACTAATGTGTCCCGCGCTCGTAAATTTCAGGAACTAAATGATTAATTTTTTTTTCAGGAATTCAAAGTGGGGTCTCCAAAAATTTTCAAGAACCAATATGGGTCTTCACCCCTGCTTTTAAACAAAACCACCCATTACATATTGAAATTGTTGAAAAAGGCTTTTTGGTCAACATTTCTTGATATCCGCGGGTCATTTTGGACCCTAATTAATCTAAGGGCGTGTTTGAGTTTCAGTTGGTGAACGTACGTTTCACCAAAGCATAAATTTTCTTACTCTCACGTTGGATGTAAAAAAATTTACAACAGTGTCATCTCAAACTTACGTTTGCATTGTCAAACGGCCAAACAAACACACTCCAAATCAAGTTGTGAACACTCATGCAAAGTTCACTCGGCACCTATATTTTATTCACAAGGTTGAACCCTAGACATTATTAAGGGCAAGTGTTATAATTTCAAATCAGTCATCGACTTGATCAAAGCACTGTGTCAATGAGTCACTGGTTGAGCCACATGAATTGATATATGTCAAATTTGTAAATTTTGTGCTAAAACTAATATGTAAAATATTTGTCAAATGTGTATTAACTAATTGTTGTACCTCAGTGGCACACTTCTTTCTCATTAACTACAAGCATGTTGACAGCGTGGTAACATGTTTGGTTTCCGTGAACTGAGTCGTCGGTTCACACCAAAATTGCTTAATCAATTTAACCCCAAATTATCGCATCAACAAAATAATATAGATTGAGCTGCGATATTACCTAAAAAAGATGATGATGAGGTCGCCATAACTAAGATGTTGAATGTAATCTTGAATGGTGTGAAAGAGAGAAACTATTTCTATCCTACACTAGTATGCTCTTGCATAATATCAATGGGGTGATTGCAGGTACTATGGTAGCGTTTGATACAAATTTTATTTTAATATTCTCGGGAATGTAAGCATAAGAATAAAAGTTTTTCATATTTGGTACAAGTTTTAAAAAATTATTCCCAGGAATAAAAGATGCTCATGAATACAATTAGTGAATGAAAGTGGAAAACTCTATTCCCAAGTGTGGAGGTGGGAAAGAAACATCATGGGAAATAAGATTCCCGAGAATGTAGTTTTTCATAATAAAATATTCCATGAACCGAATGTCGCGTATGTTTGTTACGGATATTAACCTCCCCTTTGTCTATATTAATATTAGAAGGTACCAAACTTACCCATCGTGCCAAGTTCACACACAAGACACAATAATAAAACCCACTTATGTTTAATAACAATATTGATCACTATTCTAGTAGGTACAACAATACGCTCTAATTATTTTGACCTCCACTAGTTTTTTATAAAGAGTAAATATCCAATTTGGTCCTTGAAATTATAAGGTCATATCAACCTAGTCCCTCACATTATCAATATTCCAAAATGATCCCCGAAATTGCAGAAAGTTAATCAAATTCGTCCCTTTGTTGATATTTGCATGGACTATAATGACATTAAGTTGGTAATATCAGGGGATGCATTTGAAACTAAGTGAATAATGTCGGGGATGCATTTGCTACATTTTGAAATTTCAAGGATCATTTTGGAATATTGATAATGTGGGGGACTAAATTGATACGATCCTATAATTTCAGGGATCAAATTGGATATTTATTCTTTTTATAAACGATAATATATAATATATATGACCTATGCTAGTCCAGGTAAAATTAATTAAATTAATCTATCAAGTCACGGATGCACTATCTTTTCAATCAATGATGATGGACTATGAAAAAGCCGTCTATTAATGGTTAATTTAGTTTGCAGTTTGAAAAGGTAATACAAATCAGGATTTCTTACACAAAGAAGTTACAAGATGCTGCACTTTAGACCATGCTGAACCCCAACATCTACACCACTCATCCTTTTTAACTCTCCTTCCAAATGTTACTGAGAGGCATACTATTAAATATTAGACTCACAGTGACACACTAAAGCAAGACACTCCATTCCAGTCCCAATGACACTGAAAAAAGACACTCCAAGTCTAATGACACTGAAACAAGATATACTCAACTGATAAGGTGCACAACCCTTAGCAGTGAGTGCTTACACATTTATCCACACTTCATTTAAGCGCTCGGTTTCGATAGAGGAGGCATTGTACTGGGCAATGGTATAGGAGCTCTTATCTTGTATTGTTGCATAACTTTCATTTAAGTGCTTGTTTAGGCTGCTTATAAGAGCTTCGATTTCTTTGTTAATGTTATCATCCTTAGCAAAACCACTGAACTTCCTAACTGCTATGCGTTGAGTTTTCCATTTCACTAGCTGTAACTTCAACTCAGAATTGGGCTGCGGTGGTTTCCCCTGAAACTGAGCAGATACATACATCCTTACATTGTAGCCATCCCCTGGGGATGATGAGGCGACGCTCGTTAAGACAGGAGCAGTAAATGCAAATTGGGAAGAATTCATATTGGCACCATGAATGTATTGATACAACCTGGTACATGATAAAGATATAAACGAAATGGGTATGTTACTATGATACAAAATTAAACTAGCAAAAGAGGAAAAGGGAATTAAGTTGTATGCAGGGATATAGGTATGACACTTCAATAAATATCTATCTAGTGAAAAAATACACTTTACCTCCTTAAACTATGGGGTATGTACACATCAGTTCCTGGACTTCAGAAAGATGCAACTCAATCCCTAACATTTCTTAAATGTGTACTTTAGCCATTCTGTTAACTTTTCTGTGATGTGCTAATAGAAATAATTATGTAAAATGGCTAATGAGGCTTCCACCGGTGAGGGTTTAGGGAAGGTAGACGTATGTAACCTATCGCAAGAGAAGAGACTGTTTCCAGGATTTAAACCTGTGACCATAAGACAACATCTTTATTGTTACGTCAAGGCTCACCCTAAAATGACTAAATTAAATATTTATGAAGGTCAAGAATCAGGTTGCACATGACTACACATGATTATTTCTATTAGCAAATGATGGAAAAGTTAAGATAATGACTACAGTACACATTAAGGAAAGGTTAAGCATCAGGTTGCACCTTTTTAAAGTTGAGGGACTAAAGTGTACATGACCCAAAGTTAAAGGGGGTCATATGCACTTTTCCCATTATCTAATATACCACACATATATATTTAATGTATCTGTGTTTCTTCAAACTGAAAGAGAAATAAAATAAAACCTGTGAAAGCCGCTTTTGGTAGACTGCTCGAAGGAAGTTCCTAGGACAGGAGCTGACATCCATGAGGATTCATTGTAGAGTCTGATCTCAAAATCTGATTCAGACCGTATCACTGTGTACTTTGGCAATTCAATAGCGTGCACTAGGTGTCCACAGCAGCAACACAATATTGCTATGGACAAGAAGTAAAACAAGCACACGAATGTTGCTTCCATCTTCTGCTTGCCTCCTGTCTTTCTGAAGTCTGAACTATGAGCCTGCTTAATTCTACCTGAACTATAATATGCACTTGTACTTAAATAGGCAGAGCCAACTCAGAAATAAGTGGGGCTTTTGTTTCTAACCACATTATTTGTATAATGTCTGAACAAATAATGCTTTAAGTATAATTAATTTTTATTCAAGATTATCTTAAAATACTTTTGATACATGAAGAGTTAATTATGATTTTAGCCCATAATATTTAACCATCCCAAATTACGCTAGTTACTTGTATAATAACTAACTCGGGTAGAAAATACTAGTATATATTTTAATTTCTAATGGGCACTCTTACCATTTTCTTTTGAGGTAGCATTGCAAATTAGAATTACGAAATTAATAATTAATAATGTAGAAAATTAGTTGCCACGGTCTGCAGTTTTAGAATTAGATTTTAGGTCTAACTCAATCCTCAAAATTAGCTCAAGAGATGAGGATTGTTCAAGGCTTATAAGGACTACTTTGATCATATCTCTAACCAATGTGGGATCTAATAGGTTATGATAGCCTCTTAAAAATAGATTTTGGGACTAACTTAACCTTAAAAGCTAGCTTAAGAAATAAAGATTGTCCAACTCTTATAAGATTTACTTTGATCATATCTTTAATCAACGTGGGATCTGGGGATGGAGAAATGTGTCTTTTCCCCTACTGATGCTAGTGTAAAGTGCTGGAAGTTGGGGTCCTCTGCATAAACACAAGGATTAGGATTATGACTTTCAAGAATTATAATATATGCATAGTGATTTTATTCTTCACGATTTGATTTTGTTGTCTCCCACTTCTTCTTTGAAGTGACACGGCTACAAATGCTTTCCTAATTCAGCATCAAAACCAAAAATAGTAACTCCATTAGTATTCATCGTACCAGAAGAAACGCACAGAAGGAATCATAAGTGGGGAACCTCGGATTTACTGATTTTTACTTGGTACGGTGCAAGCCTAATCATGACTCACTTTGAGTTTTCTACATTATCTTCCCAAACTAAAGACAAAAGAATTTGAGGTACAGGAGTATGTACTGACAGTGTAAAATTTTTTTATACAGTCGTTCAATCAAATTTCATCATGTAGATGTTTGTTGAGATATTTGAGGAAGTAATATAAAAAGTGACATCATAGTGAAATCTGATTAGATGACTATATAAAAAAATTTTACACTGTCATTGCATACACCTTTAACTTAGAATTTTGACATGCCAAAGATCCAATAAACACTACCCCATTGTTAGGGAATTAATTAATGCGATCAAATTTCAAGTTATTGGGCCTATCTGGATCTGTTATTGGGCCAATTATTTAAGGTACAGGCATGACCTCTCATTTGACAACTACGGCCTCTTCTCTATTAATGACCATTTTCTTGACAGCTTTGAATGAGAGAATAACAAGACAACCTTAACTGAAACATGGAACAAAATAATACACTACAGAATGGACTAGAGAGTTTTCCTAGTAGGCGATATTTTTGTGAACAAAGTTGTATACAACTACTACAACTTAAGTACATCAAGTCAATCAAATAGCACAAATGATTTTTGAACATCCATATAGGGATAACATATGGTGTCCCTTTGTTTTTTTAATGTATTTTTGAAATCCGTGTATACAAAGAAAATAAAAAGTAAGTGAGAGATAGAGACAAAAAAATACAATATCACATACGGTATCCAAATTTTGATGTTCAAATAATACAACTGATCAAATAGGTCATGTGAGTGTGTGACGATGAGTGGGTAAAACCCAACTCTGAAGACATAAGAATAAGATGAATGGTTTACAAGTTTGGTGGACCAAGCCCGAATAGCTATCTTTTTTTGGTTAAAATGGTTCCATTCGAGATTCATTATTTTTATTGATGCCAACACTCTTCAAGGGCTTTAATTTTCATACTCCCTTTTCCAATTTCATATCCCCTTTAACCCACCAAAATTACCAACTCACCCTCCATTGCAAGTTTTTCAAGCGTATTTTTTTTCTGATTCGCGATTGCTCCCGTATGAAACCACACGGGGGTGTAAATGATTACACTCCCGTGTGGTAGCATACGGTTGTGTAAAGTTATATAAATAGGTAACCGTATGTAATCACACGGTAGTTAATGCTCATAAATAGCCCACCGTATACAACTATACGGTAGCATTGTTTACATAAATAAACTACCATATGCTGCCATACAGTATGTATATTTTGGAAGAAAAATATACTACCGTATGGAATTATACGGTTGTATATCAAATTTATCCACACGTATGATTCCATACGATAGTCTAACCACAAATTTTGATACACTACCGTATGGTATCATATGGTTGGCTAAAACATCAACCTACCGTATGATTCCATACGGTGGTACGGTGGCGTTACAAAATTTTTAATACATTATAGTTTCCGTAATGTATTAAAAATTGAATACATTACGAAAACTATGTAAAAAAAAATTAATACATTACGGAAACTATTTCCGTAATGTATTAAAAATCATTTACCTTACGGAAACTATAGTAAAAAAAATCATTTACCTTAAAAATTGAATACATTACGAAAACTAAAAATCATTTACCTTACGGAAACTATAATAGTTTCCGTAATGTATTAAAAATTGAATACATTACGGAAACTAATGTATTAAAAATTTAATAACGCCACCGTATGAAATCATACGGTAAGTTGATGTTTTAGCCAACCATATGATACCATACGGTAGTGTACCAAAATTTGTGGTATAGACTACCGTACGAAATTATACGTGTGGATAAATTTGATATACAATCGTATGATTCCATACGGTAGTATATTTTTCTTCCTAAATATACGTACCGTATGGAAGCATACGGTAGTTTATTTATTTAAACAAAGCTACCGTATAGTTGTATATGGTGGGCTATTTATGAGCATCAACTAGAGTATGATTGCATACGGTTGCCTATTTATATAACTTTACACAACCGTATGGTCATATACGGTTGTTTACTTACTTAAACTACCGTATGGCTATACACGGTAGTGTAGTGAACAAGCTTTCGTGTAATTATATACGGTAGCTTAAGCTTTTAAACATACTACCGTATTTGACTATACGATAATCTATTTATTTAAACAAACTACCGTATATCTCTATACGGTTGTTTATTTGTTTAAACTATCGTATATAGTCATACGGAAAAATACGATAGGAGAATGATAGTTTTGGATTTTTAAAAAATTAGGGATATAAAAATTAATTTTTGGATATGAAAATTAAAATCCGTCTTCAAAACCTAATTAACTCCTCCAAACCCAATGCCAAATGACTACATGCCAAATATTCTCCCAGGCTCAAATCATCGAGATCCGAGAAAGGAAGATGAAGGGTGTGCAGCAAAACCCATATAAAGAATACAAGTGGCCGGGTTGAATCTCAACACATGGAAAATCCGATTGCAACCCAACTATGACCAAAGCTGAGGATATATGGAGGATCTTGTTGCGGCCCAGCTAGAGTTTGAGTGCAGTATAGGGGTGCACCCAAAAAATAAAAACAAAATAGTGGCTCTCACATGTAATAGGTGTGTTGGAATATAGTTATGGGATATGCGGTACGGACATCTGATTGTCACTTTTTACATTATTATTACTATAATATTTTAGATGAACTCAATACACAGTACGAGATATAGCGAGTTTGGTATGATCATACGAGGTACATAGGGTTAATGAAAAACCCGATAATTATGTATTGGAATAACCACATGTGGTTGGTGAGTGTGATGGTGAAGTGGTGAAGTCCTACCTTTGAGAATGAGAAAACTTCATAATAAATAAATAAATTGATTTATCCAATTATTCCTATCTAATTAAGATATTTGAGTTCAATTCTTAAAAAGAAATTAGAGTCTTATAAACTGCATGAGTTTAATTCTTGCAAAATTAAGTTCAAGATTTTTTCATGAAACTTTAAATATTAGGTTACAAAAAGTTTAAGTTTAATAAAATAATAATGATACTAAACAAAAATTATAACCGAAAACACTAATATAGATCATAGTTATTAATCTTGAAAAGCGACGCGTAGAGGCCGACCCCTAAAACTGCTATAGTAGGATTGTGGGAGCGAGATGACCACTATTGCAAAGTATATAATACAAGCTAAAAAAATTAAAAATAGACATATGTACATGCTACAAAAATACTTCCTCCGGTTCCTATTATAAGCAAAAAAGTCCTAAATTTTTTTGTCAAATATATAAGCAAATTTCAACTACTTTCATCCTATTTAATGACATTGTTCCTAAAATACTCTTCATTTAATACCAATTTTTTTTTTCTATTAACTCAATGTGGGATGCATTTAATAAAAATTGAAGTTTTCTATGAATGTTACTTTAGGTAATACACTTAAATTTTTCAACAATATTAAATGTGATTAACCAACTTCCTTAATATGTGTGTTCCATTTAAGTTTTGCTTATAATAAAGATCGGATAGAGTAACAAATTACCCAAAATTACAAACAAACTCATAATTAATAATATTCAGCTAGACATACAAATCAATAACAACAAAAGTCAAAGATTTATCAAATCCAAATACAAGTTTGGATCTAATCAGAATTATCACTACTAAACTTGTAGATCTCTTCCCCTGCCTCTTCACTTTCTTCATCACCACTTTCTTCCTCTTCATCTTCTACAATTTCCTTCTATTTTCCTCTCCCTTAGAGAATGAATGTCTTGAAGAAGTAGTTTTCCTCTTCAATATTGTTTGCTGCCTATTGTGTGTTAAAAGCTCACTAGCCCCACAATAGCTCCCGAAGTCAAGGTGTCGTCTTCAAAATCTCCACCCATTTCTCCCACCGACCATTCATTATTATCATCAATGTTCTCCACAAGAATGAGATCAATCACATCACGGGTGTCAAAATGTTCTTTAAGAACTTGGTTATACTTAATGAAAACAAGTCTTGAAACTCAAGCTTATTTCTCTTCTTTGAATAAATCTATTTGATATGTTACAAAAAAGAATGTTAGTTTCACAACCACCACTGTATTAAACTTTATAAAATAAAATTAGTCAACATTTACTTACACGATCAAAAGTACTCCAATTACGCTCACATCCGGATGAACTACAAATCACGCTCAACACCTTAATCGCAAGTTTTTGCAACTTTGGAGAATGCGCTCCATACATCCTTCACCACTCAGTTGTGAATGCAATAACTTATTATCATTTATATGAATTGGCATGCAATTAAACTTATAAAAAAAATGCACTTTTACTTACCAGGAACTATTATAGTCCTTTGTCTTATTGTTGCCTTCATACCTAACATGCCTCCAACTCTTTTATAGATTGGCAGCTAGTTTAATGTCTTATCTATTTCTTCTTTTGTTATACTCAACTTCGCAATGCATTTCTAGAGTCCCTCCAATACTTTTGGATCTGAATCAATCCTTGGATCGTTGTAGAAGAAGTTTGGGTTAAGATAATGGCCTGCTGCATGCAATGGATGATGAAGTTGGCATCTCATCATCTGTCAATGGTAGCACGAATTTCCTTGTACTTATATATCTTCATCTCTTTTGATATCTTTTTGAATAGATTCCTTGGCCCAATCCATAGCTTCATATATATAACCCGTCGCCGGATTTCTTTCATTATTAACAAGCCTAAGAACATGCACAAGAGTCCCCAATTCCTTAAGAAAGTAGACCGCAACATTCCAAAAGGTAGGCATAAGTACAATGTATGTTGCCCTTTTTCTTTAGCCTCTTTAGTTGTCTTAGATGTAACGCCTGAGGCTGATGAGGGCGGGGAGTGATCGCCGGTGCATGAGGCATGGACAAGGAATGGCTCCTGGTAAGCTTCTAAGCAAAGGGATACATGAATGAACCAAATTCACATCGAAATGATTGGAATCCTGAGATTGTGCAGGTATGAGACTGCACAGTTGACGGAAGGATTATAAGAATTAATTTGTACTACCTATAGCAACAAGATGCATATTCTTTTCGGGAGCCCAGAACATAAGAACTCCATAGTTAAGCATGCTTGACTTGGAGTAATTGTGGGATGGGTGACCTTCTGGGAAGTTTCCCAGCAAGCGTGTAAGTGAGAACAAAGCATGTTGAAAAGACCTGTGTTGGTATGTAGGGACAATCGGCAGTCCGGGCCGTTACAAATGGTATCAGAGCAGACCTTTCCCAGTATGATGTGGTTTAGGGACGAACTAGACGAAAGTTGGTAGGCATGTAACGCCTGAGGCTGACGAGGGCAGGGAGTGATCGTCGGTGCATGAGGCACGGACAATGAGTAGCTCCTGGCAGGCTTCTAGGCAAAGGGATACATGAATGAATTGAATTCACATCGGAATGAGAGAGATCTTGAGGCTGTGCAGGTATGAGACTGTACAGTTGGCAGAAGACTTATAAGAATTGATTTGTACTACCTATAGCAACAAGATGCATCTTCTTTTCGGGAGCCCAGAACATAAGAACTTCATATTTAAGTGTGCTTGACTTGGAGTAATTGTGGGATGGGTGAACTTCTAGGAAGTTTCCCAAAAAGCGTGTGAGTGAGGACAAAGCACGCTAAAAAGACCCGTGTTGGTTTGTGGGGACAGTCGGCAATCCTGAAAGCAATCCGGGCCGTTACAAATGGTATCAGAGCGGACCTCTCCAAGTACGATGTGGTTCGGGGACGAACCAGACGAAAGCTGGTGGACATGTAACGCCTGAGGCTGACGAGGGCGAGGAGTGATCGCCAGAGCATGAGGCACGGACAAGGAGTAGCTCCCGGCAGGCTTCTAGGCAAAGGGATACATGAATGAACCGAATTCACATCGGAATGAGAGGGATCCTATGGCTGTGCGGGTATGGGACTGTACAGTTGGCAGAAGGCTTATAAGAATTGATTTGTACTACCTATAGCAACAAGATGCATCTTCTTTTCGGGAGCCCAGAACATAAGAACTTCATAGTCAAGCGTGCTTGACTTGGAGTAATTGTGGGATGGGTGACCTTTGTGAAGTTTCCTAGAAAGCGTTTGAGTGAGGATAAAGTATGCTGAAAAGACCCGTGTTGGTTTGTGGGGACAGTCGTCAATCCTGAAAGCAGTCCGGGCCGTTACATTAAATATCAATCACTCATCAAAAGTAAACATATTTCTAATGTTGCTTTTTTGTCTACACAACCTTTGCAGTGTGAGGAATAATGTTGTATCAAATCTTGTGACTCCATGCCTAACCAATTTTGACCTGCTTGTGAACTTCAGCATTGTCTTCAAAGCCAAAGTATGGTTGTAAATAAAGCATACAAGAGTGATGTCTCTTTGTATTGCCTTTTTAAATCAAGCAAGTTTTCCAATGTTTTCTAGCATCAAGTCCACACAATGTGCGGCACATGGAGTCCAAAACAAGTTCATTCTCTTCGTTTGTAACAATTTACTTAAGACCAAATTAAATAAACTTAAATGAGCAATAAACAACTAAGAATTAAATTTGGAAAACTACATTAGGGTAGGTTAAGTTCTTACAAGCAATACATAGTTGCTTCCATTGTCAGTCGCCACTTGCATGACATTTCGCTTTCCAATCTCTTCCACAAAAGTTGTCCAAAAGCTCAAACAATTTCTCTTCAGTCTTCATGTATGAAGAACTATCAATGCTCTTCACAAACATAGATCCCAACAGACAATTCACCAAGAAATTTAATAAGGTCCTTTTCTTTCTATTTTTCTATGCATCCGACATAATGGAACATCCATAATTTGCCCTTTCTACCTCATGACCCTTCAATAGCTCATTCATGTACTCCAATTCCTTTTTAAGGAATTGAACTCTCATTTCTTGATAGCTTGGAACCTTGAGGTGTGGCCCATAGTTTCCAATAGCTTCAACCATCAACTTGAAGCTTTTTGTGCACACAACATTAAAGGGTATTTCATTCCTATAGAAGCACCGAGTTATGTATTGGATAGTTCGCTCCCTTGCTTCTTTACCACGTGCATTGTTTATGCTTGTTTGCCTCTTAGCCTTTAATTCCTAATTGAATGGTTGTTTATGGCCTTCCAAGAAGAAGTAAATCCATGGGACCTTTGACCGTTTTCGCTTTCTTGCCAACTGTTACTCGATGTGGGTGTTGACCTTTTTCCACTTCGTCGGATATTAAAATTTTCTTGCGCCTCTTCTCCTTCGTCATCATCTTCTTGTAACTCATTCAAGTATGAATCTTTTGATGTTTTTTTATGCTCAAAGGCATCCTTAATGAGAATATTTTTTTTATAAACTTAAAGTATATTGAAATAGAGCACTAGAGGTGCTCTAACCCATATACAAGAGAACCAAAAACATAAAAAATAAAAGGACACAAAAGAAGGGGAAGACAACAAAGTGTAACTAAAATACTAAGACCAATCTTACCCCAGTATTGTTATTACACCAGCAAAAACCCAAAGAGGTGCACCATAAAGTCAGCATCCTCAAATATAACTCCTAATAACTCACTGATAGTTACCCTTGCACTTCCTCAATTTTAACTCCAAAAAAATTGAATGTATCTTCTGATATCAAGAGAGAAAGCCTAAACAAGCCTATTAGTAAAGAGACCGCCAGAACAAAAACTCTGTTAGCTTCACCCATCCCAAAGCTGCATTGTTTCAACTTTGTACCAACGAAAACCAACCCATACAACTGAGATTCAAACAAAACAAACTACCACACCTTTAAAGAGCCTAAAGCGTGGATTATTACTCAGCAGGAATCCCCATAGATAATAGATTCTTGCATCAAAACCATATAAGGGACTTACCACCACCAATTGATCTCTGTACAAGCATTAACATCTCCCCTCACTCCCATATGGTGCCTTTTCGCTCTAGTATACGTACCCACCAGTTGTGGTTTTGCCACAAAAATCACATGTGACACTCTTCTTTCATTCTTTAAAGTAACATTTGGTAGCTAGACGTGTTAGAATAACATGGAACATAATGAGTTCTATTTTATATTTGGTGTACGCATTTTATAAATAAAACAAACCATAACATAGGGTTAAAAAGTGAAATTTTTTGGTTGAACTATAAAAAAAGTAGAATAACAGACAACATAATGGATCACTCTATTTCATTCTCCTATGTCTATGTGTAAAGCTTATCTCTTTGTACTTTGACTTTTAACATTAATTTAATCTTAATATTTAATCTTAAATGATATAAAGTGTCATTAATTTAGTCTTTCAATCATATGAAATAAGAGAATACTAACGAGTGCCTTTAGGACATTATTTAAGAAATAAAAAAAAGATATTTTGTATGGAAAAATAGTGTATTTAATATATTAAAAAGTGTTACACTTACTTTTCCAAGACAAATTTTCCTTATTGATTTCTTAAACAATATCGTTAGGGCACTCGTTAGCGGAACCTTATAAAATATATCAAATTAGTCCCTAAATTAAGGTTTGTTGCACTCATTTCTCTTAATTATTTCAACAAAGAAGAAACACGTAAATGACACTTTGTATAATTAAAAAACTGAATTGATAACAAAATTTCTTAATAACTACCATGATGATGTTTGTATTCTTAGACTATGAAAATAAGGTTTGCTCTTACTATTATTTGTTTCGGACGATGGAGAAGCAGAGGTGGCACCTCGAAAGCGCCGATATAAGAGTCTAGTTAATTGAAATATAGGATGCGTTTGGGTATAAATTTTATTTAAGCGTTTATGCAATAAATTCTTTTTTAAATAAGTTAAAAACTACTTATTTTCATAAGCTTCTCTGACAAGCTTATGGAAATAAGCTAAAAACAGCTTATAGAAAGATCATAAATTATTTTCATAAACAACTTGTATAAGTTTAATTCCATAAGCTACTCTCATAAGCTCTCTATAACCTCTTCCAAACGTACCCATATAATTCAGAAAGTTAACTTTTGTAAGTTAGCATATACAAATCCCAATCGAACTCCTTTGGTCTCCACCATCTTGGAAGAGCTTTCTGCAACTGCAAGGAGCAGTTTTGAATCCATTTCCATGTGAAGTGATGGTTGAAGCACATGATTAATCATCATTATTTGGGAAATGGATCCACGGCTCCATCAAATCCTAATCATCCAAAATATTATGTATAAAAAAATATTAATGTAAAAAAATTGCACTCTTCTTTAAAACTTGTTTTAGGTCTCTCAAAAAAACAATGTTTTTTTAAAAAAAAACTCGTTTTATATTTTTTTATATTATCTTTTTGATATATTTAATACATCAACAAACATAAGCTAGCCCATTTTGCTTTAGACCTCAAAGACGTTGGATGGCCCTGGGTGACTGCAGGATCCTGGTCCCATTATTTGTCCCCAAAACTAGCAATATAAAGACATACCCATTCAAACCATGTATATAATGTTCGGAGCAACATCATGACGATTAGAGAGAAGAATGGCCCATGAGATGATGCTAGCATGCAGTGCACAATAAGTGAAGAAATGAGCAGCGAAACATTCTTTTCCTACAATCCCACTCTCCCAAATTATGGTTTAGCAATCACTCTTTTGGACCAATGAGATGGTGGGTAACATCTTTCAATCGCTATGTCTCTTTGCAAACCTGTTTAGGATTTACTTGTATTAACATTTTGAACTTGGAAAGCAGGTCATGCCCCTTAGGCTCCTTGGACAAAATCATTGCTTAACATCACTGTTCCATGCTTGGAAACCATTATTAAATATCGATCGCACCATACACATGCATTTTGGGTATAGGGTATCGAATTAACCTTATTTTAGAAGAGGAGAGGGAGTGTATATATGTGTATGTGTCACTTCTCACAGACAATTAATTGCTTCAGAGTAAACTAACGTATAAAATTAGAAAAAGGATACTCCTTTTCTATGTTCACCATTTAAAAAAACACCTACCATTCTTTCTCATGATTCTATTCTCTTCTTTTCATATGGGCCACTTCACTAATATATATTCCACTTTTTAAACAGAAAAAAATTCCAAAGTTAGGTTCCTTCATGCTATCCCGGCATGGAATATATATAATTCGCTGGGAAGGGGTAAGGGGATGGAATAGAATCTGGCGTTACTTCTATGATCTGTCCTTAATATATGTTGTCCTCCGTATAGGTTTCGTGATCTGTAATTAATTAACTTGTTACTTAGTTTAATTAAAATATGGAGGAAAATTCTGAAATATTTTCTTGCCTATCATTATAGCTCGATAAAAAAAGCTAAAGAGCTGATTAATTATAGTCATAATCTTGACGGCCAAGTAAAGGATTGAAGAGTTGATGAAATTTATGTACCAGCTTATTCAAAAATCTTATTCTCCTAACCTATATTAGATCCTTAATTAAGACAACTTATATTTAAGTGGGGTCAGATACAATAATGCAGAAGACTGTGGAAGTTGATCTTTTGACTTTGAATTGAAGCCCCAATAGCTGACGACCATAGCAAGGAACTCATAAGGACTTTTATCTTGGTAAATAACACTTGTGTATAAGGAATAGGTCATAGATTAATCATTTATAAGGAGTAATGTTACACACCCAGAAAATAAATGCTAAATTCATTGTAAGGGTGGTTGTTGGATAAGTAAAAATGGTGAGATTTATCCAAAAGTCAATGTAATAACTGAGTGAGAAATGTCAGTAACATACTCTCTAACACTCTCTTTCTAACACACTCTCTTCTATTGGTTGAAATTCATGTGAGTCCTACAAAGTTCAAGTAGGACCTACATGAATTAGTGTGACCAACATGAATTTCAACCAATAGGAGAGTGTGTGCTGGAAAGAGAATGTTAGAAAGTATGTTGCTAATACCCCTCATAACTCATTATGAAAGAAATGCTAATAAAAAAATTCTAGCTATCTAAATATTTCCATTAAGGGATGAATTCAAGGAATTACAGCCATGCATGTCATCATAACAGGCAGCTGATTTCTTTTTATTTAATTAAGATGTGAATGAAAATGGACAAGCAGCAATATAAGGGTTTGGTGAAAAAATCATAGAAAAAATGAAAGAGGCAGAAAGTCAAACTAGGTTATTGGACACAGAGGAAACTGATGGTTAATCATCAAATTATAAAATTGGTGAACTATATTGATCATGTAACTTGTTAAAATTCCTTTTTCTTTTTTTTTTGATAAATTAAAAATTTAAATTAAGGGAAGTCACGTCCCCGTGTAAGATCAGGAAAGACCACCAACCACTAGGAGGATTTATAGTAGAATTTACATATTACCTACCAACAGAGAAGATCTGAAAATCGAACTCAAGCCATAACAAGTGTGGGTGGAAGGCTCAACCAGATATGCCCACCCCTTCTTAAAATTCTTTCAAAATTACATTCCATTTTCACATCATATATTATGCGCCACTCCTTTACGAAGTTTCAAGGAATTGAACCCTGAAAAGCTCATTCTTCCTTTTGTTTTGTTTGAGTTATTGATCCATATAACCCTAAGAATAAAGTGAATTTGTCCCAGTCAATGTTGTCTCCAACACAAGTCAAACTGATAGGAGTATCAATTAGACAAAGTGGGCTCAAGGGTCAGGTCACTGCAGACAAAGAATTCTAGGAAAACTCTCGTGCTTTTCCTTTTTTAATTAGTCGTTTAGGTCTCAGTCCCTTCACTGAGCGACCACTCTGATTCTTCTATGATATGAACCCAAACAACTAAGTAGGATTAGGGAGTCCTTTCCTTATGATGGACCCGTAATCCCAGGACAAAAGGCGTGCCTTTGAACGAACTTGAAAAGTGTTAGGAGTGAAATTTGAGGCTTCAATTTGATTAATATTTGTGAAGATGAGAAGCTTTAAAATACACCTGTTAGATACCAACATGCGATTGGTCCAAGTGATAATGTGCTCGGATCCCTTAAACGAGTGATCAGGGATTCGATCCCTGACTCTTGCATATAGAGAAAATCTGGTTGGGAGAGGTCAACCTTTAAATGTCGCCCACCTGTTAGACAAGTGACAATAGATTTAAAAGTAGACAGTTATATTTTTTATCTATAAATACTAGTCAACCTGATGTACTCCGGGTTAGTTGCTTTGATTAGAAATCATACACATATTATCTTTAGTAGATTGATGGATTTGCATAAAGTATTTCATCCTCTTTAAATTCCAGCAATTTTAATTGTGCAGAAACCCAACTATTTGAATGCACAAACATGCATGTCTCATCAAATACATGCAGAAGATGCTCACAACTCAATCTATAACAACATATATACATGACTAATCAAGCAACGTTACTCATATATCAACAATATCATATAGCAATTTAACACCAATTTCATGCCCAAATCACACAATTTTAAAACATAAAATCCCAAAATATCATACCTCCGAATTTTCCCTAAAATTCAACATCAATCCAACCTACAATCAAAACCCCTCATCAGATCTTTGCACATTTGAAGGAGAGAAAGATGATGAAGATGAATTCCACGGGTCCAAAAACGCCAAAACCATGCCAAAATCCGCCTCTTGCTCTTGGATTGTGCACTTTCTTCCTCTTCTCTCCCAAGGGCTCCTCTTCTTAATTTTTGCTAGGGTTGCTAATGGTTGCCCATTTCTTTTCTCTAACAACTTATATTGTGCCGCTTTTACTGAATATCTTTGATTATAAGTTAACTCATAACTTACAATAAAGGTAAAAAGAGGAATACATCTCCCAAGCACATTAAATGTTTATTGTTTTACACATTTTTTTATTCTTATTTTGAATTGTTTTATAATATGCCTAACAAATTTAACATTTTCTATAACTTAATATTTATTCCTTTCACCGTTTGATAATTAAATAAGGCATTTTTTTGAGGGTTTTACATGAAAAGGACGAAGAAGCTGAAGTCCGGAGAATGACTCAACAACAAGGCCCATAACTTTGCAGTAAGTATACAAACAATCTTAACTAAATTTGTACTTTGTAATTATTATTTGTTAATAATTATTAGTAACAATCTTCATTTGTATTTCGCAGGAGCAATTTCATCAGGAGCGGGATAAGGTCCTATCACGTGCCTCAGAGGAGGAGAGTACTTCTAGTGAGGGCCCTACTTTTCGGCCTCAGTATATGGTACAAATTTTTTTATTTTATTAATAAAATAACCTTTTTCATATGTTGATTTCTGTTACAATTTTAATATATTTAAAAAAAATTATTTGTTGCCAATAATAATAAATCAAAAAAAATATCTAGTATTGTTTATTTGTTGGTAATAATAATTAATTTAAAAAATTATTTATAAAAATTAAAAAGGTTTAGCTACTAAATTGGCGAGTGTCTTTTCGCTTGCTAAAACGTGAGTCGGAAAGATATTTTATTTTTCAAAAAAGATAATAAACTTAGTGACCGATATGGCGGTCGCCAATTCAATCGCTAAGACACATAACAAATTTAGCGACCGAATTGGCGACCGTCATATCAGTTGCTAAGATTGATCTCCATATCATGTTACCAAGCAAGCAGCGATCAAATTTAAATGATTAGCAGCCGCATACTTCAGTCACTATTAGCAACTGAAAAATTTGGTCCCTATGAGCGATCGAAATGAAAATTCGGTCACTAAAAATTTATAGCCGCCACGAAAACGGCAAGTTTTTCCGGTCGCTAAATAGTTTAGAGACCGAATTTTCATGTTTAGCAAATAAATTGTTTGATCGCTAAACCAGTGATTTCTTGTAGTGTGAGTACTATATGGTATTCTCTCAATTCATTATTTCCTTATTAATTTGAATTTGAATTTAAATTCAAAGATTTTTTTTTTTTTGTACCATAACTTTTATTTAATTTTGAGTATTTTCTCCCTCATTTAAAACATTAATTGTACTTACGCTTTTCATTTCTTACATACTTTTTATAATGTTTTCCCATATTAAATTTGATTTTTTGAGATTTGATCAATTTTTCTTTTAACCCTGGGTCTTTTCTATCTGAAGGGTCTATTTGGTAAGTCACATCCGCTAGCTTATAGCGGATGGGTTAGTAATTATGTTTGGTAAGCACATTTGTCATTAGCTTATAGCATTTTTTCACGAGCTTATAGCGTTTCTTTCAGACTCTACTTTAAGTAGCGTTTCAGCTTATAGCTTATAGTGTCTCATTTTTCTTCTCCTTTTTATCCTTACTATTTTAGTTGAATTCCACCTTTACCCTCTTTAATAAAATAAAATATTATAATCTTTAAAATAGCACATATAATTTAACAAAGCATATAAACAATTGATAAATAATTTAAAATGAATTCACGTAGTAAAAGTGATAATTATTTTAAAATAAATAATATATATTACAAATATTTATTTTGAATTATACTTATTATCAGTGATTGACGTGATAAAATATTACATAAATTTGGATATATATATATATATATATATATATATATATATATATATATATATATATATAAACAACATTTATATAAAAGGTGAATTCTATGGTATGTCAAGGGTAACTTTAGCTTGTATAGGTGGTCCAATCAAGTTGTGAGAACCATTTGACTTGATCCACCAATATAACTCATTTAATTGAGGTAACGCATTCTGATTGGACAAGATAACTTTTATCCCAAAATTATTAAGGGTACCGGAGAATGCACCTATATAAAAAAGTATATGAATATGTCCTTCTATGTCGTTTTATCTTTTTCAGTTAGTTCAACCGTTAGATTTATGAAACACTTTCACATCAATAAGCTAGCTCATCCACTATCCGTTATCAACTATCTCATCCACTATAAGTTAGTTTATCCGTCAGTCTTTAATTTTATCAATCAGAGCCTAAGTGTCTAATTATATAAGGACATATTTTGTTGGTGAATATTACATAAGGACATATGAATGCATTTATATATTTCCATCTTATAAATATTGATATCTAGAGATTTGGCGTATTAATTTTTTATTTATTTGGCTCATTAATTACTTTTGCTTTAACTCAAGAGGGTTTTTTTTTTATCAGCACTAAAAAAAAAGACAGAAAAAGATTATTTTGTCTTTAATTACGAGTCCTTTCCCCTATACTTAACATATATTAATTGAATTTATTTATTTTCATATTAAAGAAAAAGAAATACATCAATTATATCATGGGACATCTATGCTAACACATTAAAGAGCATGATTTCATCACTATTCTATTAACTTTTTGGTAGATTGGCATATATAACTACTCAAAGTCTCTATCAGCTAGCGCCTGGGAGTTCAAGTTGTCAGTAATATAACCCAAATTTTAGTGTAGTAGGACGTTTTTCTGGGCTTCCTATGCATTGAAAGAGTGAATAAGTTGGATGGATTTTGTGGGAGATGTGTTTCCATGGACAAAATAAAAAATCTAGGAGTACACATTTTTGTTTTGTTGCTGGAAGAAGACAAGTCAAATGTGAATAAACACACACACAGATTTGGCAACAGAAACAAGGAAACAAGGAAGTTTCTCAAGCATGGATTTTAGCTGGTGTTTGAGCTCCCAAATCTTTTCTCTCCTTGTACATTTTCTTCTTGTTGCTTCTTTGCTTTGTCCTGTTTATTCTTCAGAATTTGGTAACCACCCAGTTGCCAATCAGACTTTTCGGCCAGAGGAAGAGATGCACAAGTTAAAGACTCTAAGAACTCGTCTTCGGCAGATTAACAAGCCAGCTGTTAAGACAATTCAGGTTTGTGAAAACTGAAAATCTTGAGTTTTCTTTTCTTTTTTTTTTTTTTTTTTTTTTTTTCTTTTTACTTCACCTTGTTACTTCCTCTATTTTGCACCATAATATTGGTGAGTGTGTGCTTGTGTTGTGTTCCTTTTTGCAGAGTCCTGATGGTGATATAATAGACTGTGTTGTGTGTCATCAGCAACTAGCTTTTGATCATCCTCTATTGAAAGGCCAGAAACCATTGGTAATTTTATTTTATTGTTTTATAGAAAGCTGAGGTATTAAATTAATTTCAAATGAAAAAGTTGATTTTTCTTCCTTTTTTTCTCATTCATATGGATGCAGGATCCTCCAGAAAGACCCGAAGGCCATAACCAAATGGGTTTTTTGAATGAGAATTTTCAATTGTGGAGCTTATCTGGAGAATCATGCCCTGAAGGAACAATTCCAATCAGAAGAACAACAGAGGAAGACATTTTAAGAGCTAGTTCTGTTAGCAGATTTGGAAAAAAAATAATAAGACGTGTCAGAAGGGACACAAGTGGCAACGGACATGAGGTATGCACTTTAGAACAACAACAAAAAGCAACATAACTGAAGAATTCACCAATAACTGATTTTTGTTTTTCGTATTTAAACATGTATTTGTCTTCTTAACTTTGAACTCAGTGATGAACTTCTACTTATCCTCTCCAGAAATAAACATAAAAACTGTTTCTGATCAAATCATACACAGTGTGTATCTTTATTTTATTGAGTATTTTTTTTGGTGGAAAGTTATTTATTTATTTTAATTGTGAAACATCTTCCTTTTTCTATTTATTATAGTAATTGCAGAATTTCATGTTTCTTCACTTGCTCCAAACTCCAAAGCAAGAGGGTCTTTCTATTATTCAGTGTGTGCTTTTACTATCTTTATCTTCCATAGAAACTTCACAAACATAATCAAAGTTGCAACTTAATCTCTTGTAAGAAAATTAATGCCATCTTGAAAATGAAGTAACAAATAGTTCTTGTTGCTGCACACTGCACAGCATGCAGTTGGGTATGTGAGTGGGGATCAGTACTATGGAGCAAAGGCAAGCATAAACGTGTGGGCTCCCCTTGTGGAAAATCAATATGAATTCAGCTTGTCTCAAATGTGGGTCATCTCTGGTTCATTTGGGGACGATCTCAACACTATTGAAGCTGGTTGGCAGGCATGTTATTGTAGTCATTACTTGCATCTTTATTATTTCTTCATTCACTTCCTACTATGTTTATCTTTTATCTTTCAAATATTTTCTTAAACAGATACCTTATATTCTCCTAAAAATCTTTCTATAAATCTTTTAGTGGATGTTTTGGTAAGATTTTTCCCATGAAAAAAAAGTTATTTTAGGTTTGGTTTAATTCGATATATGTTTAAAGACCTAATTAAATTACAAAAAAATGTTTTTTATTGAGAAAAAATTTGTTTTTAGAAATTAAAAGTTTGAAGCTTATTTAAAAAAAATTTAAATTATTTTGAAACCAATAATATTCCTCTCATCTTATCCCTACAAAATTAACTATCAAACAAATATTATTAAATTAAACAAATAATTTTATACCTTTTTTTTGTAATTTATTGAATAAAAGTGTTTTTTTACACAACCCAAACAAAATAAATTATCTTAAAATCGTTCGTCATTAAACACATCCAAACATAAAGTTTATTCATAGATGAATATTTGAGACGGATTTATAGGAAGATTTATATAATTTATTAGGGGTGGCAAAGTGGGTTGTGACCCGCGGATCAACCCGTCAGAATTTGACGGGATAGGTTGGGGTTCTCCACCCACCAACCCACTTTGGCCCGTCCCGTTTAACCCACCCGAAAACGGGTTGGTGGCGGATCGGGACGGGTTGACCCGCCATATTAAAATTTTTTTTATTAATTTATTAATTATTTAATATTATTTAATTTAATGTAATTGTTACTTTGAATTATTTTATACTACAAAAATAATATTTTTACTTTTGTAACACAAATTGTATATTATAAGATAAGATTATTCCAATTTTTTAATAACAATTTAAGAAAGGATATGAAGATTGCCAAAAAAAAAAGAAATGTTATATGATTTTTTGTTAATTTTTTTTATTTTTATAACAGGCCAACCCGCCAACCCAATTTATGTTTTTTTGTATTTGACGGGCCAACCCGTCAACCCACCATTAGGCGGAGTGGGTTGGAGGTTCAACCCATATGTCTAAAACGAGTTGGCCTATCCTGTCCCGTTTTGGGTGGATTAATGACGGGACGAGACCGGACGAGTTGACCTATTTTGTCATCCCTATAATTTATAACATTTCTTTATCTTAAATTAAATGCATCCTATTTGGTTGCATTCAAACGGCAGTTACCATGTTCAACTACCTACCTATCATTTTCATTCTTGTTTTTAATTTTGTATTTTAGCCAACGAAGCTAATTTAAAGTATTTTTAATGCAGGTCAGCCCGGAGCTCTATGGGGACAGCTACCCTAGGTTCTTTACTTATTGGACGGTAAGTGAATTTATCGAAGGAAAGGAGGTGGAAAAGTATACTATTTATTGTTATCTTTGCTTCAAGTGTAAGATACCTAGTGAGAAAAACTGCATGGAAAAGTTAAATAATTATTATTGACTATATATTATTTGCAGACTGATGCATATCAAGCAACAGGGTGTTATAATTTACTTTGCACTGGCTTTGTTCAAACCAACAATAAAATTGCAATTGGGGCTGCAATCTCTCCAACTTCTTCATATGATGGTGGGCAATTCGATATTAGCTTACTCATTTGGAAGGTAATTATCTGCTCATATTAAGAAATTGACTTAATAAAATTATGGACAATTCGATAGATATCTCTCTATGTTCCTTTTGTTCTTGTTTATACTTTTTCTTCGTTTTTACTATTTCTGTTAAATGGGTACACGCATTTTTTTATGTTGATGGGGAAAGTTAAGCTTTGTCACACAAGTCATATAAAACGGATTAAGGGTTCAAATATTTCTTGGTTTACAATAGTCCTTTTGTTTGAGAATGAATACTTTACAAAAATCAGCTTATGGGTCCCATCTAAAGGACAAAAGATTTGATTTTGATGGTAGAAGACTGATGCCTACCATTTGATTTGATTACATTTCAAGCTCTGCAAAATATGCAAATCCATAGTCAAATCCTCAAAGGAGCGGAAAAAAAGAATGGAGTAAAGGGAAAAATCTAAACTAAAAGGAATGGACAATTGTGGGCTATCCACTATTTTGGAAGTCTTCACTGCCATAGAATATGTCATAGCTCAGAAAAAGTTTGTTTAAAGTAAGTTATTTGTTTTAAATTAACCAAATGAAAAATTTATTCATTTTTATATCATTTATTAAATTGAGATTATAATACACTTTATCAAATTATATAAAAGCAGAAAAGCCAATGTTATGTAACTACAAAATTTTCAAATGAAAATTATTTATTTTAAAAATGTGAAAAATTCAAAAAACGAAAAACAAAGTTATAGTGCACAAATTTTTCTACAGTATCCCATCTTAGTTAATATGTGCACCATTTTACTCAATTTACTACTTTGGACCATTACACGCATGCACAGGTTGAACTCGAATAATGTACTGTGACTCCCTTATGCTTTACTTTCAAGATTCTCTTCCTTTTTCCAACTAAAGAGCTTCTGTTTCTGAGCTCCTCACCTTTTTTTTATGATTATTTTAACAAAATCCCAAAAAAAATTGCATATTTCATTCACCACCTTTCTTGCACTCTTTTTGACCCATTTCACTATCAAATTTTCGTACTGCTGGCTAACACGTTGATCTTAATGATTATGTCTATATATGTTTGAGTAGCTTTGCTTTGTCACAAAACAAGAGGGTGTGATTGAATGTTTTCTTTGCTTCATTTTTTGTACAGGATCCAAAGCATGGGAATTGGTGGCTTGAATTCGGATCCGGGGTCCTAGTTGGGTACTGGCCATCCTTTCTGTTCACACACTTAGGGGATCATGCAAGCATGGTTCAATTTGGTGGAGAAGTAGTGAATTCACTGTCAACAGGGTCTCACACTTCCACCCAAATGGGTAGTGGACATTTTGCTGAGGAGGGTTTTGCAAAAGCTTCATACTTTAGGAATTTGCAACTTGTGGATTGGGATAACAACTTGATTCCCTTGTCAAATCTCAGGGTTCTGGCAGACCGCCCCAATTGCTATGATATACAAGGAGGGGTTAATAATGTGTGGGGGAATTACTTTTACTATGGTGGACCTGGTAGAAATGTAAAGTGTCCCTAAGGGAATGAATGAATGAATGAATGATATTATAGAGTTATACATAGAGGTCAACCTTTTTTGTTTTTGTTTTTGCCATTTTTGGGTTTGGGTGATATGGGTTTTCCTCTGAAGCTCATTCACTGAGCTCGGTTCTTTTATTCTTATATTTAAATTGAAGTTCTTATTTGTTTATTTTTTATTTTATTTTCACCAAGAGGTCCTCCATTGTCCATTGAGCATACCATTACCACCTCGACTCTTTGTAAATCTAAAAGAGAAATAGCAAATATATTACCTTCACAGTTTCCCCTTCCCAATTGCGAAACTTTCGGGTCATTTTTCATTTTTTTGTTGTACTGGCTGAGAATAGAAGCTCGACAAATCGAGTTAATATGGTATTGGCCGAGTAACACTTAAAACACTTAAAAGGTTGATTTAAGTATTTATCATTGACATAGAAGGATAAAAAGGATCGAGATGGACATCTATGTATCCGAGTTGACACCATGTTTGAATATTGGAGATAACATCTTTATCTAAAATCTCAACGTCCTTATCCCTATAATATAGGATTATCATAAACGTGGATAAAAGCATGCATGAAACGACTTATCCCCTGAGAGGGTGTTAACCACCCGTGATTCTTAGAGTTCATTAACAGCAGGGAGTTATCCCATTATCAACAGAGAGAAGTAATCACACAAAACACTATAAATAGAGATCCACCCCCACGTTCAAGAACTGCATAGCTTGGATTCCTACTTGGGATACATAGGAGCAGAATCTTCATTTTGTCAAGCTATACAAACATCAATTTTTTTTCATACTACAGAGATTAGAAGAGAGGTAGCAGGAGTTAGGCAGGAGAGTACATTTTCTACTCAAGTATCTCGGACTTGAGATATTTGGTCGGAACATTAGTGCCTATTGTGGGGCTGAGGCAAACTTTCCCCGGTCACACTGAAATATTGACAAGATGGTGCAAACAAGGAGTGGCAATGGAGGCAATAGGAGGAATCAGGGGGAGATCAAGGGCGTGAAGCCCAGGAGACAGATGCAGAACAATCAGCTCATCCACCTGTTAACTTTTCTCTAGAAAACAACCCACTGATCCAAGATATGAGGGCTCAGATGGATGCGCTCAGGAGAGAAAACAAGCAAATCTGACCAGATTACCACCGTTTAGAAAGGGAGCGCGATAGGGAAAGAACAGCAATTTTCTTCCAATCAACTACCCAGGAAGGGACTATATATCATAATCATCCACCACATGAGGCATCTCATACTCATCATCAACCACATCGTGAGACGTCCCATGTTCACTGCCAAGAGTCAAGTAGGAGGGCAGGTGATCGGACAAGAAGCAAAATGGAGGAGATTCCACTATAGGTTGTTCCACCAGTTGGAGGTTCAAAGATTCGCAAGCATCCTTTTATTGATGGCATCATGGAAACCCCACTTCCACGAGGCTGGAAACCACTTGATATTTAAAGGTATGATGACACAATTGATCTAGAGGATCACATTGATGCCTTTGTTACGCGCAAGTTAATTTAATAACTAATGATGATGCAGTTCTATATTGAGTCTTTCCTATCTCTTTAAAAGGCATGGCATTGAATTGGTGTATTCGGTTGCCGCCAAGATCAGTTGACTGCTTTGACACATTAACTGCTAAGTTTAGTGCCCAATTTACTACCAGTCAAACTCATCGTTTGACCTCGACTGCATTGATAAACCTTAGGCAGGAGAAAAATGAATCTGTGCAGAGTTTCATGGATCGCTTTAGCAGTTGTCAGCTCGTATTAGAAATCTAAACTCAGACACTGCCCTTAATGCCTTACTAATGGGCCTTAAGTTTGTCCTTTCCGATCACCTGGCTCAGAAACCACCTGCAAACATAGATGAATTACGTGAACGTGCAGCTGGTTACATCCAGATGGAGGAAGTCGCGGACTTCAAAGCCACAACTCGTATTGATCTCGGAGGATCCCAAGCAGCAAAAGAAAAAGTCAAGCATAATAATGAGAAGGGAAAAGCTAAGGTAGATCGGCTTCCAAAAGGACCGAAGTATGACTTTAATACCCCGCTCAATGCTGGCAGAGCTCGGATCCTTGAAGAAATTTGCCATTTGGAGTTAATACAACTTCCTAAAGTTGCTCAGACTCCACCAGATGTAGATCAGAGTAAGGCATTGTCGGGATCACCATAACTATGGTCATATCACTAAAGAATGTTGGGGCATGAAAAACAAAACAGAAGAGCTCATCCAAGAAGGGCATTTGGCAAATAATTTTTAGAGAAATAATGTTGGCCGACAACCATACAGAGGTCGCGGACGCCAAGGAGGACGAGGTTAAGGTGGATGAGGGCAGCAAAATAGTGAAAAGGAAAGAAAACATCATAATAATAACAGAGATAATGATAAAATCGAGGTTTTAGGGGAGTACTAGGGACTTATGGGATTTTGAACTTGATCGATTTGTGCAGCTTCATCATCACTGTGATACATTGCTTCCGCCATTGGGAATGATTGAGAGAAATGTTAGGTCTCCCAATGTCTGTCAGCCTTACTATGCGTCAGCTAGTTTGTGCTAAGCGTGTGACCTTTGTGTTTTGATGTATCTAAACATTTGATTAATGATTTAAATGAACACTGTGAACATTGCTGATAATCTACTTAAGGGTGCAGGCTATCAATCCTTCAGGGATCTCTAAGTCAATGAAACAATTTAGCAGAAGCTACTCAATAGCAATAAAAGATATTCGTCTGATAAACAAATATATCACGCAAACTTTCAAGCATCTATCTAAAAGTTATGAAGACTAATCAACGACAAGATCTAGACAAGCAAAGTCAAAGATTAATTTCATCTATCTTGAATGACTGGAAAATGAAGAAATGATTACATCGGAACAAGTTAGATCACAACAGTATCAGGTCAACAAAGCACTGGAAAGTTGAACATCTTATGATCAACTATCTGAATACAAGCTGAAGCATCTGAAGAATGATCAGAAGAAGAATTGTCTGAATCAACAGAAATGTAAATGAAGATTTGTATTGAGGACCAGTTGATTAAGTTTATTGCTAAGTCTCTAACAAGAACAGACTGAAGATGCAACTAACATTCTTATCTGAAGAAGTTCTTAGAAGAGATAAACAAAGCATCTATGTAGCCAAACAAAGAAGCGTCTGATAAGACTGAGCGTCTGTCTAAGAAAAGAGACAAGACTATCCTCAAGCGTCTACTCAAGAATATCATGTGTAAGACAACACGTAAAGCAACGTTCTTCTAAGCGTCTAAAGAAGAATTCATTAAACAAGCGTGGAGGGAAGATAATTCATTACACATGAGTTGGTTGTAACTAACTAACTAAAGTCTAACTAACTTAATAGATAATAATAGTACATGACTAATTGTGCATCTAGGCGAAATATTGTCTAATAGTGGAGGGAAGAGATTTTTATAAACTTTTCTTACTCGGTTCAATTTTTTGAAAGGGAAAGGAATGAAAGGGGAGCAAAATCTTTCCTCACTCAATTTTGGTTCCCCTCCAATATTAGGAGGATTTGGAAGGGAGTTAGTTTAAAACATTCTGAATATATTGACTAAAATATTCTTACCTACTAAAATAAAAGCCTAAACTAACTATTAACCCCCAGTAAGCCTATCTAAAATGTCTTAAATTTCTTGCCCATGTTTACTACAATGTAAGGTCATGGCTAGGGATGGCAATGGATATTTTACCCAGTAGGTACCCGCAAAAATTATCCATAATGGGTGGGGTAAATACCCGTACAATGGGTACGAGGGCGGGGACGGATAATTACCCGCAAGATTTAATGGGTATGGGTGCGGGTACGGGTACATTAGTACCCATCCCATACCCGCATGTCTATATATTAATATTTTAAATTATTTTATATATATATAATATATTAAACTTGGATTACCTCTATGGTAATCCTGGAACTAATTCCTCAGTGTGAATGATATTTTTCATTCGAACCTACCATATGTAAAATAGACATTATTGCCTTATTATTAGATCAGTGAACTTGTTTATTGTGTAATTGGATCAATTGCCTAGAAAATGTTGGAATGGCTGATGGTCGAAAACTATCCTAATTCATAGGTTTGTTATGCTGTGAAATTATGTGGGTTTCAATTACTGAAATAAATAAATATATATATATAATTAAAACAATTGATTAAATTGAAATGAAAGTTAGCTTATTACTTTCCTATTATTCATGAGTTCCTAGCGTCGCTCAGTTGTTCATCACTTGAGTTTAGGTCCTCAAATTGAACTTCCGTCTTTTGGAGGGACTTGACTTTTGTTCTTAACACTATAACGTGTAATCTAAAATTCTAAATCCATATTAGAAAGAAAGAAAGAAAATAAAGCAGACAAATTCATAACAATATTGCACAGACTGTCACAGAGTAGGGCCATAATCAGTAGAGCAATACTTAGGCCATTTAAATAAGTGTTCGCTCATTCATATTTCCTAGTAGAATTAGAGTGCTCCCACGTGAATATGTCCAACTTCATATTGTTTTGGTCTGCATTAATTACCGGCTATCTTTTCCTTAAAGTTTACGTTACTATAGTTGCAGCTATCATTCAAGCAACGTATCCTATGGTCCTTATCAATCGTTGGAAAAAAGCTTTATATATTATATGCCTTCACACAACTGGGATTTCACTAATGATAACGATTAACGACTCTGCTAAGGCTCTACACACACGCAACCATGTTTATGCACAAAATACAAACAACAAAAAAGGTAAGATAATCCCGTTAATTCCTCTGAGTAACATATAATTAATTCTTGCAGTGCTCGAATGTCAACTATTAACTATACGTAGTACGTAAGATACAAATATATTATATAGTTTAAATCATTAAATTTAATATACTATATATTGCGAGTCCCATATCGGGTGGTTAACGAGCCTGACCGTTGCTTATATAGTTGAGTAGACCACCCCCTTATAAGCCGATTTTTGAATGGACCATTCGGATGCCTGAATTCTTCACATGGTATCAGAGCTACGTTCTGCCCAATGGTGTGAATAATGCCGCTAACCCTCGCTTGTTGTGACGAACCCAGGCTCAAGAGGACATGTTGCGAGTCCCATATCGGATGGTTAACGAGCCTGACCGTTATTTATATAATTGGGTAGACCACCCTCTCATAAGCCAATTTTTGAGAGGACCATTCGAATGCCTGAATTCTTCAATATTGAAATGAATAAAACAAAGAAACTGCCGATTAATTATTGATTAAGCACGAACGAGTAAAGAAAGAATTTGACTTGGAAGGCAATTTATAAGTCAATGACACTGGCCCAGATCATTTGAATAAAGTCACCGACTTATATATGGCACTGGGTACCCTAGCTTTCGCATTCAGTAAGTGCTATATAACTTAGATTGCAATTAGGGGTGAGCTAATTATTATATTTTGGTGCTCGAGCTAGAAACTTTTTATTGAATAAGTCAATAAGAATACTATTTTACTTTTGGAAGCTAAACTAAAAAAATTATATCTTTTTAGAAAAATTACATATATAAAACTTCAATTTTAAAATTTTTAAGATAACTATAACTACGTTTGCTTCAAAAAAAAAAAAAAAACTGTAACTACGTACTACATAATAATATTATGCGCTGGCCACTGCAAGAGTGCATCAGAGATGGGTTTAACACTTAAAATTGAGTTCACCTCCTCTCCAGTTACTAGATTAATCCATTAAGAGAAATAAAGAAATAATATTATTTATTTATAAAATATTATTATTTTAATATATGTATCAATCTCTCTCACTGTATTAGAGAGGATCTCCATCCCTTAAAATTCAACCGATGCTGTCTGAAAGAGGATGTACATACTTGACTTGGTGACATTACTGATGGAGACGTGGAGACAGTGTTGCTTGATGATCGACTTAAGCTTTCCTTTCAATTTTTTGTTGATTCTAAACCATTATCACGACGCATCTAATTGTAGTTGCCTTTCTGCAGCCTCTTAATTTAGCACACCAACCAGTACAAAAGGTTGCTGACAATAATCGACCCCTGGAAACACTGCTTGGTTACTTGGGACATCCATTAAGACCGAACCTCTAAAATGACTTGAAACTAGGGATGATAATGAGTATCTTACCGATATATATCTATAAAAAAAATTCATGATAGATAGGATAATTACCCGTACAATGAATACAAGGACGGAAACGGATAATTACCTGTAAGATTTAATGGATATGAATGTGGATTCGACTGTATGAGAAACTTAGTACCCATCCCATCACATAATCATATATCTATATATTAATATTTTTTAATTATCTTACTTTATATATATATATATATATATATATATATATATATATATATATATATATATATATATATATATATTAAACTTGTGTTACCTCTTTGGTGATCCTGAAAATAATTCCTTAATATAAATGTTTTTCATTCGAATCTACCATATGTAAAATAGATACTATTGCCTTGTTATTAGACCAGTGAACTTGTTTCTTGTGTAATTGGATCAATTGCCTAGACAATGTTGGTTTGGAGTGGCTGATAGCCGAAAACTATGCTAATTCATATGTTTGTTGTACTGTGAAATTATGTGATTTCAATTACTGAAATTTACTGCACGGATGAAATATATATTGAAATGAAAGTTAGCTTATTACTTTCCTATTATTCCGGAGTTCCTAACGCTGTTCAGTTGTTCACCACTTGAGTTCTTATCCTTCATGAGTTTCTATTCTTCCTATTCCTATAGTTCCTAACATAAGACTTTAATAATGTTCTTTTGTGTTATATACTATCATAATATTTGTTTGAGAACATGCTAAAATACTATACATAGTTATATACTATCATGATATTTTATACTTTAATAATGTTTTTTTATTTATTTATTGATTTTTTTAGTTAATTATAGTGTGGGCAATAGGTGTAGATATGGGTACTTCAATTGCTATCCACAACGATATGGACCAGGATACGAATATTTTTTTAAAACGCGGGTATGGGGACGAATACTATAATATCCTATCCACACCCTACCCATTACCATCCCTACTTGAAACTAAGTTGAAGAGAATGGAAATAGTAGTGGTAGTGGGTACCGACCCAAGATTGATTGGAATTACAAAAATTATGACATATTGGTTAAGTGTTGCATTAGGCAAGTAATAACCAGGAATAGGCCGCACACTCAATTTAATCAAGTAGGGTGGAATATTTTGAGAAAAGACTACTAGGCATGGACAAAACTTATTTGGAAAGGAGATTGGTGTTGGAAGGGATTATAATAAACAAACTATTGCGACAAGTGAAGACAGCGAGGCCAAGATGAATGTAATTTCACATCTCTAATGTCATTATATATATTTATTTACTTGATGTTTAAAATATTTACTGACTTTAAATTCTTTTATTTTAGGTTTATCTTGAGGTTACAAAGATCAAAGGAAAGACCAAGAATTTTGGCTGAGATGAAGATCCGTTTTTAAGAATACCATGTCCATTGGTTATGCTACATGGACAACATCTCAGGACCCAGAAGAGGAAGGAGGAAGAAATACTAACCAAATAAATACATCAATGATCGAGGGACATGGTTTTGAGGATCTAGGTTTGCAAGGGGATGAGTACAAAGGCATTGAAGACCTCATAACTAATATTGGAAGTATGGCTACCCACAACCCTGTTAAATGAGAATTTAATCTTATCCATTTATGTTTATCTGCTGGTTATTATTGAGCAAATTTATATAACACTAATAATGTGCTCTAAGATGACTTCCCTGTCTACAATATCTTTTGTGGTTGAAGATCTAAGGCTATGTTTGGGAATTTTGAAAGAGATGAAATAAAGTTGTTAGTAATGGATTGATTAGTGATAGAGTGGATTGAAGGTAAACGTATATCACTCCATTGTTAAAAAATTTAATGATGGAATTGAGTGAGATCCTAAACCTTCCAATTTAAAGGGTATAAAAATTGGAGGGTTTGAATGGGATAGAGTGGTTTGGCTTATCATCCTAAACCATACCACTTCATTACTTAATAAACTTTTAAACAATAGATTAAAACTTGAGTTAGGATCCTCCCCATAAGAAATGAAGGTTCCATTTAAGAGAGATAGACAGAAAGGTAAGATTTGCATCTCAAATTTTTTTTTTATTATTTAAAAAAATTTAAATCATTAAAAACCCTGTGTCTATCTCTCTCCTAAATGGAGCTCTCCATTTCTTTTGAGAAATGGAGAGGATCCCAACCCAATACTTTTTAATCACTCCACTACATTACTAATCACTCCACTTCATCCTCCCAAACATAGCCTAAATTGCATTCCTTAGATGTAAAATCATCATCTACCTGAAGCCTTTGAATTTAGCATGTTAAAACTGTTCGTCACCTTTTCTTTAACTGCCCTGCTGCAGTGCTTCCCTGGTGTCTTCTATATGCATACTGCATTCCTGTGTTTTGAACTTCTGACGTAATTCTATATTTCTGCTGTTTAAAAAGTTGGTATAAATCTTTCTCATCAACAGAAAATATCTATAAATTCGTAATTTCTTTATTTGATGTTGTATTGCAATTGAAATTATATGTTGAAATGGCGCTTTCACATATTTTACTTCTTATATATTCATTTTCTCACAAGCAAACAGTAAGTGTGACATACATGGCCTAACCTGTGCAGGAGAAAAGTCCATCCCAGCTACAGCTACAAGAATTTATTTTACCACCTTACAGCTAATACTTACAATCATATATTTTGTCCAATATATATATATATAGACATCCAAAATATTAAGTAGTGATAGGTTTCATAATATTGAAACCCAGTGACTTAGTAGAAATATTGCATTGGTTACTTTTCTCTCAAGTCTCAACCTTCCCTGGTATTTCGTTTTCATATTTTACCTCGAGATATTAATTATATCTTCAAAAATCAAATCAATGTTTCTAAAAGTAAAACGGATATGAACTCACCTTTCGCTGACTGAAAAGCATGCATTTTCCTTTGACTAGCACGAGGACCAGAGGATTCGGACATATGGCAAATTTATGCAGCCACGCACCCCCAGTGTTTCATAATTCAATAATCAAACAAGAGGCCCTCAATGGTCTACAGCAAGTGCCGCTTCCAAAAGGTTTAAATTGAAGTACTAAATTTTATTACCAAAGCAAGATGAGTAGAAAGACCTCAGCATCTTCATTTTACAGCAACCAAAACTTCAAGTATGAAAGTATCATGAATCAGACAACAGAGATAGCCTCAAGCAACTTCTGGGTGTCTTTATTCACATCCACATTCTCCATCTTCAATCGCCGTTGCAATGCAGAACTGGTCCTACCAGCAGCTGCATAAGTTCTAATCAAGGATTCAAAGACCTCTGCCCCTAGAGAATCCACAGATTTCTTCAAGATCTCTAGAAATTCTTCTGCACCATCAACATCCTTCTCTTGCTCAAAATGCCTCATCATAATACCAATGGTCTCTGAAGATGGAACCCACTTATCACCATTCCCTCTACCAATTGATATTGCTTTGTCTAGACAATCCACTGCCAACTTAAAGTCTCCTTTTTGCAAATGATAACCCATAAAGATCTCACATGTTTTAGCATTAGGCTTGGCACCCCTCCTGCGAGCACGCTCCTTGAGCTCCTCAGCCTTCTCTAGCATATATAATTTTGCATATGCTCCTATTAAAACATTAGCAACTCGAATATCATAAGTGGAGCAGCCAGATTCCCATTCCCGGAAACATTTTTCTGCTCCTGGGAGATCTTTCAAGTTAACCAACACCTGAATCATATTCAGATAGCTTATGTTTGCAGTTTTAGAAAATGCCAGCCTAAGAGAACGCCAGACCCTATAAACCTCAGATATGTTACCTGTTCGCCCATACAATGTAATTAGAAACTGGTAAGCAGAAAGATCTTTGCAAGCATTTCTCTCCTCCAAATCCTTGAGTGCCACTTCAGCCTTCTCAAACAAGCCAGCATCAACAAAAATAGATGCTAAGTTGCTATATGTTGTCCAATCTCCAGTGACCCGACCATCCCTCTTCATCTCATCAATAACCCTTTCAACCCCATAAATATCATTAACTGCAGCAAGAGCTCTCATCCAGACATTATATGTGTAAGAATCCAGCATGATATTGCTAGCTTTCATTTCTTGTATAATGGATGGAATCTTTTCTGGTTGTCCTACTTTTGTATAGAGAGTCATAAGGCTGTTGTACGGCATGGAACTTAATGGAAGGCCGAGCTCCTTCATCTTTTCCATGAGACCTTCTGCTTTCTCAGTCACAAATTCCTTGCAGTAACAGTTGAGAAGGGCACCATAACATAGATGATTTTTTGCTGATTCAGGGAGATTAACAAAATAATTTTCAGCAGCAGCAATACCTCGAGCTTTTGCAAGCAGATCAAGATGTATAGCATGATCACTGACAGTCTTGTTCATGTTCCTCTTAGCCATGGTTTCTGATAGCTGTAACACGAGAGAAAAAGAGCATTTTTCCATAAATAAAAAGAAAACAATAATATACTAACTATGATGTTTAGATTTAGAGCTTGCATAGTTTTGTTCTGGACTAGCACACTTGATCAACAACAACACATTATGGAATTAAAATCACAAATAACACAACTCATAACTCAATTTTGAAAGAATTAATACAAAGTGAAATGTCTTATTTTTATTTGTATTAAGATACTATCGTTTTCCTTAAAAATATGATGAAAAGATTCCCAGTCTTTTATTTATGTGTGCCGTGTGCTTTTATGGGAGCAAGTTGCCTACAAATTCCTATTATTAGTTCACTGACACTTATTTAGAAGACTGTTCCATGATCAACAGCATTGCCCCTTCCACATTCATAGATAATAACAACATAATATTATAATTATTCAAAATTGAAATACACTAAACAACTACATTAATACCAGGACCCTTTTACCCAATCTCACTTTCAACACACATCATTTGGTTAGCAAGTTGAAACTAACACGGACCTCCCATGAGGTTTAGCTTAATTAAACACAGCACCTTTCTTGTTCTAAATGTTAGACTAACCTCCCTTAAGTTTTATGTTGTCATTACAGTTACTTCCACCGGAGGAGTGATAATTGATATTAATTTGACACCCCCATAATGGAGTTGAGTGTAACTTTTAGGCAAAATAGGTTGATTGGTCATATATGTTTTTTTACTGTTCACATCAGTCCTATAAGTTTTATTTTGTTCAAATTGGTTCTACACCTTATGTTCCGTTTTCATGTTAGTCTATTCCGTCAATTTTGACCTAACGCCATCAGTTTTGACACCTGATGTAGCTATCATGTTAGTCCGACACGTGACTTTTGATCTGACGCCATAAGGTCGAATTTGACAGATAGGACTAACGTGGAAACGGAAAATAAGGCGGAGGACCAATTTGAATTTGAATACAATAAAACTTATAGGACCGATATAAAAAGTAAAAAAAAAAAATACGACCAATAAATAGATTTTGCCTAACTTTTAAAAGAAGAGGGGTATCGAGTGTAATAATAATAATAATAATTCCTGCTGCATACCGGATTCAATACCAGATATTAAAAAAAACAAGAAACATGAGTAGATCCATTTCGTCACTGATAATTGACAAACAATACAAATTCAAAATAAGCTAGAAATTGTTTACTTTCACGACACAAAAAAAAAACCTTGAGAGCAGGGCGATAGAGTTTGCGAGCACGAAGCTTCTTGAGGGTATCGCCGACCTCCCATTTGTAAACGCGCTTTCCGCTCTTGATGAACTGGTTCAGCTGCTGCCGAACACTGAGCTCAGAGGAACCTTCCTTGAAGAGCTTCAGGTACAATGCTTCTTCCAAATACTTCTTCGAACGCTTCACCACGCTCTTGCTGCGCCCGTAATTTTGCATCATCGACATTGCGAAATTGCTGCTTCTGCTTCGCGCTCCGAAAGATTGGAAAATGTTCACACGAGAAGAAATCAAACCCCCAAAACCCTAATTCTCACGAGAAGAACGTGAAGAAGAAAGGTGCAAGAAAGGATTGGGCTGACAGAGTTAGCTCTGAAGGCCTGGGCCCAATATAATCTGAAGGTTATTTTTTACACCACAAATATTTCTCATACACCACAAAAATTTTAAAATTATTTAAATATATCTAAAATACCCTTAACTATCTTAATACATCTTATAACATATATTCAGAAATACACCACTTCCCTCCCCCTCTTCTTACTCTTTCTCTTTTCTCCCTCCTCATACCCTCGTTGAACCGAACCCGTTCTCTGATCCGACAATAAGGCAAAGAATTGTGCAGGATTATGTGCACACTCATTCTTGGCAAATGAACAACGCAATTAACAAAGTCCTAAACCAAATCCAAAAATGACATGATTTACAGAAACCTCCCATTACCTATTAAAAGACACAGGTTTGGAATATATTTCTTTTCTATGACCTGCAGCTCCAGAAGTTTAGTCCTAGCTTGAGTGCTTATCTGATTTAGACATAAAAAACAAATGAAAACACCACACCATTGCAAATATCAACACTGACATCCTTAACAACACTGGTGATTTCTTCTGAGGCTTTATAAGGAGAATATCCACCAATCCATGTATGAGGAAAATGTTACAAGAATGTCAAAAAAGAGAAAGAACCAACAATAAAAAAAATGAAAGAATGATAGAAAAACATATTGAAGATCATAAATTTGGTGGGGAGAAGGTTAAAAGGAAAAAAACTTCAGAAGTATTAGTTCAAGTTACGCAAGCCCATCAAAAGAAAACATTTATGAAGAACAATGAGACCAGTCACCCAGATCGAAAACATGCAAAGGAGCTCAAAGCTTTCATCTTTTTTCTTCCCCTCGTTTAGTTACAGCGTGGAAGCAACAGATTTGAGGATGAAGTTTCAAAATTAAATGTGAAAGAGAAAAGAGAAGAGAAGACCCTTCTTCACTATGCTTGAAACGTGTGTGTGAGAGAGTTAATTGGGGTTATTTTAGGAATACTGAAATGTTTTTAAAAAATTGTGGTGTATGAAAAAAAATTGGGAGGTAAAAAGTAACATTCATATAATTTGGGTGTAATTTTGAAATGCTAGTGTTTTTTTTTCTTGTTTAATTATGTGGGTTTTTTTATAACAATAAAGTTTAGATTAGGAGAAGATATGCACCTTTGCAAAGCAGGAAAGACTACCAATCTCAATTGTTTCATAATAAAGTTTAATTATGTGGTTTTCTCTCTTGTTTAGAAGATTTGTTTTCATACAGATCAAAGATGTGTGGACTAGACTTAGAGTCTGTTTGGTAAAACTAGCTTATAGCGGATATGGTAGCTGATAGTTTATAGCGGATGAGGTAGCGGATAGCAGATAGCAGATAAGCTAGATTATTTTTTATGGAAGTGTTTGGTAAAACTAACGATTGAACTAGCTGAAAAATATAAATGACATAAAAGGACATCTTCATTAATGATTTTACATAAAAGAGAGAAAAGAAGATAAAGGTAGAATTAAATTAAGATAATAAGGATAAAAGTGGAGAAAAAAAAAATGAAACGCTATAAGCTATAAGCTCAAACGTTACTTCAAGTAGAGTCTGGAAAAAAACGTTATAAGCTCGTGAAAAAACACTATAAGCTCGTGATAGAGACGCTTGCCAAACGGGTCTACTTTTTCATCCGCTATAAGCTTGCAGAAGGGACGTGTCAAACATTCTCTTAATATAGAAGGACTAAAATATTGAGGATTTGACTTTTTAGGCATCAGATCAATAAAATCAATATGTAACAGAGTAAATTTATACAATGTATATTTTAGTGATTAAAATAGGATTTTATCCAATTCATTTCTAAGAATATGTTTGGGAAAGCTAGAAATAATAGATTATGCTTATAATCGGTTATTGTGCAATTGATTACAATCAGAATCTGTTTTTGTATGGGTATTTTGCTGAATTGTGGTGCTTTCTCGTTCAATCCAAGAAGGAAATAAGTGTATTGATAATTTGGCTCATGCAAGCTCCTTTGTTTGCCCAACATTGGACATTGCCACTGTCTTTATGTTCTTTTTTCCTAACATACTTTAGGTGTTGATTCATAGGTACTTTAAGTATTATTTTTCAATAATAATATGACATGTGTAACAACTCATCCATAAAAATATAACATCTGTAATAGTTGTTACATATGTCTTGTTCCCAATGAAAAACAACACATATGTCTTGTTACATTTGGATCATGCAAGCTCCTTTGTTTGTCCAACATTGGACATTGCTTATGTCTTTGTGTTCTTTTTTCCTACCATGCTTAGGTGTTGATTCATAAGTACTTTAAGTATTGTTTTTCAATAATAATACGACATGTATAACAACTCATCCATAAAAATATAACATGTGTAATAGTTGTTACATATGTCTTGTTCCCATTGAAAAGTAGCATCTTAAGTACCTATAAAATCACACCTAAGTTTTGTCCTTTATACAACTAAGTGTCAACACCTACACGACACGATGGAGGGTTTTGGAGGGAAAAGAAATGGATGATTCATTTTTCATTTCCAAATTAAGAAACCTATACAATGTTTATAAAAAATGAATGAAGAGTTTCTTATAATTTGGGTTTGGGCCTAACTCAACCATACAAAACCGGTTTGTAAAGTGAGGACTGCCCAAGCCTTACAAGCATAACTTAGGCATATCTCTAGGTGATGTGAGACTAAACACCACCCCTCAAACCCCAGCACAATGAAGGCGTTGGAGGCTGCAATAAAGGCAACTCAAAGTTGCCACAATTAAGGTGGTTAGGGGTAGACCGCAATTAAGGTGACTTTCCAACACATATTCGCACGCCCAAGGTTATGCACCTTAAGCGTGGATGATGCGAGCGGCCCAACAACGGATCTAGGATATGCTCTGATACCATCTTAAAATTTGGGTTTAGACCTAACTCAACCCCACAAAACTGGTTCGTAAAATGAGGACTACCTAAGCCTTATAAGCACTACTTAGAGCATATCTCTAGGCATTGTGAGATTAAACACACATCCTCAAACCCAGCACAATGAGGGTACTGGAGGCTACAATGAAGGCAGCTCAAAGTTGCCACAATTAAGACGGCTAGGGACAGACCGCAATTAATGCGGCTTTCCGACAGAGTTATTGAAAGGTTATATGATCATCTTTCATGTTATTCCTTCATTTTTTGTTTTTAAATCCCAAATATAGATAAGAGAGAATAAGTCATTTTTTCTTTTCGCTCCAAAATCCTCCATCCAAACATACCTCTCTCTCTCTCTCTCTCTCTTTGTTCCAATTTGCAATGGCTTGAGGTGAAGCCATTAGAAAATTCCTTTCTAATCTATTGGGTTTCCATTGATTTATTTAAAAGATTGACTAAATGATACTGACATTTCTCATAATCCATTTCGTGACCCATAGATATTGAAAGTCAGATGTAAATGTGTTTGAAAAGATGTAAACCTAGTTCAATGGATCCATGATGCGTGGAACCAATTAGACCTTTCATGAAAGGATAGGTCTCCTCGTATTTTTTTATATATAAATATATGTTTTGGGACATATATTCTGGTAATAACAACTCACCATTCATCCCATCTAAGAAGAGAAAAAGAACTAGAGAAAGATCTTATTGTAGCTTGTACATAGTGTATAGGGTGGTGATTATCAAATTTATTTAAACAAGAATAATATGTCTACAAAAGGTATGCATCATTTATAGAGGTTTGGTGTTCTAAATTCATGCATTAAAAATCCAAAGGTGTTCTTTTATGTATAAAAGTCAATATGTGGTATCAGTTCTTATGCTCAGCCATTGGGGTTCATCGCGAAATTTTATAGGAAAGGCTCGGGGCGGAGCTTCTTGGTGTCTGGAGGGAGCCTTGGCTCCTCCAAAAATTTTAAAACATTATTTTATCTACATATAAAAATATCACTACAATAAATTTGTTATATACTGTAACACCTGGGGCTGACGAGGGCGGGGAGTGATAGCCGGTGTATGAGGCACGGACAAGGAGCGGCTCCTGGCAGGCTTCTAAGCGGAGGGTCGCATGAATAAACCGATTCACACCGGAATGAGAGGGATCCTGAGACTATGTAGGTATGGGACTGCATAGTTAAGGAAGGCTTAAAGGAATTGATTTGTACTACATATACCAACAAGATGCATCTTCTTTTCGGGAGCCCAGAATATAAGAACTTTATAGTTAAGCATGCTTAACTTGAGCGATTGTGGGATGGGTGACCTTCTGGGAAGTTTCCCAGAAAGCGTGTGAGTGAGGACAAAGCACGCCGAAAAGATCCGTGTTGGTTTGTGAGGACAGTCGACAATCCTGAAAGCAATCCGGGTCGTTACATATACATACAGAAACTTTTGGTGACAGTCGTTAAAACTGTAGGTATAAGTATTAGTGTTAGTCAAATCATAAGTAAACGTAGATGGACCATAAGTAAAGCCTATTGACAGTCAAATACAACTATAGGTAAATGTATGTGGATAATAGGTAAAACCTATAGTGACAGTCATTTCCCGTTATTATTCGTCGCTCATAATGGACGGTTGGACTAGACGTAAGTGAATGTAAGTTTTACATATATCTACGGATTTTAAACATATAGTAATAGATTTTGTATGTCACTAAAAGACAAATTTCTTGTAGTGTACTAAAAAACCCCATCCTTGCAAAAAAAAAAAAAAAAAACTAAAACAACATTTTAAAATAATTCCTAGTCATTTACTTTAAAATAAAGGTCTAAATTGGTCCTCAACAAAATAAACACGGTGATATTTTGGTCTCTGAGAAATGAAAAATACCAATTTGATCCTAAAAAATGTAAAATGCGGGTCAAAATAGTCTTAGATAGGGACTAAAATGTCCCTAAAAAGGACTAATTTGACTCGTATTTTACATTCTTGAGGATCAAATTGGTATTTTTCATTTCGTAGAGATCAAAATGGCACCGTGTTTTTTGATGAGGACTAGTTTGGAGCTTTATTCTTTGCTTCAATATTGTTTTTTGATCAACTTTCAGTTTACGTTGCAACTTAAATTTTAGAAATATAATATGATATTATATATTTGAATTATGCATTAGAATTTATTTGGGCTCCCCCAAATTTTTGGTTCAAAATCCGCCATAAAAAAAACCATCATCATTCATGTTTGATCTTAGGGCGCGTTTAGATAAATAATTTAATTAAGCGCTTATGGGGTAAATTTTTTTTTTAAATAAACTAAAAAGAACTTATAGAAATATCATAAAGTATTTTTACAAGTTACATGTATAATTTTATTTTCATAAACTCTTTATAAGCTAGTCCAAATGCATGCTTAGTCCTACAGATCTGCACCTATTTTAACCCTAGAATATCCTTTAAGTCTTTAAATCATAGTTTGGTCAGAGCAAGCATATTAGCGTAAATCCTTTGATACAACAATATATGGGTATGTTTGGTTTGTTTTTTGTTGTCTATTTTCATTTTCTGATTTAAAAGATAATTACAACATAATTAATTATAAAATTATCATATTATTTTTATTTTATTTTTTATTTTCAAAAATTTGTATAGGAATCACTGACAAAACTTTTAGTTTTTGTTTGTTTTCATTGTTTTTTATACAAATATTTAGAAACAAGAAACAAACTGAAAATGATATGATAATTTTATAATTATTTGTGTTATAATTATTTATAAGAGTAGAAAATGAAAACAGAAAACTAAAAACAAATGAAACAGTGGCAAACATTTCACTGTACAAAATATCTGACGCAACTCCAACAAATAAGAATTCACCCAATAAGGCATATCTAGAGGCTTATCCGCACATCTTCAACATCAAAGGGGAACAACTCCATGACAAATTAATAATAATATTATTATTATTATTATTATTATTATTATAACGAAATAATTTTTAAAGATAATGTTTTATATACCTCTTACGCTAGTAACATTTACAAGTGATCTTCTTCTCTTTTTCACCTACAAATTCCACCAGAACAAACTTAATATCACAGTCTATCATCTAAGGTAATTCAGTTCGTTTTTCACTTAGCCTTATCTATTATTTTAATTTTAACACTACTCCTTTCAATTCATGCCATAACACTACATAGCTCTACTTTACTTATCACTTCAAAATTATTATTTATCGTTATAACCTGGCATCACATGCAACGTTCACCATCTTAACACGACTCTTATGGTATGTTTGGTATGAGAAGAAATAGGGAAGTGAGAAATATGATAGAAAGAAGTAGGAGAGAAGAGATAATAACTAGAGAATAATTGAATTTTTAGATAGTTTGAATTGAAAAAAGAAAGAAATAAATAAAAAAAAAGTTAAATTTTTGTATAAAAACATTGTTATCCTTATATGCAATAATAATAATAAATTTATCTGTGTTGAAAATCTAAGAATAAATTTGATATTTTAAATGATTTCTTTCTTGCAGTATAAAATCTCTTCAGTGACGGGAGGATTTGTTTTTGCTGGATCCCACTTACTAGTTTTCTCTCATCTCTTCATTTTTTTTTCTCTTCCAAAGGTTGGAACTTCTCCTTTTCCACTCTACTTCCTTCTTTTACAGTTCTTTCTTTCCCATTTCCCCACATCCAAACGAAGCGTTAGTATTCTCTTGACAAAAGGTGAGGTTAGAACAAGCATATTTCATAACACAAAATCTTACATTCTGCTTGTTGATCTAATGTCCATTCTATCTCTTATGACTCTAACCATAGGTATATTTTATTTTTGGTCTCTTATTATTATTTTAGGTTTCAATTTGATCTCTTTTTTATTTTTTGTTTCACAATAGTTCTTTATTTTGTAAAGTTATATCAATGTGGTTTTTTTTTTATTTTTTGTTTCGAAATTGTCCTTTTTTTGTTCTAACATGGTCTCTCTTTTATTTTTTTTGTTCCGAAATGATCCCTTATTTTAGAAAAGTTATACCAATGTGATCTTCTTTATATCACCATTTAAACGGAAAAGATCATATTGAAACCTAAAATAAAGATAAACGACCAACTCGAAACAAAAAATAAAAGCGGGACTAAATTGAAACCTAAAATAAAAATAAGGGACCAAAAATATAATTTAGCCAAAATCATATTATCATGTCATTTTATTTAATAAAATAATTAAAAATAAAAAATTAATATTTAAATTTTTAGATGATAAATAATTTAGAATAAACTGAAATATTTAATGTTATCCGTTGTTCGCTAGTTTTTACCAAAATAGTGTCATTATCCAAACACCCATTTGCTATTTCCCTTTAAATTATTTTCAAAATATTTTTTTAAAGGAGAATGCTAACGATTGCCCTAAGATCATCTCCAATGGGAGTTGCTTATGAAGTTCTTAAATCTATGTGACAAATAAGGAATCATTATTTATTTTTTCCCTCATTGGAGTTGATCTATGTGACAATATGGGTTGCTTAAGGGTTTCTTAAATGGATACCATTGGAGTAAAAGTATAATAAATTGTTTAAATATGATGTGGCATAGTGAGATTCACTTAATGAGAGATAAACAACCCAAAGTGGATTGCTTAAATATTACTCATTGGAAATGCTCTAATGGAACTAGTTAAGAAACCATGAGAAAAAACTTTTCATTGAGAATTGACATATTCAATATTCAAAATTTATTTTTCCCAATAATACATTATTATAATCTTTAAACATTAATTATTTAAGTATCGCATGGATCCATCGTCTAGTATACTTTAAATTAAAGTCACACAATACCATCATTGATGAATTAACAAATCCAATTGAATAGAAAGATATATTAGGATATCCATTAAACTTTAGAGACTAATTTAAATTTTTTGCTCTATGGTGATAATTTATAAAACAACCAATATTAAAGAATAACAAATAGGTGTTCATTATTCGGTTTAGACTGGTTTTTAAGACAAGAAATCATCTGATTTAAACATAGAAATTATTCGGTGGGAAACGTCGAGAATATTAGCGACAAGCGTAGCCATAAGATGCTTATTTAAAAAATCATATCGACATGTCATTTTATTTAATAAAATAATTAAAAATAAAAATTAATATTTTAAAATAAATTAAAATATCAAAAGTAATAATTTTTTTAAATAAATAATATATATGAATATAATTTATATAAAAAAACATATAAATATGTTCAGTTCATAATATTTTATATTTATAAGCTAATATTACAGTTAATTTTATCGAACACTTCAAATTCAATTGATTAGCTCATTTATTATTAACTAACCAATGCTGTATTCCTTTAAATTATTTTCAGAATATATTTTTTAAAAGCAATTTGTTTCATTTAATTTTGTTATAATAATGTCTGGATGGGAGCTTTGAGTTACAATTTTGTTTGTGGTGTCTTCTTCAATGGTGGCTGATTTGCTGATTTGGCACCTACACATACACCTACCTGGCCTTGTTCTTTCTTTGTCCCTTCCCATTCCCCTTGCCACTTTTGCTATGGATGAGAGTATGAGATGATGTTCAAAGCAATAACTATTTTTAATAATAAAAATAATAAATAAATAAATAAATAAATTTATGAAACCCCACTTGTCCACTTTCTTTCGCTTTCGCCTTTCATGGGAAAAGCAATAACTCACTACCCTCTTCAAAAGTAGCTCTGTATCTATATATCTACCCACAAAGTTCTTAACTAACCTTTACGATTCTCTCTCTCTCTCTCTCTCTCTCTCTCTCTCTTGCTCGCTCTGTGGCCGTGACTTGCAGCTATTCTCGGTGTCGGTGGCGGCGGTGGCGGAGAGTGGAAGCAAGTGGCATTCCTGTATGTCAGTGGAACATTACAGTGGAATTTACTGTGGTGAGTTTGCTAACCCTTTACAATGGCCACAGCTCAGGAAAAAGCGACGCCTTGTTGCGCCGTCCAAAATAACAACCCCGCAACTTCTTCTTCTTCTTCTTCTGCAGCTCCCCAACAACAACAACAACAACAACAACAACAACTACGACCCTCCGTCGCCACCATCATTTCCACCGTCGATTCCAGCCCTGATCTTCCTCCCAAGACCCCTTCTGCCAAAGGTTTTAATATTTTTGTGATTCTTCTTCTTAATCATTTTCTGGGTCGCTAATATTATGGTGATACAACTTAGTCATATCAAACTAGTGTTGTTTTGACTCAATTCTATTTGACTATCTTTTTTTATTGTCTTCCTCTCTCTGCTACTCCAAATTTTATTTTAATTTAACTATCAGCTACAGAACACAGTTACACACTCCTTTTCTTAATTGCATACCCTTATTGATTATTATTTGATGAATTGTATACACTGCTTGTTCTCTCAGGCTAATTTTGTTTTGAGTCAATTTATTTGACTCTTTTTCCTTCCTCTATTCTAATTATCTGGCTTCAAATTTCACTACCAGAGCACTTCTTTTTCTACACTTACATACATGGTCAAATACACACTGCATCTTCAGTTTATGCAGTCCTTTAATCTATCTGGCTGGAGAGGAACACTTGTATCCTTAAGGGTGTTTTTTTATTTATCCCCTAAATCTGATCAGGGATTGAATAAGGTTTTTAGCTTCTATGTGGTGTTCTGCTCTTGGCTGCTTCAAGAATCAAGGGTGTTGATATATCTCAGTTTTGCAGAGAGATTGGGAAGCCTTGCTGCTTGCTGAGTTTTATGGCCTTTTTATTCTTGGCTTTTTTGTTTTGGAGGATTTCTCATGCTCCCCGTGGTTTAACTTATTACTTATCCTTAATCCTTTGTTATGAAATTTCTCTTCTATCGAAAACAATAATTGTTTCCTTTGTAATAGGTATCACAGTCATGATGAGAGCTCAAACCAGCCACCCTTTGGATCCACTATCTGCTGCTGAAATATCAGTAGCTATAGCGACTGTTCGAGCAGCTGGCGCAACACCTGAGGTAGATTACACAATTGTATTTTCAGTAGATTTTGCTTTAGTTTACTCCCAAGTAATGGTTAAACCACGTCAGGTGTTGCCTATCAGGTCATAATCTCTCTATATGATTGTGTTTGCATATTGATGAAGTTCTTTGATTATCTTTTTAGGTGAGGGATGGTATGCGCTTTGTTGAAGTAGTGTTGATAGAACCAGATAAACTAGTTGTGGCATTAGCAGATGCATATTTCTTCCCACCTTTCCAGCCATCATTGCTCCCCAGGACAAAAGGTGGACCTGTGATTCCAACTAAACTTCCTCCAAGGAAAGCAAGACTTGTTGTTTACAATAAAGGGTCAAATGAGACAAGCATATGGATTGTTGAACTTTCAGAAGTTCATGCAGCAACTCGAGGTGGACACCATAGGGGCAAAGTGATTTCTTCTAAAGTTGTTCCTGATGTTCAGCCTCCAATGGTACATACACACTATTAACTTTTATTCTTCCTTAAAATGATGCTGCTTATTAGGATTTGTAGAATCTTCTTTATCCCTATGCTGATTGATAACTAAATTATTTTACCTTTTTCTTTTCCAATTTTTCTTGTGCAAGTTTGTAACTTTTTTGCCTTTCAGATTTTAAATGCCTTTTGCTAAAACTTGCATGAAGAGCTTAAAGGGTGGAAGTCACACACAACACCAATGTTTCATTATTTTTTTATTAACAAGCTATTGGCACAATATATTTAGTTTTACATTACTGTGGAAAACAGAATAGAATTAGGTTGGAAACAGCAAGATGACTGTTGGAAATAGCAGGTTCATTTATTTTTAGATTCATGTACAGTGATTTAATTCATTCGTGTACTTTGGAAGTTGCACTAGTATTTTTTTTACCTTGTAAACATAACATGTAATTAATTATGAAGTGTGTATAAATATCAAGTCTGCTGAGTTCTAATCACTCAAGCATATTCAGAAATTCCTATCTCATAATTTTCACAATTACTTTGTGGTGTGAGTTTGTTTACCATGCAGAATTTAATGCCTTTGCCATACTTGCATTGAGGGATTAGAAAATTGGAATCACAACCTATACGGATTGTTCTTGTTCAATCGTAAGAAGTTGTTGGCAAAATCATGTTTTGTATTTGGTATTATATTTCCTTTAAATCTGAAGTGAGGTTAGCTTTCATTGACAAATAAAATTGGCAAATCCAAAAAGAACATGCATGCGGACTTTACTTACAGATTCCCTTAGGATTTCATGTGTACACTATAACAAAGAAAAATTACATCATTGACCCTTATTTGCCCTGCTATTAACTTAAACATGGTGACACTGTTGGCCTATTGATGAGGAACCGAGTAACCAAACACAAATGATCATGAAAATTATTAAGCCGATAATCAAGCAAAAACTTCCTCAATTTACATCAGTGTTGTTAAATAGCGGCCACGGCGGAATGGCGTGGCGGATTTTGTGCCAGCTGCCATAGGCAATTTGTGAAGCGCCACCCGCCATGGCAGCGCCATAGGTCGCAATCCCACGTTTAAATGGCGGAATTTTGGCCATCAACCATAAATCGTCATCCGTCATTGACAACATTGATTTACAAAAAAGAGTGGTGTTTATAGACCCGTACACAAACTAATTTCTAGAAGTAACGTAATAGCAAAACTGGAAAGAAACTTGGATAGGAATATCCCTTTCCAAACAAAGGATAAAATTTCTCAGGATTAAAATATTTCCAAATTAAAAACCCTAATCATAAAAAAATCTTAATTCCCAAATTGAAGCCCTAACCAGATTTGTCATATTCCGCATTACCTATCCAAAATGGTTTCTTTTACACACGAATGCAGCCAAATAAGTATGTTGAGAACTATTCCAATTGTGATAATTACAGCAACTACTACAATGACCTCCTGGTCCATATTTCGATTAATAATCAACATTGTCTGTGCTATTCACTTTACAACTGTAGGATGCCGTGGAGTATGCTGAATGTGAAGCTGTTGTAAAGAACTTTCCTCCATTTCGAGAAGCAATGAAGAGGAGAGGAATTGAGGATATGGATCTTGTGATGGTGGATCCCTGGTTAGTTACTGCTTCAAGATGATTTGATTTGACATTTTATGAGAATTTATTTCAGTTATGTCTGATTCTCTCTTATACTTGTGGTTCCAAAACTTACAGGTGTGTTGGATATCATAGTGAAGCTGATGCTCCTAGCCGCAGACTTGCTAAACCACTAATCTTTTGTAGGACTGAGAGTGACTGCCCATTGGAAAATGGCTATGCTCGTCCAGTTGAAGGAATCCATGTTCTTGTTGATATGCAAAATATGGTTGTTCTCGAGTTTGAAGACCGTAAACTCATACCCCTTCCCCCAGCTGATCCACTAAGAAATTATACTTCTGCCGAAACCCGGGGAGGAGTTGACCGAAGTGATGTGAAACTCTTACAGATTATTCAGCCTGAAGGTCCAAGTTTTCGTGTCAATGGACACTTCATTCAATGGCAGAAGGTGGTTGTTTGTCTATGTGCTTTTTTCAAAACTAATTCATATGGCCATGTGGAAACTACTAAAACAAAAATTGCCCATTTTGCAGTGGAACTTTCGTATTGGATTCACTCCTAGGGAGGGTTTGGTTATTTATTCAGTAGCCTATATTGATGGAAGTCGAGGGCGAAGGCCAGTCGCCCACAGATTGAGTTTTGTTGAGATGGTGGTCCCTTATGGAGATCCAAATGATCCTCACTATAGGAAAAATGCTTTTGATGCTGGGGAAGATGGCCTGGGTAAAAATGCTCATTCTCTCAAGAAGGTAGACATTTGCTTAGATTCCAATCATTCATATCTTAATTTGTTCTCCTTTTTCAATGTAGATGAAATTGAATTTGTTTTGCATGATATCATTATCACAGGGTTGTGATTGTTTAGGCTATATCAAGTACTTTGATGCACACTTCACAAACTTTTATGGAGGTGTTGAAACAATTGAGAATTGTGTTTGCTTGCATGAAGAAGATCATGGTATTCTATGGAAGCATCAAGATTGGAGAACAGGTTTGGCTGAAGTTCGACGGTCTAGAAGACTGGCAGTGTCTTTTGTATGCACTGTAGCTAACTATGAGTATGGATTTTTCTGGCACTTTTATCAGGCAAGTTAAATTATCCATGCATTTACCTGTGAGTCTGTCTAATGATATTGGTAGAACCACCAATGGTTTTGAGGCCTCCAAGGAAATCTCTCAGGTAGTAAGTTTGTGTGGAGAGTATTAGGAGAGATTCAAGAGGATGGTCATGCTATATATCCTAACTACTAAATCAGAATAAAAGGCAGATTGCTAGAATTGCTTGCATCATCATATTATTCGGTGGAGACATATTCCATAATTTTGACTTAACTGCGTGGTTATGAAATTTATGCTTTCTCTCATCTAATGTTCCAAAAAATTTTTCCTACCTCTATCCAGGTATTTAATTATGCCTTTTTGGTGTGAGTTTTAAATGTTTAAACTTCAAATATGCTGGTTGGTTGTCTCTGTAATTCTGTATTTGTGCATTCCTTCTTACAGGATGGAAAAATAGAAGCTGAGGTCAAGCTCACAGGAATTCTCAGCTTAGGAGCATTGCAACCGGGTGAAACTCGAAAATATGGCACAACTATTGCTCCTGGACTGTATGCGCCTGTCCACCAACACTTTTTTGTTGCTCGTATGGACATGGCCGTAGATTGCAAGCCTGGTGAAGCATTTAATCAGGTCAAAATGCAATTTTATTTTTAAGAGTGCATGGTCTTCTCCCCTACCCCGCCCAAATCTTATGTAATAATAATAATTGTTATTGTTGTCATTATTATTGCATGAAGTCTACAATCAGTGTCTTGCATTCTATAGACTACATAGTAGTTTCTCTTTTCTTAATGTGTTTTAACTAACAGTTACAATGATATTTGACATTGCCGACACCCTTGGCTTTATGAGGTTTCTTTCCATTTACCTGTTGATTTCCATCTTGAACTTCTAGTTTTACGACCTGGTAGTTCATTCTATGGTTCCTTATTGATATAAATGTCTTTCTCATCAACCACAAAGCTAGAAAAATCATTGCCATTGTGTTCATAAACAATGACAAAGTATAAACTGATATCCTTCCTCTCTTTGCCCAGGTTGTTGAGGTAGATGTCAAAGTTGAAGAGCCAGGAAAGAATAATGTTCACAACAATGCATTTTTTGCAGAGGAAAAGCTGCTTAAATCAGAATTGGAAGCAATGCGTGATTGTGACCCTTTATCTGCTCGTCATTGGATTGTAAGTTCTTTCCACTTTTTTATTTTAAAAAAGCAAGAAAAAGATGAAGAAGATAAACAAAAACAGTACTTAAAACTTTCCCTGGGTGAACATTTCTGCCCTCTGTCATTCTCCACTGCAGATATTGTGGTAGCAGGGACAATCTGAAAATTTCAAATTTGGCTGCTGTTTTATTCTTCTTTTCCGAAAGCTATGAAGGTTGAAGGATGTTGCTTAGTGTTTATGCTACAGATACATGTTAAATGTATTAACATAAATTGAAAAAAAAAAATTGATGATTGAAGGTTTTTCATTGTGAGATTGCATGATTCTAGTAGTCATATACATTGCAAGTACTAGTATGTGGGCCACTTACTTTTTTTTGTTGAGAAACTGTAGGCAATTAATTGGATCGATTTTTCCTTGTAGATCTGTATCTATTCTGGTTGTTGTTCCTGGAGACTTGTAAAAATTTTTTTTTGAAAATCATGAATCTATATTGACACAAGAATGTCTTTAATTTATGTCTGCTAGTCTGTCTTCTCTTTCTTCTACTTCGTTTTGTAATTTTCCTGCAGGCATATTCACTGTGTTATTTTCATTTTATCGTTAGGATTATTCACTTTTTTTTAAAACACTCTTTTAATAGCTTCCTCCTAGAGTTGCTGAAGTACATTTTGTGTTTTAGGTTAGGAACACTAGGACTGTGAGCCGAACTGGGCATCTAACAGGTTTCAAGCTTGTACCCGGTTCAAATTGTTTACCTTTTGCTGGTTCAGAGGCCAAGTTTCTGAGAAGAGCAGCTTTCTTGAAACACAATCTTTGGGTTACTCCTTATGCACGCGATGAAATGTATCCTGGAGGAGAGTTCCCTAATCAAAATCCACGTGTTGGAGAGGGTTTGGCTACTTGGGTTAAGCAAAATCGACCACTGGAGGAAGCTGATATAGTTCTTTGGTTAGTTTACTCGATTCTTTTAGATAGATGATATAATATAATGATAATATACTGTGCTTATATATGCACTTGTTTTAATCATGCTGCTCTTTCAGACTTCCAGTGCACTGTTCCATTACATAATTGAGGGCCTGTTGGTTTAAATTTAAAAAATAAGTGATTTTTTAAAATACTCTATAAAGGTGATTTTTGTTGTATAACTTATGTAAATCAAAAGCTATTTTGCATTTGGGTACAATTATAAAATAGTACTTCTAGTAAAACCTTTTTTTATGTAATTCAGGTGCTTTTTTAGAGAAGCTAGAAAATATAGCTTTTCATAAAAGCGCTTTTCAGCTTTTTCGTAGCTTTTGCTTTTTAGTAAAAACTTAACCAAACAAATATGTAAGTTCAGAAGTGATTTCTTTATTAAAAAAGAGCTTTTTTTTGTGAAAATATCTTAAACAAACGAGCCTTGAATATACAGTGGAGCTTATCATAAGTAGCTGAGGTCGTTGGCTTCTGATATCAATGATTGATGAATGTTGTCTTAGTCTTTTAGCTGTGGTTAATTATTCATTGCATATGTCATCTTATTATTTCATGGAAATGTTCCAGGTACGTATTTGGACTGACACACATTCCTCGATTGGAAGACTGGCCTGTTATGCCCGTGGATCGCATTGGCTTTATGCTTATGGTATATTCCATTCAACATTAGCTTATGTCTTTTCCCTTTCTTTTCTGTGCAAATTTCAAATGAGATTCATATTGAAACACTTTGCACTTAGATATTCAAGATTATGTGCTCATACAACATCTGAAATTAAAGTCTGTCTTCAACTTTTATAAACCATACTACATCAGAAAATTAGGCACTAGTGTTTAGGAGGAGAATTTGGTAGCACCTATGTAATTAAGTTATTTACTTGGAAACAGAACTGACACTAATTTTTTGTGTACATATACAATTTTCATGATGCAGCCACATGGGTTTTTCAATTGCTCACCAGCTGTAGATGTTCCTCCAAGCCCAAGTGATTTCGATGATAAGGAGAATGGGATGCCTGCCAAGCCTATTCAGAATGGGCTGATTGCCAAGCTCTGAAAGGACCAAAACCAGGAACATTTAAGGCTCAATTAACCTCTTTATGTGGTTATGTTTATCAAATCAATGACTGGTTCAATCGAATTAAATACTACTGCTTGTTAAATAATGAAGATTGAAGAAGTTTCTTGTCTCTTAAGAATATCCCAATGTGAAATTTGCATGTACCAATACCATGATGTTTGTAGGATTCACGTTGATATCTGTAATTTTAGTATCCATCCGGCCCTTCAAATGATAGTCTATTATTTGAAAATCCACGAGATACCTACTCGTTCATGAATTGGTTTGATTATGACGGCTCAAGGATAAACGTATTACCGAACAAACCTCTAAAGTAAGGTTGATTTTGTTGCAAAAACTAATTGCCATAGCAAATACTTTATATTCCATTTGATTACCTCTTTAGCTTATTTTGTTCTTTAGTTCACTGTCATAAATTTATAAAATTGGAAGGATCTAGTTGTGTAGGGAGTTTCCAGAGAGTTGTTTCATGTTCATATTTTTTTATAGTTTCTGACTTTCTGGAATTCTAATATCTGAAGAAGTCTCAGCTGCACATTCCAGCCACGAATGTGCAGTGTAACAAAACTTCTGTTGCAACTGCTTAAAAATATTATTTTCTAATATGACAATTGCACAAATATTACGGTAATTATACAATCATTTTAGTAACAAAGATTATTGCACGTTAAGAACATATGGCCAATGTCTCATAATTTGCTATTAAGGCAAATCCAAAACATAGCACTTCAAAAAAGACATATATATTGCTACCTAAAAAAGGAAAGTAAAAGCTAAGTTACATGAATGGTCTGTTTATTTAGGTTTCTTTTTTTAAAAAAATAAGGTGATTCTAAGATACTTTAAAATGATCTTAGAAAAAGTGATTTTTTGAGAGCGTGAAAGTATAGGTTTTCATAAAAGTTGAATTTCAATTTTTTTTTTTGTTCGAAACCCATTGTAATTAGGGTTTATTTCAGTTTTTTTTAACTTTTGTTTTTTAGTAAAAGTTAAACGAAACAAGCATACAATTTTCATTAAAAAAAATTCTTTTTTTTTTTTTTTTTTTTGTAAAAAAGGCCACCCTAAAACATATGTTCTTGTAGTTTTCATGTATTTTAGTATTTTTAATTTGGTTTTAATATTTTTTTTTTTTAAATTAGTCCTTTACTTCTGTTTTAAAGTAAGCTCCTAAAGTTTGTAGTGTTGTAACATCATTAATGTGTCATTTGATAAGTCTTACTTAAGCTGATGTGGCTAACTCATCTCCAACTCACTTGCAAAGTTGCAAGTCCATGTAGTTGGGTTGGATACCCACTGTTTCCTTCGCCTCAGGGGATGGAAGGAACCACCATTGAAATCTTTGAGCTTAGAGGACGAGTTTCCAAATTGGTTAGTGAATCTATTTGCAAGGTAAATTAGAGTGTTTGAGTGTCTTCCAAATTGGGGTGCACAGATGATTCCCAACATATGAACCTTTGATTTGTTAGTTAGTAAAATGTAATCAAGGTCTATTAAAAATTGGCCTGCAAATGATTTCACAGGTAACACTGAATAATGGAGTAATATTATATATTTATTAATAAGTCCTTGTCAGAAGTCCTTGGATTCGAAGAGCACCAAAAACCCGAAGAACCATTCTTGTGAATCTTCCAGAGGCAAAGCACCATGCACCGGCAGACCCCCATCACCCACCACGCACAAGATTGCTATTGTTTTGAAAAACGTCTTTGATAAATAAAAAAAAAAAATTAATATGAGAAAAGAATAAAATTACAAAGAAGTTTCTCTAAGAATTCTTATCTCTCACAAATTCTGCTCTCTAAGGATTGAATTCCTTGTGTTTTTCTGAATGAATTCTACAACTCTATTTAATATTTTATAGTAGAGTACATGCTAAACAATGATTGGTTATGGAGCATTCTTTTCCTAAACCATTCATAATTATATTAATTAAACCGTTAGATAATTTATGCTTTATATTTACTTGCTAATTGTAGCAATGACTTAATTCAAGCCATATATAACAAATCTTCATCTTGGCTTGAATTCCTTGAGCCATTTAGCATTCATCTTCTATCAGTGTTGCTCCACCTGCTTCTAGTGTCAACTGGCACTTGTAATACTAAGTCCAAACAATGTTTGAACTTCACTGATGGAGGAGTTTTTGTCATCATATCTGCCGTATTATTAGAAGTAGCAATCTTCTCAACAAACACATCACCTCGTGTTGTGACATCGTGAATGAAATGCATCCTATAAATCAATGTGTTTTATCCTTTCATGGTACATCTGATTCTTGGTTACGTGAATTACGTTCTGACTATCACAATACTGTAGTCCTTTTGACTTACACCAAGATCACCAACTAGACCTTTAGGCCACAAAGATTCTTTCACTACTTTTGGAGCAGCCAAATACCGCACCTTGGTAGTTTACAAGGCAACAATAGACTGTAAAGTCGCACGCGAACTAATTGCACTACCTCCAAGCGTGAAAATATAATCAATCAAGTGTTGAGTCACCAAAATGTCTGATGTGCATTTACATTAGTTTTGATGAGAGTAAAACAGTTATTCAATGGTTTAATTGAACTCGTCTGTGGTGGTTAACTCGTCCACTCAATGTGCATATTAAAACATTAAGTGTCTATATGAACTGAGCTTTAGCGTGGTATCACCCGTTTGGAACTAGATAAGTTCGCATGTCTGAACCAAGGAGAAGTTCACCCGTCTGAACTATTAAAAGTTCACCCGTCTAATGAAGTCTTCATCAGTCTGTTGACCAACGTTGAAGAAATCCCTTCAACTTGTCTAATGAAGTAATCATCTGTCTGATCAAAGAAAGACTCACTTGTCTGAAAGACTATGCAACTGACGTCATCTCTTTATTAAGAGTTAACTCGTCTAATGAAGTTACTCACCCGTCTGGTGACTAACGTTGAAGAATATATTGGATGAAAGCTGTCTCGTCTCTGAAAAGGAATTTCAACAAAGTGCTTTACCTGAACACAACTGCATCTTACACTAAAAGGGAAAGTCTTTCCTCTGATGGCAAAAGCAAGTATAAAGACCTGTTAAGACTAAAGGTGTATAAAGACCTGCTAAGACTAAAGGTGTATCAGAAGTCTTTATCATTCTGATGAGAGAGAACAAGCGAAGTTCTCAAGGCTTTAATGGCTGGCTAGAACGACTCTTTTGCATTTAATGAAGATCTGCAAGAGGTCAAGCTTTCAAATATTGTATCTAACGGCTTTAAAACCTTGAAGCCTATTTAATGAAGAAGACTTTGAAGATTCAAAGAGAAGAGAACGAACACAGCATTCAAAGAGCAATTACTCTGCGCATTTATATCTTCATTCTTTCATTATTTATTCTTCAATTATTTGAAGTTATTACGCAGTCTTTTAGAACTTCACATTTAATACACTCGTCTAAGTGCTTGTGAAAGACTTGCAAATTGTAATTTACTTTACAACTTCTCTCAAACAAATCCGTCTGAGCCTAGAGAGGCTAGGTATGCAAACAATACTCGTCGGAGCCTGAAGAGACTAGGTGTGCAAACAATACTTGTCTGGAGCCTGAAGAGGCTAGGTGTGAAAATAATACTTGTCTGTCCTGTAACCTGTTCAGTTATATTGAGAAAACTTGGTGCTGCCAAGGACTGGACGTAGCCCATTTGTTAAGGGGTGAACCAGGATAAAACCTACTGAGTGATCTCTCTTTTTCCCTTCACTCTTTAGTTTGATTATTTATCTTAACTATCATTTAACAGAAGGGGTTTAATTGTGTTTATCAAACTATTTTCATCTTGCATGATTGTGTGTTTTCTGTGAAAACCTTCAGACGAGTTATTAGTCTGATTGACCTGTCTTAGTTTACTCGTCTATTCCTTACACTCGTCTGTGCTTGCGAAAAAATTTCTTTATTCCGGTTAAATTTGGCAAACATCATTAATCCCCCCTTCTAGTGTTTGCATCTGTCTATTTCATCAAGGACATCCTACGATCAAGATAACCAACATAATTAGAGTCATAGAACCCAATGACACAACTAATAACTTCATTTGTTCCTTTGTCAATAACTAGACCTACGCCAGTTGAACCCCTCAAGTATCTGAGAATCCACTTCACAGCTTGACAGTGAGCCTTCCCTGGATTAGAAATATACCGAAAAACAACACTCACTGCATGTGCAATATTTGGTCTAGTACAGACCATGCCATATATTAGACTTACAGTTGTGCTAGAGTAAGGCACTTAAGACATGAACTCCTTCTCCTTTTCTATCTATGGTGACAATTTTGCAGATAACTTAAAATAAGTTGCAAAAGGAGTACTAACTGTCTTTGCATTTTGCATTCCAAAATCTCTAGAACTTTCTCAATGTAATTATTTTGAGATAAACACAACCTTCCGACTTTCCGATCTGATATGATCTCCCTACCAAGAATTCTTTTTGTTAGACCTAAATTCTTCATCTCAAATTCACACCTTAATTGTACCATCACCTTATTGATCTCAATTGGATGATTACATGCAATTAGCATGTCATCAACATAAAGAAGCAAGTAAACATAAAAGTCATCTTACAGTTTTCTATGATAAACACAACTATCATACTCACTACGTATGTACCAAATATTAATCATAAACGAGTCAAACTGTTTATACCATTGTCTTAGTGACTGCTTCAAGCCATACAATGGCTTCTTTAGTAGACACACATGGTCTTCTTTTCTTGTTACAACAAACCCTACTGGTTGTTGCATATCAATCATTTCCTCCATATCACCACAGAGAAAGGTTGTCTTCATGTCTAGTTGCTCTAACACCAAGCCATGTAGACACTAAATCAAGAAGCACTATAATGGAACTATGCTTTACAACAGGGGGAAAAACTTCATTAAAGTCAATACCTTTTTTTTTTTTTTTAAAGCTTTTGCTACAAGCGTTGCTTTGAACCTTATTCCATCTTTCTTCTGGAATATGCACTTGAAACCCACAATCTTTTGTTCGAGTAATTTCTCAACAAGCCCCGAAGTCAGATTCTTGGGAAGGGATTCAAGCTTTTCTTTCATGGCACCAATACTCTGTGACACATCATCACAAGTAACTGCCACATGGAATGAACTCGGCTCATGTTCACCAATGCTCTCTACCCCGTACCTTTGAGGTGGTCTGATTTGTCTTCTTGGCCTATCTCTAGCTAAGATATACTCAAGCTCTCTTGGTACATATTCATTTGTCTCCTATGGTTTATGCTTAGGAGCTTCAATTTTAAGCTCGACCTTCTTGCTAGCACCATGAACATGGTCTTCATATGATCTTGGGTTAAGTATAGATGTCTCATCAAAAGTTACATCTATACTAATTACGAGCTTTGATTCCTTAGGGTCCCACAACATGTACCCTTTAACAACATCTTAATAACCCAAAATAATATGCATTTCTTGGCTCTTTTCTTTAGCTTTCCCTCATTCATGAGCATAACACCCAAATACGCGCAAAATTAAATATGTCGTAGAGTCTGACCATATTTCTTCTGGAGTCTTGCAATCAATAGCTGTAAAAGGAAACTTGTTCACCAAATAGCATGCAGAATTAACTGCCTCTGCCCAAAACTGCTTCTGCAAGCCTGCATTAGAGAGCATGCATTGAGCTCTCTCAAGCAATGTCCTATTCATTCGTTTTGCCACGCCATTTTTTTGTGGTGCATGTTGAGTCTCCAAAATGTCTGATATGCATTTACTTTAGTTTTAATGAGATTAAAACAGTTATTCAATGATTTAATTGAACCTGTCTGTGGTGTTTAACTCGTCTACTTAGTGTGCAGATTAAAACATTAAGTGCCTATATGAACTGAGTTCTAGCGTGTTATCACCCATTTGGATCTAAGAAAAAAGTTCACTCGTCTGAACGAGGAAAGTTCACTCGTCTGAACTAGGAGAAGTTCACCCGTCTGAACTATTAGAAGTTCACCCGTCTAATGAAGTCTTCACCAATCTGTTGACCAGCGTTGAAGAAATCCCTTCCACCCGTCTAATGATGAAATCAACCGTCTGATCAAAAGAAGACTCACCTGTCTGAAAGACTACGCAACGGACATCATTCTCTTTCTTAAGAGTCAACTCGTCTAATGAAGTTACTCACCCGTCTGGTGACTAATGTTGAAGAATATATTGGATGAAAGTTGTCTCGTCTCTGAAAAGGAACTTCAACAAAGAGCTTTACCTGAACACAGCTGCATCTTACACCAAAAGGGAAAGTCTTCCCTCTGATGGCAAAAAGCAAGTATAAAGACCTGCTAAGACCAAAGGTGTATCAGAAGTCTTCACCCTTTTGATGAGAGAGAACAAGCGAATTTCTCAAGGCCTTAATGGCTGATCAGAACGACTCTTTGCATTTATTGAAGATCTGAAAAAAGCCAAGCCTTCAAACATTGTGTCTAACTGCTTTAAAATCTTGAGGCCTATTCAATGAAGAAGACTTTGAAGATTCAAGCAGGAGAAGCAAAGTGAAAAGAGAAGAGAACGAACAAAGCAATTAAAGAGCAATTACTCTGCGTATTTATATCTTCATTCTTTCATTATTTATTCCTCAATCATTTGAAGTTATTACACAGTCTTTTAGAACTTCACATTTAATACACTCGTCTGAGTGCTTGTGAAAGACTTGCAAATTGTAATTTATTTTACAACTTCTCTCAAACAAACATGTCTAAGCCTGAAGAGGCTAGGTGTGCAAACAATACTTGTCTGGAGCCTGGAGAGACTAGGTGTGCAAACAATACTCGTCTAAGCCTGGAGAGGCTAGGTGTGTAAACAATACTCGTCTGGAGCCTGAAGAGGCTAGGTGTGAAAATAATACTTGTCTGTCTTATAACCTAAATCAGTTATAATGAGGAAACTTGGTGCTGCCAAGGACTGGACGTAGCCTCATTGTTAAGGGATGAACCAGGATAAAACCTGCTGAGTGATCTCTCTCTTTCCCTTAACTCTTTAGTTTGATTATTTATCTTAACTATCATCTAACTAAAGGGGTTTATAATTGTGTTTATCAAACCTATTTTCATCTTGCATTATTGTGTGTTTTCTGTGAAAACCTTCAGACGAGTTATTAGTCTGATTGACCTGTCTGAGCTTACTCGTTTGTGCCTTACCCGTCTGTGCTTGCGAAAAAGTTTATAATTCCGCTTAAAATTGTCAAACACCATTCAACCCCCCTTTTAGTGTTTGTACCTGTCTATTTCAGTTGGATCAAAGCTCAGCCTCTGGGTTGTGCACCTAACAGTGTAGAGAAAAGGTCCTGAAGAATAGACAATGACTTCTGGAGCAAGCTCAAATGGAAACCCCCAATCTGAAGGAGGCTCCATGACCAGACCTCCCTTCGTCAATGGTAAAAATTATAACTACTGGAAAGAAAGGTTTCACCGGTTCATCTTGTCAACAGACTCTGATGTATGGGATGTCATCATTGATGGTCCTTACACTCCTCGTAATGATGATGGCTCAGACAAGCCAAAGGCTCAATGGACACATACAGAAAAGACAAGATGGGATCTAAACCATAAAGCCAGATATGCTATAATCTGTGCTCTCGGTCCAGAAGAGTTTGAAAAGGTATGTGCTTGTGATTCTGCTAAAGAAATGTGGGACTCCTTATTTGTCATACATGAAGGAACTGCAAAGATAAAAGAATTTAAAATTTCTATTCTTGTTAGAAAATATGAATTGTTCACCATGGATGAAGGTGAATCTGTTGCTCAAATGATTGGTAGATTCCAAACTATTACTAATGGTTTAAAATCTCTTGGTAAAATATATACTAATGCTGAGAAAGTTGCTAAGATTCTCAGAAGTTTTCCAAAATAGTGGAGACCTCTTGTCATTGCTATATCTCAAGCCAAGGATCTCACCTCCTTTACTATGGATGAACTTCTTGGCACACTCACTGTTCATGAGCAAGAGCTCAATGAAGATGTGTCAATCAAAAAGAGCAAAGTCATTGCTCTAAAGGTTGATCTAAAGGCATCTAAAGCCTTAAAAGCTTCAAGGGCAGACAAGTCTGACTGTGACATAGACGAGTCTGAAAATGAGGATTCTGACAGTGATGAAGAGACTTCTCCCATGACCAGAAAGATGAAAAAGCTCTGGAAAAAGAAGAAGTTCAGAAAGGAGAAGCCTTTCACAAAATCTCACAAAGAATCCACATCAACAGACAAGAGTCCTATTGTCTGCTATGATGCAAGAAGCCTGGTCATATCAAACCCGAATGCCCTCTTTTAAAGAAAGCTTCCAAAAAGAAATTCTTCAAAAAGAAGAAGAAAGGAATGATGGCCACATGGGAAGATCTTGAATGCTCATCTTCTGAAGGAGAAGAGACATAAGAGGAAGCCAATCTCTGTCTGATGGCCAACATAGATTCAGAACCTGAAACTGAGGTACATTCTGAACTTGAGGAATTGCATGATGCTTATGATGAGCTGGTAGAGGAATCCAAGGGCTTATCTAAGGCTTTCAAATCCCTCATGAGAGATTATGTTAAACTCCTCAGTGAGCATAAACAAAAATCTCAAGAGTGTGAGATGCTGGCCAAAGAGAATAGCCAGCCGAGGACTGAAAAGTCTGATGAAGCTTCGATCTCAAGTGAAACATCACATTCTGAAGAAGTTGTCACACTTCAACAGAAAGTGAAGGAGCTCACTTCTGATCTTGCTAGATTTGTTAATGGCAGAGATAATCTAACAAAACTGCTAGGATGTCAGAGGCACTCTCTTAACAAAGAAGGCATTGGATATGATCATCAAGTGGATCATAAAGTATCAACAAAATCTTCAATTGTCTATGTTAAACCCACTCCAGTTAGAATTAGACCCGTCTGTAACTTCTGTGGAAAAGCTGGACATGTTATGTCTAAGTGTTTTCACAAGAAGAAGAGGAAGTCTTCACAGACTTCTAGAACTAACAGAAAAGGACCTAGAAAAATATGGGTACCTAAAGATAAAATAATTTCTGTTGCAGATATCCTTAATAGGACAAAGCAGACGCCTCTGCTGGTACCTGGACAATGGCTCGCGACATATGACAGGAGAAATGTCTATGTTCCAAGAGCTCCAGTCTAAAAATGGTGGATTTGTTGCCTTTGGAGGCAATAAAAAAGGAAGAGTAATTGGTGTTGGTACAATTGGTGGTAAACCCCCTCTTCCATCAATCTCTAATGTGCTTATGATTGAAGGACTAAGACACAATTTACTTAGCATAAGTCAATTATGTGATAGTGGATTTGATGTCTCCTTCACTAAGAATGAATGCATAGTCAAAGACAAGAGTGGCAAGACCCTCTTTTCAGCTAATAGAGAGCAAAATCTTTATAAGATTGAGCTAACTGAACTCTCAGATCAAAGTGTAACCTGTCTGATGTCTAAAGAGGATGAAAGATGGTTATGGCATAAGAAACTAGGACATGCTAGTATGAAACTTATTTCAAAATTGAAAAAGGATAACCTTGTGAGAGGATTGCCTGACATTAGTTTCAAGAAAGATGTTTTATGTGATGCATGTCAGAGAGGTAAACAAGTAAAATCAAGTTTCAAATCAAAAAACCTTGTATCAACCTCTAGACCTCTTCAGCTGTTACACATGGATCTGTTTGGACCCGTTAGTGTTGTCAGTTCAGCTGGAAGGAAATATGGATTTGTCATTGTTGATGACTATTCTAGATTTACATTGGTACTTTTCTTAACCCACAAGGATGAGTCCTTTAAGGCCTTCTCTGTATTCTGTAAGAAAGTACAAATTGAGCAAGGTTTCTGTATTTCTACCCTTAGAAGTGATCATGGGGGAGGATTTGAAAATGAGCAATTCAAACTGTTCTGTGAAGAGAATGGAATCTCTCATAACTTCTCTGCACCTAGAAATCCACAGCAAAATGGAGTGATTGAGAGAAAGAACAGATCTCTACAAGAGATGGCTAGGTCAATGCTCAATGAAAATAATCTCCCTACGTACTTCTGGGTTGAAGCAGTAAACACTGCATGTTATGTGCAAAATAGAATACTTATAAGGTCTATCCTAAAGAAGACTCCTTATGAATTGTGGAAAGGTAGAAAACCCAACATATTTTATTTCTATGCATTTGGATGTGAATGCTTCATCCTAAATACCAAGGATCAACTTGGAAAGTTTGATTCCAAGGTAGACAAAGGTATCTTCATTGGATATTCTGAAGTGTCTAAGGCATATAGAGTTTTTAACTCTAGAACCTCTGTTGTTGAGGAATCCATTCATGTAAAAGTCAATGATAATTTAAAGACTGATAGGGAACTATCAGATCTAGAAGATGATCTTGCAAGACTTGACCTTACCCAGCAGATGAGTCAACAGCCAGACGTATCAAAAATTGAATCTGCTGAGGAATCTGTCAGACAAGTGGAGCAGACGAGTCATCAATTAAGTCAACATTAGCATGATGATCTCAAAGGAGACTGGAAATTCAAAGCTCATCATCCTAAAGATCTTATCATTGGAAGTCCCTCCGAAGGTGTTAGAACCAGATCTATCTTAAGAGAGTCAAGCAATATGGCTTTTTTATCTGAAATTGAACCAAAGCATATTGAGGAAGCTCTTGAAGATGAAAGCTGTATTCTTGCTATGCAAGAGGAACTTAATCAGTTCAAAAGGAATGATGTCTGGAAACTTGTCTCCAAACCAACAGACAAGTCTGTTATTGGACAAGATGGGTTTTCAGAAACAAGCTTGATGAAGATGGCAAAGTCATCAGAAATAAAGCAAGGTCAGTAGATCAAGGTTACAACCAACAAGAAGGTATTGACTATACTGAGACTTTTGCACCTGCAGCTAGAATAGAAGCTATTCGCATACTCATGTCATATGCTGCACAACATCAAATTACTTTATTTCAAATGGATGTAAAAAGTGCTTTTTTAAATAGAATAATTGAAAAAGAAGTCTATGTTAAACAACCTCCTGGTTTTGAAGATAATGAAAAACCAGATCATGTTTTCAAACTTAAAAAAGCTTTATATGGTTTAAAACAAGCACCTAGAGCATGGTATGATATGCTTAGTTCTTTTCTTATAAATAATGGCTTTATAAGAGGAAAAGTTGATACAACTTTATTTAAGAAATGCTCAAAAGATAACTTTATAGTAGTTCAAATATATGTTGATGATATTATTTTTGGAGCTACTAATGAAAAATTGTGCAAAGAATTCTCTAAGCTGATACAAGTAGAATTTGAAATGAGCATGATGGGAGAATTGAAGTTCTTCCTTGGACTACAAATCAAGCAGACGAGTGATGGTATCTACATCTATCAACAAAAGTACATCAAGGAAATTCTAAAGAAGTACAAAATGGATAGCTCAAAGATCATGAAAACTCCCATGCAAACTAATGCTAATCTAAGCAAAGATGAGGAAGGTAAAAAGGTAGACCCAACTGTCTACAGAGGTATGATTGGATCTCTTCTTTATCTAACATTTAGCAGACCTGATATTCAGTTTAGTGTCTGTATGTGTGCTAGATTCCAATCTGATCCCAAAGAATCTCATCTTAAGGTTGTTAAAAGAATCTTTAGATATTTGCTTAGAACTACTAATCTTTGTTTAATGTACTTGAGAACATAAGATTGCATAGTAGTTGGTTTTTGTGATGCTGACTTTGCTGGAGATAGAATTGAAAGGAAAAGCACCAACAGAGGATGTCACTTCATTGGAGCAAACTTAGTCTCTTGGTCAAGCAAAAGACAGACGACTATCGCACTCTCAACTGTAGAAGCAGAATATGTCTCTGCTGCAAGTTACTGTTCACAGCTATTATGGGTAAAACATCAACTCGAATATTACTCTATATTTGAGCATAATATACCTGTCTGGTGTGCACTTCAAAAGAGATTATGTTCAAAAAGGTGTATTTGATGTTAAGTTTGTTAAAACTGACAATCAATGGGTTGATATCTTTACAAAACCATTAGCTGAAGATAGGTTTAAGTATATAAGAGATAACTTGAATATACACTGCATTGTTGAATAACCTGTCTAATGTGTTTTGCATTACCTGTCTGTGTTTAACCGTCTGACCCTTTGAATCATACTCTTTTATTTGAAATATTTTCTTTTAAATGGTTATTATCTTTAATGTCATTTCTTTTTCTGAGGCAAAATGTGTACATGGCTGTTTTTATTTTAAATCTAAAACGTTTTTTTTAAACCTCCATCTTTTTGTTATTTTCATTTAAAATTAAAACCGTCTTTGGTCTTTAAAAAGGGAAAACCTTTTTTTTCTTTTAAAAGGTATTTCGTTCTTACCTTTTCAAATCTCTTTCTCTTCGTTTTTAAAACCCTCAAGAGGATGCATCTGCTCAGGGGAAGCAGTTGAAGAAGCCTTTAGGCAAAAGCAAAGGACAAACTTGCTTTTAACTCTTTTTGTTCTTTTTAATACTTATTTGTAATTTTCTTTAAATTACCTTGTACACAGCCAATGATGATTAAATACAATTACCTCCTCTGTTTCTCTCTTTTTTGATAATGACAAAAGGGAGAGAAAGTTAAATGAAAAATGTTTTAAGCTGATATGAACAATTGTTTATCCGTCTGATATGGAAATATGATAAATAATATGTATCTTTTCTTTTCTCTCTGTTTATGTTTTATTGCTTTTAATAATGTCAAAAGGGGGAGAAAATACTAAGATAAGACTAAGATAAAAAGATCAGTGCTTTCAATGCTTATCTGTCTGAGTATGTTGTAACGATGGAACAATGTTTAACCTGTCTGATCATGTTGCAATTGTCTGATAAATATACATGACTGCTTTATATGAATTTTTCTTAAGTTCATTAAATCATTTAACATGTTTTGTCATCATCAAAAAGGGGGAGATTGTTGAGTCTCCAAAATGTCTGATGTGCATTTACCTTAGTTTTGATGAGATTAAAACAGTTATTCAATGATTTAATTGAACCTATCTGTGGTGTTTAACTCGTGTACTTAGTGTGCAGATTAAAACATTAAGTGTCTATATGAACTGAGTTCTAGCGTGTTATCACCCGTCTGAATCTAAGGCAAAAGTTCACTCGTCTGAACTAGGAAAGTTCATTTGTCTGAACTAGGAGAAGTTCACCCGTCTGAACTCTTAGAAGTTCACCCGTCTAATGAAGTCCTCACCAGTCTGTTGACCAGCGTTGAAGAAATCCCTTCAACCCGTCTAATGATGAAATCAACCGTCTGATCAAAAGAAGACTCATCTGTCTGAAAGACTACGTAACTGACGTCATTCTCTTTCTTAAGAGTCAACTCGTCTAATGAAGTTACTCACCCGTCTGGTGACTAACGTTGAAGAATATATTGGATGAAAGCTGTCTCGTCTCTGAAAAGGAACTTCAACAAAGAGCTTTACCTGAACACAGCTGCATCTTACACCAAAAGGGAAAGTCTTACCTCTGATGGCAAAAAGCAAGTATAAAGACCTGCTAAGACCAAAGGTGTATCAGAAGTCTTCACTCTTCTGATGAGAGAGAACAAGCAAAGTTCTCAAGGTTTTAATGGCTTATCAGAACGACTCTTTGCATTTATTGAAGATCTGCAAAAAGTCAAGCCTTCAAACATTGTGTCTAACGGCGTTAAAATCTTGAAGCCTATTTAATGAAGAAGACTTTGAAGATTCACGCAAGAGAAACAAAGTGAAAAGAGAAGAGAACGAACAAAGCAATCAAAGAGCAATTACTCTGCGCATTTATATCTTCATTCTTTCATTATTTATTCCGCAATCATTTGAAGTTATTACGCAGTCTTTTAGAACTTCACATTTAATACACTCGTTTAAGTGCTTGTGAAAGACTTGCAAATTATAATTTATTTTACAACTTCTCTCAAACAAACCCGTCTGAGCCTGAAGAGGCTAGGTATGCAAACAATACTTGTCTGGAGCCTGGAGAGGCTAGGTGTGCAAACAATACTCGTCTGAGCCTGGAGAACCTAGTTATGCAAACAATACTCGTCTGGAGCTTGAAAAGACTAGGTGTGAAAATAATATTTGTCTGTCCTGTAACCTAAATCAGTTATAGTGAGAAAACTTGGTTCTGCCAAGGACTGGACGTAGCCTCGTTGTTAAGGGGTGAACTAGGATAAAACTTGCTGAGTGATCTCTCTCTTTCCCTTAACTCTTTAGTTTGATTATTTATCTTAACTATCATCTAACTAAAGGGGTTTATAATTATGTTTATCAAACCTATTTTCATCTTGCATGATTGTGTGTTTTCTGTGAAAACCTTCAGACGAGTAATTAGTCTAATTGACCAGTCTGAGTTTAATCGTCTGTGCCTTACCCGTCTGTGCTTGCGAAAAAGTTTATAATTCCGCTTAAAATTGTCGAACACCATTCAACCCCCCTTCTAGTGTTTGTACCTGCCTATTTCAGTGTATGCCTCACAATTCTATAGTGAGTTATTCCTTCATTTGCACAAAACTCATTAAGCTCATTGTTGCAATTCTAACTTGTTGTTTGTCCTGAGTCGTTTGACCTTGTTCTCCATCTGTTTCTCCACAAGCGATTTCCATTGCTTGAACTTGAGGAATACATTGCCCTTCTATTTCAAGACATAAATCCAGAATTTTCGTGAATAATCATTAATGAAAGTCAACATGTACCTCACTCCACCATGAGAAAGAACACTTGATGGGTCCACAGGTATAAATGAAAATAATTAAGAGTCCCTCACGTTATATTAGCTCCAGTGCTGAATTTTACTTTTCTTTGTTTTCCATAAACACAATGCTCGCAGAAGTCCAGCTTCCCGGTCCGATGTGCACCAAGCAAGCCTCTCTTACAAAGCTCATCCAGTCCAACGCTCACTAATATGACCTAACCTCATATGCCCACAAACGGAATTGGCTAGGATCTGAAATAGAATAAATTGGGGTTGGACCTATCACCGTGCTACCGTATAGGATAAATAGTCCATTCTTCAACTTTCCCCTCATAACCGTCAAAGTACCTCTAGAAACTCTTAGACTCCACCTTCAGCTCAATATGTACAACCAAGGGAGTCTAAAGCGCTAAAAGAAATTAAGTTCCTATGGAGTTTGGGCACATAACTCACATGGGTTAATATTCTCACAATACTATCAATCATCTTGATTTTCACCTTACCTTTACTAGTTATGCTACAAGCACCATCATTTCCCATCGAAACTTTGCCACCATCAATCTTTTGGAATGTGGCAAACCAATCTTAGGCATCATGTGGAAAGTACATGCTGAATGAAAATTCTAGTCATGATCATTATAATTAGATTAGACAAAGAGAACATTTTGACCATTTGATTTTTTCGAGGCAACAACTGCTCTACCAAACTTCGAAGTACTCACTTTGTCTTTCTTGAGATATGGGCAGTTGTTCCTCCAGTGCCCTTTTCTCTGACAATTATGACAATTGTTATTGTTCTTATTCATGTTGCGTGACTTAGACCGCCTTCTTTGGAGACTTTTCCTTTTTCCTCAATTCTTCCTCTTATCATTAGACCTTGCTAGAGCTGATACTGCCATATAAATCGGTCATTCACCTTTTCAATTCCCAAGACTATGAGGTTGTTTTCACTTCCTCCATGGGTAATGAACTCCTACAAAAAAATTGTTGTCTTCAAAATTGTTAAATGACCTCATCAAAGAACTAAGAAGAACTAAGAAGAACAAATATATATATATTTGTTTCTTCAATTGGAGATGGTTATGGAGAGACTTGATCATGCATTTACTTTCGAGCTTTGCGTAAAACTTGTCGGAAGTCTTTTCTCTATAGACTTCTCCTAGAACTTTATCACCTAATGGTAACAATATTGAACTATATACGCACCTTTTTCATCATCACTTGCTGTGCGGATTAGACCGGTTGGCAACTTAGTCTCCCTTCCAACACAATCTCACATTCTTGTTGCATGAGCAGAGCGAGCATCTTCACCCGCCAAAGGTTGAAGTTATTTTTGTCAATAAATTTATTAACATCAAACTTTGTAAACGCCATAGCTCTGATAACAAATTGTTTGTGAAAAACGTCTTTAACGGAAAAAAATTTAACTGTACAAAATAAAAGTGTCACAAAGAATAATCTCACTTATGAGAAAAGTATAAAATTATAAAGAAAAATTCTCTAAGTATTCTTATCTCTCACAAACTCTTCTCTCAAAGGATTGAATTCCTTGTGTTTTTGTGAATGAATTATACAATTCTATTTCATGTATTCATATAAGCTAAACAATGATTGGTTATGAAGCATTGTTTTCCTATACCATTGTTAATGAATGGCTTAATTATATTAATTAAATTACTAAATAATTTATGATTTATATTTACTTGTTAATTGTAGCAATGACTTAATTCAAGCGTAACAGAGATCGGTAGTTTGTGACGGGGCTGCCATACGGTGTTCTCCAGCTGCAAGTTTCTATGAACGATGACAGATTTGCTGCAAAAGAAGGAAAATTACATAGAGGCAAGCAAACAGATTATGCAATAGACTGAAACAAACAATACATTCCCAGAATAATTATTTCATTTACCATGGAATGACGGTAGCTAACTCCTGAGATGACCTACTGGAAGAGAGATAATGGCAAGATTTCATGTTTTTTTTTTTTTTTTTTATTTGAACCACCAACCAATCCAAATCTTCTACCGTGTTTAAGAAAACGGTTAATATATAAATTCAAGGATACCCTCGGAAAGTAGAGGTCCTGGATACTCTGTATGTAACCAGAATATAACATTTTAATTAAATGAGTTATTTTAATGTCATATGGATCTAACTTCTCACCATCTGATTGAGTCACATAAGTAAGAGTAAGTTATCCAAGGGATATCATATAATCTCCATAAACTTAAATAAATTTTGCTAAAATTAATGGACGTCATGCGCGGTTGGATCAGTGCCAATAACCCTGCTCTCCGTGTGGTCTCCAGTAATGAGACTCAATTAAGGATTAGTATAATGATAAAAAAAATAATTATGGATTAGTATGATGAGTAATATAATATTCAACAAATGACCCACTATAAGCCAAGCAAAATCTTCGGTAGAAGCTCCGATCCGAAGGGACAATTTTTCGTTTTTTTAAAAGGTAAATACTAATCAATATTCTTAATATAGTGATTAAGAAATCAAAAATAGAAATTTTATATTGAAAGTGATGTATTCAATATATTAAACATTTAAAAGTTATATTTTTTAATAAAAATTTTCTAGCTTTGAATTCCTTAAACAATACTTTTAACATATTCGTCCCTAAGACCTTTTTAAAAACGTAAAAGGTGAGAGAGAAATTTTTTAGTTCACAATATTAGGTGAGCTTTCTCTAGCGCTTTCCCCCTTAGTAAACTAGTGTTCATGATAATTCCATATTTAATAATAGTATAAGAACGAGACAGATGGATAACAATGACTTCATATTATATGATAGTGTTCAGTCTTCCAATTATTGGCCATCAGAACTTACTTTAGAAGTGTTAAAGAAAATAGGGCCATTCAACTTGCATAGGATTCTAATGTTCCCCTCTAGATGTGGTTTGTCGTCATACCATATGAATCCATGAGCAAATATTACAAAGCATAACCGTGAAATATTTGTATTTGGTAATGATATTTTAAAAGTTAGTTTAGAAAAATTGTTTTTATTTGGATAATAATATAAAATCATTTTTGAGGTGTAAATATAAAGAATATTGTGGGTTTCACACCTAGAATTAATTATTCTCAATCGAAAAGTTAGAAATTCTTGCTTTTTTTAAAATCAATTTTATCCAATCCAAAATTGATTTTATCAAACGTTAAATTTAAAACAAACACCTTCAAAATCCCGAAAACACTTTTATTAAAAACAAATATGATTTTGGACCATTCAAAATCTAAACCAAACAAACACTAGATAATTGCATATCGAGCATGAAGGCGACTGGGGCTACATGGCTAAGGACTTATGTGGGGCTGTGCTGTGGTATCAACCAATCAACAATGAGAAGTAGCCGTGCAGAATCTGCTTACCTCTTTGAAAAGGATTGCAATCATATACTCTAGCTGCATTTGACAACTAAACTATTCGATGCTTACGTTCGATTTTGACTTGAAATTTCTCATTCCTGCGCGTGTTCATGAACAGTCGCACATTGATAATAAGATAGAATTTGATAAACATGAAAGATAAAATAGAATATATGAATTTTATTCTATATGTTTAACATATTTTATAAATAAAACAGAACATATATAATATCAAATTAATCAATGAATATTTTGATTCTGCTAAAGAGTGGCAAAAAAAACCTCTGTTGTATTCTATCTGCGCCACAAACAATGCCTAAAAATTCAGTTCAGTACATCTCCATAAATCGGTTCTTTTTTAACCATATCAAACAAAGGAAAGCAAAAACGCGTTAAGTTTACTAAGGACATCAACTATTAATAAAGCATCATGAAAAGATTCATGATCGAAAACAAAAACCTCAAAAAGAAGATAAAACAATATTAAAGCATATAAGATTAAAATAAGATGTCATTTAATTTATTTTGGAATTCTCTATACAAAGTAGACCTAATCTCTGAACTGAACTACTGAAGCTCTAGCTACTGAACGAAAACAGATAAAACACTGAAGCCAAAGAAAATTGAACCAAATGGCAGTGGCTAGGGTGACAGTAGCTAATTTTCTAATTAACCCTTTCAACATGTCGTATAAACGCAGTTGTGGAAGGTCCATTACTATAGTTTCTTATATAAAGACATAAAATTCTAAAATAAATGATATTAATTTATTAAAATTTTTTTGTGTTTTATATATTTAAAATTATAGTAATAGAATCTCTATTACTTTTGTCAATTGGAAAGAATCTAATTCCGTGAAAAGATTCATAATGGAAAACAAAAACCTCAAAAAGAAGATAAAACAATATTAAAGTATATAAGATAAGATGTCACTTCATTTATTTTAGATTTCTCTATACAAAGTAGACCTAATCTCTGAACTACTGAAGTTCTAGCTACTGAAAGAAAACAGATAAAACACTTAGGCTAAAGAAAATTAAGGTAAACAACATAACCAAATGCTAGTTAATTAAGCTAGCTTGCTCTAAGGGTGACAGTGGCTAATTTTGATCTTTGCTTTTCCTCATCTTGTCATATGTATCAACGATCAATTGGCTAGCCCTTTCAACATGTCGTATAAACACAGTTTCCAAATCCGGTGGCGTAATGAACTCTTTAACTACACCACGATAATTGCACATCAAACAAGGTTTTGGTTTCCTAGGAGCAGGTGGGCACGTCAACGTTGTTGGGATCCTCGATTCCACACTTGTTGGTGTTGTAGAAAACTCCTCTGCCTCAACGTAATCTTCTTGTTGTTCCTTCTCCACTGCAGCAGGGATGGTATATATTGGCTTCAATGGAGCTCGTAATGCAATTCCAGCGATGACCCATTTTTTATTATCTGACTCAAAGCCTCCTTCTACTTGCGCCGTCTCAGACAACCCCATATTCAATCACACACCAAAAAACTGTTTCAAGGTTAATATATCTATATATGTGTATGTGTATAATATAAGGTAAGGGAATGAGGGAATAAATAAAGATGGTTCTTTAACTTTTTGTTCCCTTTTCTTTTGGCTGTGAACTGGTAAAGGAATCAGATGAAACTGAGAGGGAAAGTGTTGACCGATGAAAAGAGTAGGGGAAGAAAGTGGAAAATAAAGAGAGAAAAGTTGCTCTAAGTAAGAGGGGGTTGTTTAAATGGAAGAGTTAAGGTGAAGGTTGTTGTAGTTGAGGGGACAGAGGAGAGCAAAAAGAAAAGAGTTGAGGAAGTTTGAGACGATTTAGAGATCACTCAGAACGGTAAGATACGATCTTAAATGTGGAAGAGAGTGCGACATTGAATATTGAATGTTAGAACTTAAACCATATGATTATGAAGGGACGGAGAGAGAAACTGAGGTAACACGTGACATAAGCAAAGGACGATTAACTTATGGAAAGTAATAAATAAATATGAAGTGGGCGGGAAAGTGGTATGGCAGGTCAAATTAAGTTTTGGATTTAACTGTATGGAACTTCAAAGATTTTTTGGACCGACAAACAATCTTGTATTATCACTGTAAATTTTTTCAATTAATATTGTTAATTAATTATATATTAAACATATTTAATTTTTATTATAATTATTTTAAAAATCAAATGCATTATGATTTAATATTGGTTGACATTAATATATTAAAATTAAACTTTAATATATATTCTAAAAATTATATATGAGATGATTTATAATTTATTGATAATATAAAAAACTTTATATGTAACTAAAATTAAATAACTCTTAAGATTTGTATACATAGATCAGGGTTTTTAGTTTTTACGTATTCTTGAAATATTGGTATGTAGAGAAATTAAAAGTTAAACATAAAGACAACTATATATATACAAAAAAAAAATTCAAATAGGATATTCAAGATTCATGTTCAAAATAAAATAACTTTTAACTTTTAAAAAATAGTTTAATTGTTATATACCGACAGTATAAAGTTTTTTTACACAGACATCCAATCAAAAATTATCACATCAGTAAAAAAATTGATTCTTATCCTAATTATCTTAAAAGTCATTCATATCATTATTGATGATTAAAAAAACTTTACACTATTAATACATAACAATTAATTAAACTCTTAAAAAAAACTAGTTAATAATTCATGCAATGTAATCTACGAATTTTTTATAAAATTTTATTGTATCTTTAATCATTATCTATCAACTGAATATTTTATTATGTGTGTAAAATATAACTTAACGTGATATCCAACATGTGATATATATACGGAACATATTATAAATTTATGGTTTAAATGCACCTTTCGTATCTAGGATATCATGATTATGTAATTTTAGTTCCTCGGATTCTAATTGCATCAATTGCATCCCTTAAGTATCACGATTATATAATTTTGATTCCTCATGTTTCAATTGTGCCAATTGGGTCCCCCAGATATCATAATTATGTAATTTTGGTCTCTCAAGTATTACGATTGTATAATTTTTAACGTCAATAGCGTACGAATCACATGTGGGACTGATTTGATACTAAGACCAGCTTAGCAACTTGACCATCAAAGTGTGTGACATGTCAATGATGCCACATAAGAATATCCCGTAAGCTGTCAAATTGACCTCAGTAAGTGTCAAATCAGTTCCATGCACGTGGGCCACGTAAGCTGCTGGCATTAGAAATTGCACTATCGTGATACTTGAGGGATCAAAATTACACAATCGTGATATCTGGAGGACCCAATTGGCTCATTGAAACATGAAGAACCACAATTATACAATTGTAATACTTGGAGGACTCAATTGACGCAATTAACACCCGGGGGACTAAAATTGCACAATCATAATACTTGGGGGACCAAAAGTGCAATTAATCCTAAATTTAAATAATTTGATTTACATGGAATAATTTTTTTTAAAAAATATGTCAAAAATTAAAGTGTATAAGTTAATCAGAATATATATATATATATATATATTGCATGTAATATTTCTTGCATAAGATAAATAACTAAGTAATTTTATATTATGATTTAGATTATACAAATATGATCCTAACTTAGTAATTAATATATGATAATAGCGGATAGCTTATAGCGGATGAAAAAGTAATCTCGTTTGGTAAGCGCATCTGTCACGAGCTTATAGCGTTTTTTCACGAGCTTATAGCGTTTTTTCCAGACGCTACTTGAAGTAGCGTTTGAGCTTATAGCTTATAGCTTTTCATTTTTCTTTCCACTTTTATCCTTATTATCTTCATTTAATTCTACATTTATTCTATTATCTCTCTTTTATGTAAAATCATTAATGAAGATGTCCTTTTATGTCATTTTATATTTTTCAACTAGTTTAACCAAATACTTTCACAGAAAATAAGCTACCTTATCCACTATCTACTATCCACTATCAGCTAGCTTATCCGCTAACAACTAATTTTACCAAACAGACTCTATATCTATCTCTTTATGCAATGTAGCAATAAAGAACCATAAAATATAAATCCTTCTTATCATGAATTAAAACAAAGAAATATAAAATATAATTCATGGCATGTAGATAAAATATAATTTTTAATGTATAGTATCTTTAAATATAGGCTTAATTGTACTTTTAGTCCCTCAACTTTTTCAAATGTGCGATTTTGGTCCCTCAAAAATTTTAATTGCACTTTTGTCCCTCAACTCTAAAGAAATTTAATTGCACTTTTCATCCCTCAACTTTATGAAATTGTGCAAAATTAGTCCTTCTACGGACCAAAATAAAGGCTTTCATTGTATAATTTCATAAAGTTGAGGGATGAAAAGTGTAATTAAATTTTTTTAGGGACCAAAAGCGCACAATTAAAAAAATTGAGGGACAAAAAATGTAATTAAAATTTTTGAGGGAGCAAAATAATACAATTAAAAAAATTGAGGGACGAAAAATACAATTAAACCTTAAATATATTTGAATACGCTAATAGCCAAAGTTATGAAAAAAAATCAATTGAATTTCAACATCATAGTTCAATCTTGCATGTTTCGGGTCCTTAGAAAAGAAAGTTTGTATTGATTAATTGGAATGAATTATATAAAAGAAAATGGAGGAAAAATGTTACCTACCACTGACAATCGACTACGGATATAGAACTTTGAAGAGAGTGAGAAGCGCCGAATTTGACGTTGGTGATAACTTCGAAGAAGTAAGGAGATTCAACTTTTACTTGATGGAACGGTTATCCATTATCGACTTCAAATGCCTATACAAGATTTTAAATTACAAAGATACATTGAGAAATATAAATATTTAAAAAATTCAGACAAAGTTTTTCTTTTTCACGGTGCATAATTAAGATATAGTAAATAAAAATAAATTAAAGGGACATAATTAAGTGGTACACTGCTAATAGATTAAGTATTAAATGGAAATACATAAATAATATAGTAAATAATTAAAATAATAACTATTAAGAATCATTCAGAAAGGATATACAATTATTTCACCAATTTTTTACAGAAAACTTTATCCTGAAAAAGGAAAAGAATTAAATAGAAATATGTAAATGTTAATGTAAAAAATTAAAATACAGATTTAATTGATATGCATGTTCATTTTAAAGATTTTTTTGTACTGTCAATCAATCATAAATTGACATATCATTAAAAATGTTTGTCTCTTGCCATAACAACGTTAAAAGTCACACAGAAGATGATTTGTAATTAGTTGGTAATGTAAACAATTAAACTGTTAGTCGTCAAGAAGGAATTGACGGAAAGGACTAACATTAAAGACGAAATATTACGTATAGGACCAAAATGAAAATAAAATAAAAAAAAAAATCATACGAAAGCAATCAATCTATTTTACCTAATATTTATTAACTAATGCTTGTTGGTTCAAGTGGCAAAGAGCTTGGTTCCCCTTAAACAATGTCTCAGGTTTGAGTCTTGTGGATAAAAAAATAGACGCTAGTTAGTCAGAGTCCAATGGGATTTAGTCCAATAAGATTTAGCTTGGTTCCCCTTAAATGGGTCTTCCCGGCTCGACTCGGATTAGTCGGAGTCCAATGCGATTTACAGAATTAATATTTATTATAATAGGAAAATAATTATGATTAGTATTTCGATTATATTAAAAAACTATCAATTTGAATTAGATGTGGCTTTTATTCACATTTATTATGATAGGTAAATAAGTGTAATTAATGCATGAATTAATTTAAATATAATATAAATAAAATTTGTATTTTTTTTTGATACAAAAGGGGCCTAGGCCCAAATCAAAAAATACAACTAAAACATTAACTAGATGGGATAAGAGAGCCCCATAAACATCAGCAAGTTTGATAAGAGTAAGCGGAGAATGAATTTTATGAAACCCATGCTCCTTGTTTAAGCTCTAGTTGGCAAGCCAAACAACACTTTTGTTACCTTCTCGAAATAAAATAAAATATGTACTTTATTAGACTTTGTAAATAATTATAATTAATATTTGAAATAACTAAAAAAATTGACAATCAAAATAATACATGATATTCACTTATTACATTAGTTAAATAAGTATAAGTGATATTTTGATGTAAAAGTACAATATATGTTTGAATATGTTTTAGAATATTGTAAATGAAATAATTTTTTTTAGAGTCTCTATTTATCATAATAGAAAACATAGTTTAATTAGTGTTTGAATTAATTTCAAAAAGTTAATATTTTGAATAAGACATAATCGTTATTAATTAGAAATATTTGTCATGGATAAAAAGAATTAAATTGAAAGAAGAAAATGATGAGCAAATTTGATATTTATAATATTTAACCAGTAAATTTTAGAATATATTTGAAAACAAAAAATTAAAAATAATGCTTGATGTAAGGGAAAACAAGTTTCATAAAAAGAGAATATTTTTGAAGAATGTCGCACATTCAATAATAAGTGAAGTACCCTAATATATAGGGATGATAACTCGTAGGAGAAATAAAAACTTAATTTGGTTTATAATTAGGGATGATAATGAGAAAGGACAGCATAAGTCGTAATCGCCCGCCACTGTCTCGCTGGATGAAAATTTGCCCTATACCCGTCACATATCCACATGGTCTCGTTAATCGAGTTTTAAACGAATTTTCTGAGTATCCGAAGATATGGATATCTATCTATGAATTTTTTAAAAATATAAAAAAAATCTCAAAAAAAATTAAATATTTTCTTACCACATAATAAATATTTTTTTTCCAATTATCTTACTAATAATGACTATATATCACATATGTAATGATATGTTTCCAAAAGTAGAATGACATTTCTTTATATAAGTTACATGGTATCTAAGTAATTTCATATATTGGATGCCGACAGACAGGAGATACCTTACAACCCGCCCCACCCCAATAATATGAGAATAGAAAAAAAAATCCATTTATTTTATCCGCGTGTATCCGTTAAGCTACCTGAACCATACCCATAACGGCTTTTATCCACAGGTATTCTCATGTATGGATACTTTTTTTTATCTAAGAGGAGGCTCATAATAGGTTTTATAAGGAGGGAGAGAAATAGGGAATGAGAAAGGGACAAAACGTATTGTAGAGATTTGAACTCATACATTCATAATCATCACGTCTCGTAACTACCAGCTAAGCTGATTCAAGAGGACAAATATGCATATTTTTGTCATCCCTATTTTAACAAGAAATGAAATATGTTTTACATCGTGGTAAGAATTTTTTTTGGAATATCTTAAAATTCATCGTATAACGGAATTGGTTTAATAATTTGGTTAATATTAGATTATGAACGATTCTTTTAATATTTGAACCATAAATGTTACCGTAACTGACTTTACAATAAATAATCTTTTATTTTCTAAACTTTGACTAGCCCAGTTCTCCTAAAAGTAATATAATATACATACAGGTAGAGAGAGAAACTGAGAGATAGGGTTGGATTTAAGCCCCAATTTTTTTGGAGAGAGGTAGAAATTGGTTGGCTTTTGGCGCCAATGTTTTAGGGTATTAGGATCAACAACATCCCAAGTTATTCCCTACATGGCATGCTGAAGTCGTAAGCCATACCAAGCACCTTTCTCTTTCGGCCACACGTTTTGAAGATGCGGTTCAGAGGGAATCAAATCATCAGCTATTAGATTAGAATTTAATTGATATATATTATTAATGTAAAGATTTTTTATATAATAAATCAATTATAAATTAAAATGTCAGTTAAAATATTTGATTTTTATTTTAATTATTAAAAATTATTTATATCATGATTTTTGATTGATGGATAAAATAAAAAATTTTATATTAATAATACATAATAATTAAACTTTTACAATTAATAGTGTTTTGTGAATTTTGTTTTTTCCCACTCGCTCTATTATGGTGACTGTTACTATGGATCAATGCCTCATTGGCCAATTTTAAAAAGAATTATTAAATTGATATGTTTTTGAAAACATTTTTATAATTTAGAGTGTGTTTTTAACACATAGCAACCTTTAATCAAAAAAAAAAAAAAACGCGTTGCAACCTCCTCATTTTTTCTTGTGCGCCACGTTAACAAGTGGCGTCTTTGTCATTGTGAGCCATATATATTTACATTATGTGAGCCATATATATTTACATTATGTTTAAGATATTTTTAAACGCGAACGAAAAAACCCAATTTTCTATACACATATTTTCAAAGCTATTAAGAGTTGTTTTTAGCAAACGCATATTCTGATCTCTCGTTTAAACAAACGAGCAATTAGTCTTTTAGTGGGAAGTGCCACCTTATGCAAGACTTTTTCTATTCAAAATGAATAAATTTTCAATTTGCTCCCTGAATTTGTAAGATCATATCAACTTAATTTTTGACATTTTGAAATTCCAAAAACATTCCTGAAGTTGTCAAAAGTTAATCAATCAAGTTCCTCCGACAATGATCAAGTTGATATGAACTTTACAATTTCAGGGACCAAATAAATACGATCTTACAATTTCAGAAACCAAATTGGAAACACAATACCTTGTATATAATAAACAACATAAAAAAATTGTTAGGTTTTAGTCCCTAAACGTTTTAAAACTTTGAAATTCGTCTCTGCCGTTAGGGTACCTCCTTTAAGTGATGATGTGACAGACAGAGTGCCACATCATCAGTGCCATGTGTACAAAAATATTAATTTTTAATTCTACTGAAAATTTTAAGTAAGTTTTTATGCCTTGTAAAGTTTATCAATTTTGGTTTTAGTACCTATATAAAAACTTCTTATGATTTTGTCCCTATAATCTCAATTTTTTTAAATAGTCTTTACTGTCACCTCTCTTTGTTAATTGCTGATGTGGCAAACGGAACACCACGCCAGCCATGTCACGTTGGTGCCACGTCCAAAAATTGGGTGCTGCAACAGTTTCGGTCAATTTGGATATATATACTAAAAGTTATACGATACAATTTACAGGTAATTAGCAACCAAATTCTGTAGAATCCAGCAGTGTTCTAACTGCTACCGGAACAATTCGTTTATCTAAAATTTCTAATAATTTTATCAGGCTTAGATGAGGATGTTAGCTTTAATTCTAATATGGTTTCACTCAATTCGGACAAGTATAAAAAAAAGATATGCATCTCATAAGGTAGAGTCTATTTACAAAAAAAAATTGATATTACAAGGAAGAAATCCTAAGAATATTTTTTTACACAGACTAAACAAAAAATGGTGAACTTAGCAGGAACCAAAAACTTATTTAAAAAGTTGTGGAATTAAAAATTAATATTTTTTACACGTGGCATTGATGACGTGGCACTCCGTTTGTCACGTTAACACTTAATGGATGTACCCTAACGACAGGGAAGAATTTCAAAGTTTTAAAACTTTTAGGAACCAAAACCTAGTAAATAATTTTTCAGGGACTAAATCCAAATATAATCCTATTTGAAAGCACCAACAACATTTATCAATGATCCCCTAGTAATGTTTTTATTTGTTACATGTCAATTCTTTATTATATTACATTCGTAAGTGTACTTTAATTATAGCTTGCATTTATATTTAATAATAATATATAATTAATTTATATGACGACCATTAAAGATAAATATAAACTAATTTAATACAATTATGAATGTAATATAATAAAGAATTTGCATATAAAATACAAACATCCCCAGTGGATTAGTGATAAATGTTGTTTATTGTATGTTGCGCAATACAATTTGTATCCCAAGACATGAGTGACAGTCGTTACACATGCTACATTTTCATTGATAGGTTGTTACACATATTGCATACCCATTGAAAACAACATCTAAAGTACCTAAAAAATTGTATCTAAGTTTTGTCTTTCTGCAACAGCACCATGTGACGCTTGTTGGTGGAAGGCACTAATCCATATGGCGCCACTTGCCCACTTGGATCAGTAAAATTAAAAAAATTGGAGTGGTTGCAAAATCTCAAAAACCATCCTAGATTTAAAAAATCTTTTAAAAAACCATTTTGGTAATTTGATTCTAAAATTGCATCAAACTTATAAAAAAGGGAGTTGTCTTCGATCCTCCAACTACCTCAGGAGGATCGAACCTCACAATCAAACGAGACCATTGATTTAACTTTTAAAAAATTCAATGATTGAAATTAGTTGGGGGGAAACCGGTTGCACAAGTTGTGAGGGATGAAAAGACACTGGTTGAATATGTAAATTGAATCGTCAGATTGATATGATAACAACTAGCATGTTGTGTTCCTTTTCCCAACATGTTTCAATGGCCCAGGTTTCACTCTCTTCTGCACCTTCTCTTTTTCAACCACATCGGCGAACCTATCTCACTCCACAACGAAACTTTGCTACTTCTGCTATGGACTATGGCTCCACTTCCACTTCCACTCCAAATGTGACACTAAAAGTCTTTGCCACCAGAGAACTCTCGTTGGTCAAGATTTGGTCCGGGTGGATTCCGAGCTCGTTGAGTAGAGGCTCCTCGTCATCGAAGTTGGCGGAGCTGTCGCCCAAGACAGGGCCGATGTAGATTGGACCGGAGGAGATGGACGCTAGAGTGGAACCTATGTTGACCCCTTTACCGTATGGTGCCTTTCATTGAACCTACATCAAAACCCACATGTTATAATTTCTGCGGCGGAACCTACATCCAACCCACTTGTTATATCGTTTTGTCTTGTGTTTTTATTTAGACCCGTGTTTAGATTTCAATTACTAGTCTTTTTTTTTTATTTTATAAAATGACTAAGATTTAGGCTTTCGTTGATCCCTTTTCTGTATGGAGATGGTAGCATTGGTGATATAGAACTATATGTTGTAACAAGTAATGGCTTTTTCGAATGAATTGAAGATACTTTGAAGATCTATTGATTTTGTTGTTTGATTTGGATGTTGGTTCGGTAGATCTTTTCATTTATTTGACTTTTCTAATTAAGGGAAAGACATGTCGGAACCTACATTGCGGTTGGAACGGAGGCGTAGGTACGCAGCGCAGTCGGAGGTTAGGATTGGTGGGTGCGGTTTTTTCTCTCAGATCAGTAATCGGTTGAACAAATTATTTATTTAACTTGTAACCGAGTAACCTATTGTCACCGGTCAAAAGCAAGGAGGACTGATCCTCAAAAAAAATTTGGGAGGACCTTAGCCCGCTACGTCTAAAAGTCGTGGACAAATTAGCAAATCACCAAAATGACTTATTGCAATAGGTTATTCTAACCGGAATAACCCTTATATATATATATACAAAGAGAAGAACCCTTTTTATTTAGGTTATTCTAGCCTGAATAACCCTAATTATAATCCTAGCTTAGTTTGAGAATTTTTTACATAAAAAAAAAAAATAGGACAAACAACCTTAGCAACAACCATCATGTCCAAGCCACCACCCTTTCCTGAACGACCAACCTCCATGACCATACCCAAATTCCACCTCAAATCACATCACATAGAAACCTTGCTTGAAACGACTAAGACCAATTCCCTGAGATTCAAACTTGGGCACCAATAGCCTCCACGTATCCACCATCATCCTCTATGTATAACCAAGCTCCACTACTCTTCCCTTCTTTGAAATGCATGAACCTGGACCCCAATTATGTTGTCAAGCTGCCACCATGACTTGCAGCCCAACCTCGCCTTATGTTGTCGCCTGATCATTACTGCCCACATGAAGAAGTGTTAGAGCCAAGCAATGAGGCAGTGTCACCTTTGGAGACAACTTCCTAGGAAAGATATTAAGGATAGGTAAGATTTGTAAGAATTCTCTAACCTCTATTGATAATGTGCTCCTTGTTGAAGGGATAAAACATAATCTACTGAAAATAAGTCAATTATGGAATAGTGGATTTCATGTTTTCTTTAACAAAGATTCTTGTATAGTGAAGGACGTTAACAATGACACTGCTATCTTCATAGTTAAGAGACGGAACAACCTTTATAAAGTTGATTTGGAGGACATACGCCACCAAAATATAACGTGTTTGGTTTCTTTTAAAGATGAAAAATGGCTTTGGCATAAGAAGCTTAAGCATGCTAATATGAGTTTATTTCCATGAATGACTTGGTAGGAGTTTCCGTAAGATCAAGTTTTGAGAAAGATGCTTTGTGTGAAGCCAGTCAAAGGGACAAGAAAACAAAAACTTCTTTCCATGCCAAAGGTGTGGTTTCTACCTCAAGGCCCCTTGAACCATTATATATTCTCTTTGGTCCTACAAGAATTGTTGGTCTTGGTGGTAAGAACCATGGTCTTGTCATCGTTGATAATTTCTCTAGATTCACATGGATACACTACCTTTCCCACAAGGATAAATCTTTTGAGGCTTTTTGATATTTTGTAAGAGGGTTCAGAATGAGAAGGGTTTATGTATCTCTACAATAAGGAATGACTATAATAATGAGTTTGAAGATCATGCTTTTCAGTTATGAGAATGGATCACTCACAACTTCTTAGCACCAAGAACACCTCAATAAACTTGAGTGGTGGAGAGGAAGAACAAAATACTGTAAGAGATGGCAAGAAGCTTGCTGCGTGAAAGCTCTCTCCAAGGTATTTCTGGGCAGTAGCAATCAATATCTCATGCTACATTTAAACAGAATACTCATAAGACCGATACCAAAAAAAACTATGAATTATGGAAAGGGAAGAAAATCCCAACATCTCTTATCTTCATCCTTTTAGACGTGAGTGTTTTATTCTCAACACTAGAGATCAAATTGATAAATTTGACTCTAAGGTTGATAAAGCTATTTTCTTATGATACTCTCAAATATCTAAAATTTTTAGAGTTTATAATACTAGGACTCTTGGTTTTAAAAAGTCTATACATGTTAATGTTTGCCTAGATTATCACCTTCACACCCTTAATGACGATAAGGGCTTATTGAAAAAGAAATGTTGGAAACCTTCTAAAAATGAAGTTATTTTCCATTTTCTTTGGATAAATCAATCAATTGATTATGTATTTCAAACGAATCCATCAGTCTGGAAAAAATTATAGCTGATGGACCTAAACTTTGTTCCAAAGTCATTCGAGGATCTAAGTATTAAAATTTATTGATTAAACGATTCAGAAGTGTTAGAACTTGACCTGGGTATACGGATCGGTCCGATTCAATCCGGTCCGTTCCGCATTAGTTCGTACTTAGACGGACCGGACCGGACCGGAATAATCAGCAAAATAAATGGACTTGTATTTATCAAGTCCGCGTCCAGTCCACATAGTCCATGGGTTAAATGGATTAATCCACGGACTCAAAAAAATAAAGGAGCAAATTTTGTAGGTCATTTCTAAATTTTATTTATTTGTTTATTTTCTTTAATTAAAACATTTTAACATTTTTTATGATAAAAAGATTGAAATTGGTAAATGCAAAGTCTGAATATGACTTGCTTTAATAGCATGCACCATTTTCATAAAATTTTATCTAAAAATTCTCTAAAACAAGTAATATTTGATTGAAGTACATCAAACATGAGTACATCAAACACAATCCAAAGCAATCTAGTGGGTCACAAATTGGGCCCTAAATTCTTTAGGCTCGTAAATCCTCCTAATTTAAGATTTCTTTTTATATTGTGTAAGTCCGCGGACAAAATCTGTTTATTCCACGGATTAAACGGATCGGACTTAAAAAGCCTGCATTTAAATGGACATGAATTTTGTCTAGTCCAAGCCCGTACGAGCTGCGGGCTAAACGGACTGTCCGAGGATCTAAGTCCATATACCCAGCTCTAGTTAAAACCATATTGTTCATCTAGATGCACCAAAAAAATAAAATATTGTCCATCTAGCAAATGTCGATGAGTCTTTCTTTTATAACCATGAAATGGGTACGAAATATCCACCACCGTTAGCAGTGACTAATCTCTGTCTGGAAACCTGTTGGACACACAAGATAGATTCTCTCCTCCCAACCAGATTTTGTCCACACACAAGAGTTAGGATTCGAATCCCTAACCACTTGCTTCAGGTGTCCGAATCACTTCTTACTTATCAACCAAATATTGGTAAACGTCCATGAGTGGGAAACTACCATCTAATTTCATATAAAACTATATGCCAAGTAAAAAAGCAAATTCGTTAATCTACTGTGCTTGTGAATAAAATACTTAGAATGCTCTATTGAATGGAAACGATAAGATACCGTCAAATTCAAATGCTGTACTTTGAAATAGGTCAACTACACACCATGATCGAACACAATAAATGATTAAAGCTTCAAATTCTTTATTAGCAATTTCGAGGAAATTACAAATGTTCCACTTCCACTATATAGGTAAAATAACCGTATACAAAATGCACAAAGATTTCTAAAATTGGCTCTAGGTATGTCACAGTACTACTATCTGTGGTTTCCAAGTACGCTGGTGAAAGTTGTACAAAGGTAACCTAAACCTCAAAACTAATGGGTAAAAAGAATGGTTCTTCAGTCTCTTCATTTTTTTTATATAAAAAATCCCTTATTTGGGATCGGGAAGGGGAACCATCTGAGGTTTTTCCTTCCCCTTTCACCCCTCACGTTGTACATGAAAGGTTTTTTGCAATGCTCAACTACTTCGGACTAATTCAATCCACTTTGTGGGAAATCTTGATATAGTTTAGAAGCCGTTTCAGAGCATTACCACTATCAATGGCCTCTCTGGCTCTATCCAGGGCTACAGATATGTCTTCTGCACCATCAACTCCAAGCAAGTGATCCACCAATCCAGCATTCAGAACAATTCGATCATATGCTGGTCCCTTTTCTCCACAGAGAGCTGCTAAACCCAATTCTATGTTCCTTGAGACCTTAAGTTTCAAAAGGAAAAAACATACCAGTCAAAAAACTTCAGCTCTTACCATATATAAACTGACAACATATTAAAAGCTTCCTACGTCTGATGATATTACATTACATAATGGTTTAACAATACATTAGCATTCCAACACATCGTCAAAAGAATAAAGTTTCAGTTAAATAAAGTTTCAGTTAAATAATTAAAAAGAGATGAGACCAAAGTATACAATTCAAAACTTCAGGGTCCTCCATTCATTCATGGGAAATTATCATACACACATTCAAGGAGTAAAGATGGCTTATGTAATACAATTTATGCTTATTTAAACATTGGGTTTAGAATTTGAGTAGAGTTCGCGACAAAAGACCCCATGAGAGCCCATGAAGAGATAATTGATATTAAGATGACTTGGGCACATACCACTATAATGGATCAGAAATTAGAGCCATAAATTTTTACTTGAGTTTTCCTTAGTTTAATGGATCAGAAATTGGAACCACTACATATTTTTATCACAATTTTCTTAGTTTGTGAAGTGGAAAAGGGACATGTTTGCTTGAGCAGAAAGTAAAAGCAAATGTTGCCTATGATGAAAGATCTACAGACCAGAGAAAAGGTATCTATTAATCTACCGCATAGCATGAACAGGAAATAAAATAGAAGTCTTAGAAAATCACATGATAGAAAACAGGTATCAGCAAGTGAATTGACTTCTGAATTTTCAGAAATATTGCATATGTATAGGATTGCGGGAACAAAGGTTTTTTTTCCTTTATAGAGGATATAGTTAGAATATTAGAGTTAGTAAATCCAATCATAGGAATAGATGTTAGAAATTTAACGTAGTTACCCGAACTATTATTTGGGAATTTCTTTTAGTAAGGCTTCTCTAAGGTTTACATAGTTAAGAGGATAGACTGAATATGGGGATTTTAAGGTTTTAATAAGAGGCCATCAGGATTTATCTAATTGATTCAATCTTCTTCCCCCCACCTCTCCTCTGTCTCTCTATCTTCAATCACTATCCTTCAAGATCTCCTTTAGCCACATTATTAGCTTTAACTTAAGACCAACGGTTGCTTTGTTATGAATAAATACTAAATAGTTTCTTGAACTGTCCCACATAAGGTAAACCTGGTAAGGCTCTAATGCTCTGACTGCTCTGTATAAAGTACAAGCAACCCTTACAACAATAGAAATTTTTTTAACATATTATTAGAGAAAGTGAATTGCAAGCATATTTCTAATAAGTTCCAGATAATGTATAGAATAGGACAAAAAAGAGATACAACCACAAAAAATCTAGAGAACTTTACTGATCTATCAGTTCTTGGTGTGTCCGTGGGTTGGAAACCATAGTCCGTGGCATTGACCTCAAGACTAAAACCTTGACGTGTCACTCCTGCATATGAAATAACAATATTTATGTGTAATTGTGTATCAATCCAAGATATGACGTAGAAGAAATTATCAGTTTGCTAAACAGAAATTGGCATAGTGGCATGTGGAGGAAATGTAATAATTTAAGCACGTAAATAAAAGAAAAATAAACAAGGAGACCCAATACAGACCACCAAGTTCAGATGTGGATGAAACGTCAAGTGAACGGAACCCTGAACAGTAGTTCACAGGAATTCCCCTAGTTGTGCTAACTGATCGCAATCTTGTAGTCATTGAGAGGGCACCTTCCTCTCCCTACAATATGAGCATAAATGAAGCTTCTTCAGATAAGGTATCAAGCCTCTTTCAATATATAAATATATTATATTAGGATGATTTAACCAATTTTAATAGGAGAAGAAAACACCAATTTATAATACAATCAATAGTTTATGCAAAAAAAAAAAAAAAAAATATTCGGTAGTCAGAAAAGCTCACAGATTGTGATGTATACAAATTGAAATCCCAACCTTCACTACCAAACCGGAATGCACCCCCCTTCTTTTCATGAGCATTAACAATGGCTCTTCGTAACCTTCATGATAAAATCCAGCAACAATAGCTTCCTTACCACTGGCCTGTTGAACAATATACAGTTTTAACTATATAAATAGTGTCAAAAAGGAAAAGAAAAAAAAACATGCTTTATACCCATTGCGTAAGCCAGTTCATGTGGTCTACTTCTGGTTTACAACAAAAATACCTTTCCACCTACTTGTGGTCTCTTTGTAGTCTCTTCTGTTCAAGTTGACAGCCAAAATACAGGATTCGATATTATTCAACCAACATTTTATTTTCTCCTTCTATTTTCGAAATTGTTGTCCTGGTTCCATTACCCTTACAAACTCCATGAAAATGAGCAAAAAGTGAATAAACCAATATTTAATCTCAATATAAGTATACTATGTGTGATGTAGAAGTGAATAAACCCTGGCACCTTTATTTCCTTCGAGCAACTAGAAGTTTTTGCTTTTTAGTGTTTACAAAGAACTACCTTTTGGTGATTTTCAAAACCAAACAAGAATTTAGTTTTTAAATGGGATAAATTGTTATATTCCTTAGGCTGAAATCACCATTACTCATTGAAGTATTACTTCTACAGAAAATTATTCTTCTAAAAAACCTCAAATTGACATAAAATTATCACAAAATTATTTTGCTGCCCTATTTAGCAACTTTCGTGCACATAAAACTCTCTTAACATGTGAATCTGGCACACAGAGTGTGCAACTAAATGATCCACATTATTGAGGAAATATAGTACCATAGTTAAATCATTTGTGCATCCTTTTAACGAATAATGAATTATGATACATCTAAGCTATGAAATTAAATTTTGTTCAGACTTTAAACATCAAATCCCTTGTATCCTTTGATGATGATGATGGCTTTAAAAAGTTAAATTAAAACTTGTAATAAACTAAGAGATCAATGACAAATAACAACAGATAAACTAAGTTTGAATCCCACCTTCACATATTGCTGAACCTTTTCAGTTGTTGCAAGCGGAGGGCGTTTCTTTATGTGCTCCCTTATCTTAATTAGAGAGTATCTGCAGAAAAAATAACATGTTTAACCTACTCCATTCCAATATTACTGTTAACACACACACACAAACATATATAACACATAATAAAACAAATCACTCATTCAGTTCAGTACCTATAATTTTCAAACAAAGAAATATGGTCCCTTTTTGGTCGTTATAGTTCGACTCCAATAGGAAGCAAGCATAGCTAATAGGGAGTATTTTGTATTGTTCCAAAACTATAGGAACTTCTTTAAATGGATTTTAACTACAGGGAATAAATCGAATTTAGAGAGTTGAACTATAGGGACTAAATGTCTCATTTAACATGTAATTCAGTAGAAATATTCCAGATGTCTACAAGCAGATGAACCGCCAGGATAGGTCTTTTTTACAAAATCTAATTATCTTTCAGATTTTGAAAATTTCAAAATAAAAGCTTCAAAACATTTGCCAAATGGCAATAAAAGCCACTATAATTTATAAAGTTAATAAGGCTTAGAATAATAATATTTGGTTAGATTCTCATACAGAGATGGACGAGCTTCACGCTGACTTACATAAGCAAAACCAATTTCATCATCCTGGAAAGAAGAATGCACAAAGATAATAATATACAGTGACTAAAAGAAGAGTGAGAAAAACATTATGGTGACACTACAAAAATATTGCAGGAAACAAAAAAAACCTCGAGAAGTTTCTTGGCCTTGAAAGGGGATATGTTTATATTTGCCCCCATAAACTTCAACATCTGCTCCTCAGTTACACCCCCCTGAAAGACAAACAACAATAGTTCACCCCAGAGAAATAAAAGTTGATTCTGATAGGAAACAGTTCCTATCTATAAAAGGGAGATTGAATTGATGATGAAATAAGGACAGAATTACAGGAAAAGTAAGAGCAGTACTTGCTCCCAGCCAAGGATATTCTCCGATGGCCCCCAAGCTAAAAAGCTGAAACTGAAAAGGAAACTACATGACCCTCCGCCACGTCTGACATTTCCTATTTAGACAGATTCCCTCATATTTTCTCTCTCCTCTAACTAACCTCCCTAAAGCTGTGAGCCTCTCCTAACTAATTCTTTGGTTTGCATTGCAAGAATCGACCTGCAGAGGCTTCTTGGACCCAGGTCCATGGTACTATCAATATCACTCCCCTGAAAAGATACCTTGTCCTCAAGGCAGAAGGAAGGGAATTGACTTCAGATGTTGCCGGAGGGCCTCGTCTCTATCAATCAGAAACATAGCCACTGAATCCACCGCAGCTTTGGCGGCAAGTAGTTGAAAATAGTAGACGGAGGACGACCATACACAGACTCAAACGGGGTTGTCCTGATTGTAGTGGAATGAGGTGTTATACCAGAATTCTTCCCACGAGATCCATAATGACTGCTTGGCTGTTCGAAAGCAAAACACCAGAGGTAAGTTTTCAGACAGAGACTTACTACATTCGGTTTGGCCGTCGAACTGCGAATGATAAGTACTCATCTTCAACATAGTTCCTTGGAGGCAAAACAGCCCCTTCCAAAAATTGCCGAGGGAAAGTGGGTCCTCATCACTTACAATAGCACGAGGGAAACCATGTAGTCTAACCACATCTTTAACAAAACACTCAGCAACAACTTTGGCTGTAAAAGGATGCTTCAGCAAAATGAAATGTGCATATTTAGATAACCTGTCCGACAACCATGATCACCTCAAACCCTTGGGACTTAGGCAACCCTGTAATGAAGTCCATTGACACTTCTTCCCAAATTAAATCTGGTATTGGAAGTGGCTGTATGTAATAACTTATGAAGCACCAATACGCAAATTTTCTGGGCGAATCATCCTCGATACGCTCCGATATGCCGATACGCCATCGATATGCGACGGCGAAGTATTAGAGGCCATTATTTTAAAAAAAAAAAAAAATTAAAATTAAATCCCGACATGCTGTGAGGACGCCGTCGATACGTCTCCGATATGCTGGACCATGTCTCTTCAGCTATTCCGCGAATCTTCCCTTTTTTTACTTTGAAAACTAAAACTCCCAACTAATTGCAATTTATATCACCGGTGAATGAGTCACCATTAATGCAGTGACATAATGCCAGCGCACCAGACTTCCCTTCCCCTCGAAAACTCCAGCGAAAGTGACCATTGTCTAGTGTACAACCATCAGAGTGATTCGTGAGGCTTCTGCGTACCAACTTTGCTCCAACAACTAGGTACGTGAGCCTCTATTTTTTTTTCAATAATAGGCCTCTGTTTTTTCTTTCAACTTTGACCACCCATTTCTTACTGAGTCACCGAGTATAAACCCAAAGTCCCAACTCATACCCATGATAGAATGTTGAAAATGTCATGTTATTGTGTTGCTTTTGAGATGCCTAGCACGTGTCTTGTACTTTGCCCACCCATTTCTTACGTGAGCCATTTCTTAACTTATACAACTTTGGCCACCCATTTCTTTATTCTTTATGAAGCCACCGACTGATTGCATGTCTTTTATCCACCTCACCCATTATGTCTTTTATTAAAATTAATTAATATTATAAGTCATTTAGTTGTTTATTTTTTATTTATTTTGGCAGAAGCAACAACACAATATATTTATTTTAACCCATCCATCCAGTTATTTAGTTTGGATTTTTGGAAACAATGATTTGTAATTTGACTAATTTCTAATTTTAAATTACAATAATATATTTATAATATTTTGTGAATTTTTTATATATATTTATATACGTATCCTAAACGTATCGTATCCTATAATTTTTAAGGGAAGACATATAGCCGTATCGGATACGTTCCGATACTCGTATCGTATCTGTGCTTCATAGGTAATAACCATGCAGGGGCTAAGGCCAGGTATTTACTACATCGGCAAACAATACACTCTTGTACATAGTGCATAACAAGTTGCTGCATGCCCTTCCAAAACAAACAGCTTGCCACTCGCTTGTTAGGGCGTTTGCATCCTAAAAGCCCTAGGGGTGGAGCGAAATTCTTGTGATAAGGAAGGAATGAGGGGAGAATTCTTGGAGATCATCAAACACCCTTTATAAAAAATTAAGCCACTCCGCAACAAAAAAACTAGGTTAGCATGGGGTTTTGTTGTAGAGTCTCCACTAAGTGCTAAAGTTCTGGATCTTGGGACACTTCATCCCTCGCCTTAGCAAAATCCACCCAATAAGGCCTTGAGGAGATAGTCTGCATTCTGCAATACTTTATCATCTTCAATTCTAGGCAAGGCATCTACAGCCTTTTTCTCAGGACCAGGTTTATACCCCACCTCGAATTGGTAGCCCATTAACTTGGATAGCCAACAAAGCTGGTCAGTAATGGTCACCCTTTGTTGGAGCAGGTATTTTAGACTTTTATGATCCGTATAAACCTTGAAGGGCCTTCCCAATAAGTCATACCACCAATGTTGGACTGCCAAGACCAAAGCCATAATTTCCTTCTCATATACAGAGTTGGATAGAGCGATAGCAGCTAGTGCCTTACTAAAATAGGTCAGCGGTTGTTGGCCTTGCATTAACATTTCCCCTAACTCGTGACCTGAGGCATCACACTCGATAACAAATTCCTTGGAAAAATCCGGACATGCCAATACAAAGATGGAAGTAAGATGTAGCTTGAGTTGATTAAAAACATTTTGGGCAGCCTAATTCCAAGAAAAACCATCCTTCTAGGTTAACTCAGTCAATGACTTAGCAATTTTACCAGTCCTGAATGAACTTCCTGTAATAGCCAGTGAGTCCCAATAATCCTCGCACTCCTTTAGCATTACAAGGCACTGACCAGTCCAGAACACATCGGATTTTGGATGGGTCCATTGCCACCCCTTTAGAGGATATAATGTGGCCAAGGTACAATGGAGGTCTGGCCAAGGTAGCAAATAATTGATGTTAGATCAGTAGTTCTACCACTTGTTCTAGACGGAGTAAGTTTTGTTGCCAAGAGAAACTATAGACTAGAATATCATTGAAGAAAACTAACACGCAACATCTCAAAAGAGTTCGGAAAATTGAATTCATGGTGGATTGGAAGATCAAGGGTGCATTCATGAGACCAAATGGCATGATTAAGCACTTGCAGTGCCCCTCATGTGTCAGAAAGGCAGTTTTGTGTGAATCTTCGCTCTTATCTCAGATTTTATGAAAACCTAACCTTAGGTCTATCTTAGAGAAGTACTGAGCTCCATGCAACTCGTCAAGTACCTCATTAATAGTGGGAATAGGGTATTTGTCCAGAACTGTACCTTTGTTAAGGGCTCTATAATCCACGCACATCCGCCAAGAGCCAACCTTTTTTAACTAAAATAACTGGACTAGAGAAAGGACTAGTACTGTGTTTGACAGTTCCAGCATGCAGCATATCTCCCACCTGTTTTTCTATTTCACCTTTGTGATGATAGGCTTATCGATATGATCTCACACTCACAGGTCATGTGCCAACTAGCAGCACTATAGCATGGTTATGGTCCCTCTTGGGGGCTAAGCCTTGCGGCTCCTGGAATACCTTCTGAAACCTTTGGAATAGCAACTCTAACTCTGTCTATTGCTGATCCGCAAGACCTGCAGATGCTGCTGTTTCGAAACCTTCTGCTTGGGCAATACGAAAAAATCCTCCGTTGTCTTGATCAGCTGCTTGCCAAACTCACTGCAAAGCAGTTGCATGAGAATGATCTCCAATCTAGTATCCCTTGAGGGTGACAATTTGCCCATTTTGGTCGAAACTCATTGTCTTCTTCCAATCTGTATTGGTTATCCTAGTGTTTCCGTTCACTCGACTCCCAAAATGAGATGAAGCCCACCCAATTCAAGTACATAGGCATCCACCTGTATGTTGGTTTTACAAACCCGGATCACCAAGTTCTTGTGTCTTGCTTGAGAGAAACGCTTACTGCCATCACCTGAGCTGGCAACAAACTCCTCGGTTGCAGTGATAGGCAAGCCCAAAGAAAGCACCAATTCCTTTGCTATGAAATTGTGTCTAGCTCCACTATCAATGAGGAGCAAAATTGGGAAGCCTCTTAGGTAACCCTCAGCCTTCAATGTCTTTGACGAGACTTGGTCCTTCGGTTTCACTCCCATGATATCTAGTACTTGGCACACAATCTCCCAATCTCCATGTTCTCCACTGTCTTCTACCGCTAAGAGAGAATTAGCATGTTCTTCGTCCTCTTCAGCTTCCGAAATCAAGAACTTCAAGTGTTGATCAGGGCATTGATGGGTAGGGCTATAATGCTGCCTACATTTGAAACAGTCCCTTATTCCGTTGATCCATCAACTCTTGATAAGACAAGTTGTGTGCGCGGTGATATTGGCCCCCTGTGCCTATGTCTGAGCCAATTCCTTGCGGGGGTGCCTTCTCGGAAATGGCTTTGTGGTTGGATAGGACTAGATCCCATTCTGGAGATAGCAGCTCCAGAATATTGTGTACCCCCTCCCTGTCCCTGCATTCGACGATGAACAAATACCTCTGGAGAACTGATTCTGACACCAGCTGGGCAGATTTCAAACCATTCCAGTGCGTGTTAACTTCCTCTCAATCATTATAGCCATTGAAATCATCTTGTAGTTGTAACGACTCAATGGTTCAAGACAAAGACCTCCAACCATACCTCCTCCTTCAGACCTAAAAAAAAAAAAAACCATACACTGATGTCGGACATTGGAAGAATTATATCGGCCAGCATTTCGAACTCCTCCACATATACATCTACTGTACCTTCTTGCCTCGACATCTTAAGTTTGGAAAATAGATTACCCGAATGCATCTAATGTAACAATCAAAGAGCACGCATTTCAGCTTCTCCCAGTCAAGGTTAGGATAGCCTCTTTTGGCACCTTATACTAGTGCCAAGCTACGTTGCATAGGTATGAGTACGGTACCGGTACCCGGTACGGATACGGGTATGGGATACGACATTTTTTAAAAATCCAAGGTACGGGTATGTCAATATAAATTATTTAAAAATGATTATATATATAAAATATAATATAAAATGTTACATGATTAAACATGACAAAATTGTATAAAAGATAAGCATAAATACAACAACAACAACAACAATAATAATAATAATAATAATAATGTTGATAATGATGATATAAAGTTCACAAATACAACATTATCAAAAAAAAAAGGAATAGAAAAATCTATTTTTTAATGTTTTTTACTAATTAACAATGTCATTTATCAGAACGTGTGTACGGGAGCCGATACGTACCCACAAAGTACCCCGTGTACCCAAACCGAGTATCCAAACCTTTTTGTTTGAATTTTTTTCGGGTACGTGCTTGGTACGTACCCACGAGTACCCAACGAGTGCACTCAAAGCAAATATGAGCAAGCTGTACTTGTAACTCCAATGGGATATCTTGCACTGCAAAATAGGTCTCTACACGTAATAGCCACCCTATTGGCTCGTCTCCATAGAATGGCGATAGGTCAATGCACTTAGCACTGAGACAATACTCCTCAGGGATGATTGCAGAGGTTCCATCTAATTGACTCTGCATAGTTCGGCTCCGATCATTTCCAGATCCTGAAGCATTGTAATGTGGATCCAGCTGCCTTTATTGGTGCTGAAATCCCTCTAGCATCTCAGCATGTAGTGCTGTGAGGGACTTGGTAATGTCCCCCGCCGCTAGTCATCAAGCAACTCAGTTTGGCCGAATGATCATTGATCTGAATTGTGTTCCTTTAGTGCCGAATCATGGTTACGCAGCTGAACATCCAGATTTTTCAGAGGACTCAACAGCCACCATGCGAGCATCCAAGGCATCAGTGTGTTGTGTAGCCATACACGTCTGTACAGGTGTTCATGGAATGGGTTGGGACGAGCTTGTCTTGACCCGAACCTGACCCGATATTTTGATAGGGTCATTTACTTTGACCCGAACTCAACCCAATCATAGTCCAATAATGCTCAGGACAAGACCAAGTCATGTTAAGAAACTAAAACTAAGGTATATTTAACAATATATATTTCAAAACAAATAATATCAACATAAAAATATTATCATCTTATGCAAAAGGTTATTGATTTAAGTCAAGAAAACTTATTACTTATATCTAATTATAAAAAAAAGTGTAAGTTTTAAAAGAATATAGAGCATTGGGCCGGGTTGAGACGACCCGAAGAATAACCCGAACCTGTCACCAAAAATATACCAGGTATAATTTCTGAAACCCGAACCCGTCACAATTAACTTTGGGTCGGAACAGGTTAGTTGGATGGGACAGGTGTTGAACACCCGTACGCATTTGCATACATAGAAATCTCCCTCAATCTCCTCTCGAAGAAAGCACCAATTTGATAGGAAACAATTCCTATCTATGAAAGGGAAATTTTATTGATGATAAAATAAGGACAGAGTTACAGGAAAAGTAAGAGCAGTACTTGCTCCCAGCCAAGGATATTCTCCGATGGCTCCAAGCTAAAGAGCTGAAACTGAAAGAAATTACATGACCCTCCCCGTGTCTCACATTTCCTATTTAGACAGATTCCCTCATATTTGTTTTCTCTCTCCTCTAACTAACTTCCCCTCCAAAGCTGTGATTCTGTGAACCTCTCCTAACTAATTCTTTTGTCTGCAAGAATAGACTTGCATCTAGCAATTGGGTCCGTGGTCCTACCAGGTTCTCTATTAGAAACATGAAAGCAGATACTACCAAAATATCAACATCAAAAGAAAAATTAACTTCAGTAATACACTTAGTCAGTTCTGACTTCTGAGGATAGAATTTCAAAAACAGCATGATGATTGAGCATCTTAGTTTGTTGCTAAAACAACCTAAACACCCAATATAGATAAAAATTGACACACCTTAGGTGCCATCCAATCTACACCATGGAGCAAGCAAGATTCTCCATAGCAAGATCTAACTGCAGCAACAAATAATGTACTCCTGAAGAAGCGTGTGTTACCATCATAAGGTTCACCATAATGAGTCAATGATCTGACATCAGCAACGGGAGGGGGGCCTGCAAATCAACTTATGAAAATATTAACAAAAGGGAATCTAATCCTGAATATTTAGAAAGTAACAGAACAAAAGCCAGAATCCAATTGACTAGTCAAATTAAAATTTATACCAAGTTCATCATCAAATGCAAGGCAATATGCTTTTAGTTCACGATCAGTTTCCCTGTTCATGCGTTGTCCTATTAAAAACGCTGAAAGCAATGCCTCATTTAATTCCTGTGGCTTTTCACCTCCCTCTTTAAAGGGAAGAACTTCATTTAACACACCTTGGACTTCCTCAAATCCAAGATGGCCACCGGCCAACACTTCCCTAAGAGCACCAACCAATCTCATTTCACTAGTGCCATTGCCAACATAACGTGGTCCAATCGAACTTCCCACCCCCATCATTGATCCATCAGGGTCCGCCACGAATATTACATCAGGCGGGAGTGCCCTAACCAGAAGCGGCCAGAACGTCTTCATAGCTCGTGTTTCCCCTTCGCTCCATTGCGTTGCTTCTGGAAACGCATTCGCACGGATTGTCATAGCTGCGAAAAATGCCCCAAGTTGCGCTCTAGAAACTTCTTCTTCATCTTTGAGTTCTCTCCTAGCTAAAATTAAACACAAGTGCAAAAAAACGGTTTTAGCATTGGTAATTACAATTTAAGCCTTTAATTCTCAAACCTTTAAGCAATGTTTGGTTTCAGGGGAATGGAGGAGAGGGGAGGGAGAAATCCCTTTTTATAAGGGGTCAAAATCCCTCCCCTCCAATTTTTGCCTCCACTCCAAAATTGGAGGGTTGGGAGAGGAGGAAAAATGGTTTAAAGTTTATTGACTATGCTGACTAAATTGCCCTTAGTTTTTTTTTTTTTTTTATTTCAAAACTGCCCTAACTCTCATATACATGAAGGGTCCCCTGCCCCAAATAAGGGTAGGAGCCTCCTCCTTCATCCAAACCAAAAAGGGACCCAACAGTGTGTTAACTTCTATTAGTAATCCATCAATTAAAGCCTATGATTAGAAAACCAACATGTAAGACTTCTTGAAACGCTAGGAAAGAAAGAAGAACCTGATCTGAGAATTGTATCGAACACCTTAAAGGCTTGTCCTTCATCGAGTGGTCGAGTCTGCGTGGGGCCAGTACAAACCCTAGCTTGGGCTTCCAACACCGTCTGGTTGGGCCTCGGCAATGCCGCGCTGCGATACGAGGAAGACAACGAAGGATTCCGAATGTCAAACTCCGGGAATCCGAATTGTTCGACGGTGGCCGAATCCAACGTGGCTTTCGCTGTCAGAGATAGGGTTCGCCCTATCCAAAGGTGGCGATCTTTGGAGCGGAGTTTCGGAAACGTGGGAAGTGGAAAGCAGGTGGAGTATCGAGGTTTGTTGGGGAAAATGGAGTACGGTGGGGAGAGAGAAGGTTCTGGATTAAGAAGAACTTTCATGGTGATAATTGATGTTCCAGTGTTCGTGGTTAGTGGTTTCTCCCTTTCGTTTCTCTGTGAGCGTGCTTGATTCCTTAGATATTCCGGGAAGGAGAAGAAATGGTGATGATGCCAATGAATGAAAAGCTCCAAGCTGGTTAAAACTGGCAAATACAGCCCAAATTTTGAAGGCTAAATGCTATTTGCCTCCTTGTTTTTTTTATTAGGCGAATAAAATAACACATGAGCTATCACTTCGGACCTCAAGCAATATGGGTGGTATCTTCCAAGAGATTTATTTTGTATAAGATGAGAATCAAATTAGAGACATCTCACTAAAGAATATTTTTGTATATATTCCACCTATCTTGTAGATCTAGCATGCTTCCACTAGGCCAACCCCGCTTGCCTCCTTATATAATGCAACCTTTAGATATATTTATGGCTAAAATATATTTTTGGTACTTTATCTTTTAGTCAAAATTCATTTTGATTTTTATCTTTTAAAAGATTTATTTTGATCATTTATCTTTGTAACGTTATACAAATCCATCCTTTCCGTCAACTCTGTTAAATCTATTAACGGAAACTTCTGATGTGGCAGGTAACTCCGTTTGATCATTCTATGTGGTGGCAGGTTAAGTAAAACTATATGGTTTCACAATGGCCAACTTGTAGCCATATCTCACTCTTTGGGATAATGTTAGTATTAAGGGTAGTAAGGAGATTCTAGAGTTAGTTATTCTGTTACCGTTTGTTATTACTATTAGAAGCTAATTATGTTAGCTATATATGTATTCGGTACTCAAGGGTGAATTAACTTCATTTTTACTTGAGATTCATTCAATGAGAAACTTTTCTCTTTACTCTCTTGCATGGATTCTCACTCTTAACATGGTATCAGAGGTTACAATCGCATAGCTCTCTTCTTCATTCTCTGATTTCATCATCTTCTCCCTGATTTTGTCTTTCACCTTCAACAATGGAAGATCAGAATCCTCTGTTCATTCATACATCCGATAATCTTGGTTTAGTTTTGGTTTCCCGACCTCTTGATGGCGAGAACTACCTTTCGTGGCATCGTGCGATGATCTTGGCTCTCGATGGGAAGAACAAACTAGGTTTTGTTGATGGATCGATTCCTCTGCCAGATGCAACTGATGCTTCCAATCTTCGTCTATGGAAGCACAATGATAACATCGTTGCCTCTTGGCTTCTCAACTCCATCTCTAAGGAGATTAGCGCCAACGTCATTTACTCATCCTCCACATCTGCACTTTGGAACGATTTGCGGGATCGATTTCGTCAGAAAAATGGGCCAAGAATCTTTCAATTGAAGAATGCCATCCTCACTTGTACTCAGGGTCCTAGCACTCTCAGCCAATTCTTCACCAAATTCAAGGGTTTGTGGGAAGAACTTGATGAGTATCGCCCTATTCATACATGCGACTGTGGTGGTGTTCAACCCTTGATTGATTTCATTCAAGAAGAAAACGTTATGACCTTCTTGATGGGACTCAATGAGTCTTTTGCTCAGGTTCGAGGCCAAATCCTTCTGATGAATCCAAATCCCCCAATTTCTCAGGTCTTCTATTTGCTTCTTCAAGATGAGACATAGCGGGAGGTTGGTGTTCATACTACTCCCTCTTCTGAGGTAGCTTATGATGTTGCGACCACTAAGCACCAAGCAAAGCCCTCGAAGAAGGATCATCCCATATGTACACATTATGGATTTGTTGGCCACACAAAGGACAAATGCTTCAAACTTCATGGCTATCCCCCTGGCCACAAGAAGCATAAGCCTTCCACCTCAGTAAACCAAGTAATGGAGCTACCTCCGGCTACATCTGATAGTCTTGCTCTCTTTTCTGCTCAACAATGTCAACAATTCTTAGCCATGCTACAAGCTCAGTTGGCTAGAGTTCCCGTGTCACAACAAGATCAATTGGATTCCTCCATTGGTATGTCTTTGTCCACAACTAAATTTTCTTTCAATAATCCCTTTTGTTGGATTATTGATTCGGGAGCCACTTCCCATATAACATGCCATTCCTCATTATTTGTTGATTTCACACCTATTGATAATCGATTTGTAACCTTGCCAAATAAGTCTAGGTTTCAAGTCTTAGGTGTTGGCTCTGTGAAACTTAATCTTGATTTGATCTTGCCGAATGTTCTTTACATTCCCTTTTTCCATGTTAACCTGATCTCAATTAGTATTTTGACTAAACATTCAGATTATTCTGTTATTTTTAATCAAACTTTTTTTGTGATTCAGGACACACTGCACCTAAGGACGATTGGCAAGGGTCTGCTTAGCCAAGGCCTTTATGTTTTGTTTTCACATACAGCTAATAGCACTACTTCACAGAACTCTAGTCATTTACATACTTTCCCCACTGTTTGTACCATCACAAATAAGCCTCACATTGTAGATCATACACTTTGGCACTCAAGATTAGGTTATGTCTCTGATAAGGTTCTCAAACTTTTTTGTAATAAAATGGACTTTCATTTGCCCTCTACATCTTATAGTGATTGTTCTGTGTGCCCCTTGTCTAAATTTAGACACCTATCCTTTATTTCTAACAATCACTATTCTGCCAATTCCTTTGATCTTGTACATTGTGACATATGAGGTCTTTATCATCACCCAACACATGATGGTAAGTGATTTTTTTTTTACAATTGCTGATGATTGCACTAGATTTACTTGGATTTATCTGTCGCAACATAAGTCAGAAGCTGCTAATTTCATTAAACACTTCTTTAGCTTTGTCAAGACTAACTTTGGCAGGTGCATTAAGCAATTAAGGTCTGACAATGTCAAAAAGTTGCTCCTGACCCATTTTCTGCAAAATCAAGGGACCCTTCACCAGTTCAGTTGCCCGTATAGGCTTGAACAAAATTCAGTAGTTGAGCGCAAGCATCAACATCTTCTAAATGTGGCTCAGTCCCTCCTTTTCCAGTCCAAAGTTCCTATTCATTTTTGGGGATAGTGTGTCAATACTGCTGCCTTCTTGATCAATAGGGTGCCAACTCCCTCTCTGAAAAATGCCCCCACATATAAACTATTGTATGGCAAAGTACCTGCTTATGATGGCTTCAAAGTCTTCGGGTGCCTATGCTATGTTGTCCCCATTCCCAAAAGAAACAAGTTCTCTCCACCAGCCATTCCTACTATCATCATGGGCTACCCACCTGGGTACAAAGGCTACAGGCTCTTTGATTTGGCAGGCAAAACATTCTTAATCTCTAGAGATGTCACATTTGTAGAAAACCAATTTCCCTTCCACAACAACAATTTGGACACACGACCTGACCCATTTCAATTCACAATTATCCCTCTTCCAATCAAGGATCTAGTCCCTAATGCCACCAACCCACCTACACCTGCACCTGACCCAAACACTAACCTGCCTATTGCTGAACCTGACTCAAACACAATCCCACCTCCCCATAATCCTAAATCTGTTCAATCCCAGCCACCGGAAACACCCTTAAGAAGGTCTGCCCGCAACCACAAAACCCCCACCTACCTTCAGGATTATGCCCACTCCTCTGTGCATCCCTTGGCCAATCACCTTACCCATTCTAACAGGCATCAAGACAATGGTTTCAAAAATTATCAGCAGCAATTATTCACCTTGGTTTTCATCAATGCACTACAAATTATTCTCTTTTCAGTATGGGCTCGAATGACACCCTTGTTCTTCTACTAGTGTATGTGGACGACATCATAATTGCCAGTCCCATTCAGCACCTAATCAGTAAGACCATTACCAAACAGTTTGTTATTGCTATTAGAAGCTAAGTATGTTAGCTATATATGTATTCGGTACTCTCAAGGGTGAATTAACTTCATTTTTACTTGAGATTCATTCAATGAGAAACTTTTCTCTCTACTCTCTTGTATGGATTCTCACTCTTAACAGTTAGCAGCACACAAAAGGGAAAATGACTTGTTTTTTTGCTGTTAACACTAATAACGCGGCAAAGAATGGTATGAAAAGTTGAGTTTGTTCAACTAGAGTAATAATTAGTTGCCCTAAAAAGGGTGAGGTTGCTGAGAAGCTTGTGTTACTACCTGGAAGCTTTAAGGAGCTACTTGAGATTGGAGCTAAGAATTTTGGTGTCTTTCCTGCTAAGGTTATCTGCAAAGATGGAGCTGAAATTGAAGATATTGAGGTGATCGGAGATGGTGACCATCTTGTTTTTTGTCGGTGCTAATGGGGTAGTAGAGTCCATCATGGTGGTTACTGAGAGGTGAAGAACCCTAATTTGAAAATTTGGGGGTGAATGGGTCCTTTTAATTTGGGAGAGAATGGAACCCCAATTGTAAAGTCTAGATGTCATAGCATGTTGCATGGTTTTGCCATGTCATTGGCCAAGGAGGAGAGTTAACAGCCATGGCAGTTGATATTAATGTCGTTTTGTAAGGGAGATGACGGTAAGGACGAGTTTGTATAACGTTAGAGATAAATGACTAAAATGAATCTTTTAAAAGATAAAAGATCAAAATGAATTTTGACCAAAAGATAAAGGATCAAATGTATATTTTAATCTATATTTAATAATGGGAGGAATTTAATAGAATGAAATGGTAAATAATGGAATGGAATGATATTTGGATATTTTATTATAAAATAACGAAATGAATAATAAGCGTGTGTTTGGATTAGCCAAAAAACTGATTATTTCAATAATCGATTATTTAATAGAATTAGTTTTATGTTTAGATGTGTTATTGAAAAACAATTTTAAGATAATTTATTTTGTTTGGATTGTGTAAAAAAAAATCACTTTTAAATTACCAAAAAAGATATGAAGTTATTTGTATAGTTTAATTAATATTTGTTTGGTATTTAGTTTTACACGGTGGAATGAGAAGAATGTTATTGGTTTCAAAATAATCTACAGTTTTTTAAATAAGCTCCAAATTTCTAGCTCCTTTAAAAATGCTTTTTCTCATAAAAACATGTTTTGCAATTTAATAAGTTTAGCCATACATATCAGCTTCTACTAAAAAAACAGTTTTAATCATGAAAAACTATTGTTTGGATAACATTTAATTTTATACTCCTTAAGTTGGTTTTATCTATTCCATCACCTACATGCATAAGGATTCCTAGTCTCACTAGTATCCCTATCTACCCGAAAATTCATATTATGAATTTAAATGCTAAATTCAATCAATCCTAAGTACGTGACCTCACGGGTTCCCAAAATGTTGACAATGACACCATAATCTCATTTTTGTGCCAAAAATAGAGAGCGATATCTAACGATAAATCACTACTATCAAAGTAACTAGAATGTTAGTGACATGACATAACATGTCAATGACTAATATTACTCTGTAGTATATTTCCTTTGTCCAAATATCTCAATTGAACATAAGGCATGTAACCTCTAGTTCATTTTTACGTTTCTTGATGCCTAAGTACGCATATTAACAAAAATCAGATCAATATTTCATATTTAATCATTTGAGAAAGACCTCGAATTTTGTAGTATTGTTTCATGGCCCTGTTAATATCACAATAAAGGTCCATTGAGTCCACAATAGTAGGGATTACACTAAGTTCAATTATGAACAATTTTATTTAAACAACCTCCTTTCTTGCATTGGAGGTGGCGATATCCTCAATATTTGTGGTAGATTTGGCTACTATATCTCTTATTTTGAACGCTTCTAGCTCATAGTCTTATCATTCAGGTTGAACCTAAAACCCAATTGCGATTTGGAGTTATCATTGTCAAATTGGAAACTGACATCAATGCAACCCTTTACAACCAACTCCTCCTTGCCTCCATATACTAAGTAAAGGTGGAGAAATATTCACGAGAAAGGGGTTGAATTGTAACCTTCTTAAGCCATGATATAAAAAAAACTTCAAGTGCACTTGACTTCAAAAGATTGTTCAAAAGGATGACTTGATGTGCAAAAGGCATAAGCTTCTGACGTAGGGGTTTAACCTTATGAGTTTTCACAAATGATTTTAACCAAATGGACTATTATCGAAGAGATTTTTAGGTTGTTCAACTCGAAAGAGACAAACATAAGATGTTTTTATGCAATTTGTGAGTCTTCCACTCCTGTGGAAGAAGAGCCAACCATTTAGGGCTTCTTCCCCAATTTGTAGCAAAAATGGCTAACTTATCTTCTTTTGCAACCTCCTTCAAATTGAGGAAGAAGCCCCCGAGCTCCAACCGTAGTCCACCTTACACTACCAACTCACACATTTCAATCACTTCACCAACTAATTTTGCATTTTTATTGCCACGGACACGTCGGTATAATATTGTTACAATAGAGTTAACGTCAAGGACAAAGAGGATAAAAAGAGAACGTTTATTAATTAAAGGACTAAGTTGAAAGTAGAAATTAAGTTAGAGGATAAAAATATATTTACCTAAAAGTAATACTCTAAATAGGTTTTTAACAAATCATGTTTGATTGAATAGTATTTTTGATATTTTTGATGAGATAACATTTTATAATTGATGTACCAACTTGTATGAATATACGATAGGATTTAATTGGTATGCACTCTCAGTGTAAAACCTTTACATTGTCAACCAATCACAAGTTGTCACCTCATTGAAAATGTTTTGACTTTTATTATAATCATTCATATGATAAATTGTGATTGATTGAAAATGTAAAAAACTTTATATGTATCAAAATTGAACTCTATTGGATATTCATGTCATCATGTGTTACATTTTCATTGAAACGGTATCACACTATAGTCATAACACTGTGAGCAACTGCACGAATCGGTTCATCCGATTCACGCTATCAGATTCGGGCATGTTCGAGTCGTCCATATATAATTAACTAGAATTTTCGCACGGGTCGCGGTTGTCTCCACGCATGTATCAGAACGGCTTGTAAGTATAATAATAAGTTGGTATATACCAAATCCATCCTACGATTTTTATTTTTATTTTTTTTATATTTTTTCCTGTCAAATGTAGATAAAAGGGCCACCAAATTTTGTTTTAAGGAAAAACAAATAATGATTTTTATATTTGCAAACAGAGGAAATTATTATGTTCATAACCGGTTACATGCTTCTAAAATATAAATGCTATTAGAGGAAGTAACATAAAAAAAATTCAATCTCAATTAATAGGTAAAGATTAATTAGGTTCAAAATATTGTGCCAAAAAAAATTAAAAGTAATCGTCCAATAGAAATAGCAATATAACTCTCAGTCACCATATCATTTATCACTTTGTTCAATTTGTCCCTTACTTATTGCCGCAATTGCAGCTAATTCTTCAGTCTGTTCAATTATAGCATAATAGCACATTAAAATATATGGCAAGAAGTTAACATTTGCCTAACAAATTTACGAACCAATAAAGAGTCTCAGAAGTACCTTTCGAGTTTCTTACAGGTATTTAACAATCCTTGCTTCATGAACAATAACATCAATTCCATGAGATAGGTTATAGACTGCAAGTGGAAATGAATTATAAAAAATAAAGCAAAAATTATCAAGTGAAACACATGCCATTATGATATATAGTAGAAGCTTACCATTCATGGTGAAAAAAACAAAATAAAGATAAACATATTTTTCTATTTTTTCATAAATAAGAGTGGTAAGAAAAGTGTAAAAAATATTGTATATTTGATGGATCTGGTAAAATATGTGGAATCAATATGATTTCTTTCTGTATTCGATGAATCCGATAATATAAGGAGAATCAATAAATATTTGATTAGATTGATTAAATTTGACTTTGATAAAAAAAAAATGTAATACCAAATCAAACCTATCGAGTCAAATTGATTGGTTCAAATTTTTTTTTTTAAAAAAAATTTAAATCAATTTGACTTATAAAGAGACATGTGATATTTAGTGTGTGTTTGGATTAGTTGCAAAAATTTGATTATTTCAATAATCGATTATATGTATAATCGATTATAATAGAATCGGTTTTATGTTTTGATGTGTTTGCTGAAAAACGATTATAAGATAATCTATTTCGTTTGGGTTGTGTAAAAAAATCACTTATATATAGTAAATTACTAAAAATGGTATGAAGTTATTTGTATAATTTAATAATATTTGTTTGGTAGTTAGTTTTATAGGGGTGAAATAAAAAGAATGTTATTAGTTTCAAAATAATCTAACAGCTTTTTAAATAAGCTTCAAACTTCAAGATTCTTGAAAAATAATTTTTTCCTCATAAAAACAGCTGTTTTGAAATTTAATTAGTTTACTCCAATATATCAGCTCCTATTGAAAAACAGCTATTTGGATAAGATTAACACCCTCTTAATAAATAGATTATTTGATTGCTTGAATATCGTTTATACCAATCAAACTTTACATGTTAAGTATCAACTCCAGTTTTTAAAGTTGTTGCTAGACTATGCCAACATGGTTTGGAAATAATATCAACTAGATGAGATAAATGGATTATTTTAATATTTTTGATGAGATAACATTTTATATTTGATATACCAACTTGTATGAATATACTATATGATTTAATTAATATGTATTTTTAGGATAAAGCCTTTACATTGTTAATCAATTACAGCTTATCATCTCATTAAAAATATTTTAATTTTTATTATAATTATTTTAAAAGTGGTTCATATAATAAATGGTGATTGATGGAAAGGTAAAAGACTTTACATATATCAAACTCTATTGTATATTTATGCCATCATTGTTACATTTTCATTGAAACGGTATCACACTATAGTGATAATAACGCTCCTATTTATTGTGAGCAACTGCACGAATCGGGTCATCCGGTTCACGGTGTCAGATCCGGGCATGTTCGAGTCCATATGTAACAAATTAAAGAGACCAGTGGTCAGTGACTCGCTCACTGTTGGTTCACTTCATTCAAGTTCAAACTGGTTGAGGAAAGCAAAAAATGGCGGGCTCTCTTGCCGTTATACCAAGCAATTCCGTCGATAACTCTCTCACCACCATCAGAGACCAGTGGGAGATCTCCTTCGCACGCTTCATCCCCTATCCTACCACCACCACCACCACCACCTCCTCCTCCGATCTCCTTCCTCTTCCTCCTCGCCTCCGCAATCGCCCTCCCCGCGGCAACTGGATCTCATCTTCTTCTGTCGCCTTCCTCCGCCTCCTTACCGACCTATCCACCTCCGACGTCATCCTCACCGTCTCCTTCAACGCCAAACTACTCGTCAGTCCTCCTCATCCACTCTTTCTATGTCTTATTTTTCTTCAATTTCAGATGTTCGTTACCTCTGAAGTCTTAAATATATTTTGTAAAATCAATTATATATGTTATATCTTGTAGAAATTATTTGCTATATCAAATGTATTTTATATATTTAGCTCTGCTGATAATTTCTCGATCCGATACGGCTGAGTTGATTTGCATCTTGCAAGAATTCGTTATTCTGTTTGACTTGTTTTCTGGCGATTGAGCTTTTCTTTGCTTAAGATTTGATTGAAATTTTAAGCTCGCTTCGGATGTGCTACGCGAAGAGAAATGTGTTTGAACATTCATATAGTTCTTTTTGCGTCTTTGCATGTAACATGTTTGTATTGTAATTACGCGTGTTAGATACATAGAATGCTAAATTGCTAATATTATCACTTAATTGATGCATGTATTGTAACTTTGTAACATGCACATTGTTATTTGTGCGTATGTGTTTGCATGTAACATAGATAGAGAGATAGATACTAAAATTAATTATTTCTACTTTTTAAACAATTTTATTCCTTTTTGAACAATTCAATTAGAATGAAAATCAATTTAATTATTCCTAATATGTGACAGGAAGAGCACTATGTTTCGAAGCTGTATTTTTCCTGGCCTCAGGTGTCATGCGTCTCCGGATTTCCTGCTAGGGGCATCAGAACTGTGCTAGTGAGCTACAGAGATTCCTTGGGCGAGGCAAGATTGTTCTAAATGCTTTAGTTTTTAATGTTGTGTATAGAGACGGATTCAGAAGACATGAGAGGGAGTCAAATATATAAATATATAGAGATATGATAATTTTTGCAAGGTATTTTTTTTTAATAAAAAAGAGACTAGATATATAACTAAGGCGGCAATCCCGCTTGGTGAGGTCTAGAGAGGGTAGATGTGGTAGATGTAGGAAGCCTTGTTCCCGCAAGCGGAGAGACTGTTTCCATGATTTGAACCTTGACCTCTAGGTCACTAGGAGCACCAACCTTACAAAATATATTGAAGAGTAATTTGATATTCAAAGTGATTTTCATGTGACTTGAGAAGGAAGTTAAATATTAAACTCATTTTTGTTCACCTTGCATGGCTTTTCTTACAGAACACATATGCATAGTAGACCTGTTAATTGCCTCTTTTTTAAATTTGATAGGGTCATATGTAAACTTTGGAGATGAGTGTCATTCCCCATGTTATTCTTGTTGACGACTCCCCATAATATTCTATGGTAAATTCAGTCGCAAACTAGCAATGCACTGTTGATTCTTGCTCTTCTCATTGTAATTTTGCATAAAAGATAGTTGGGTTGGTAGGGTGTGACAGGATTGTTAATTATTGAGTTTATGCAAATCAGGTCACACATATAACTACTTTTTCATGCAGACTATTATAGAGTTCTTCTTGATCATCAACAGAGAGTTACTGCAAGCTTAATATTGGTACTTTTTCCTCTTTGGCAGATTCAAAAGTTTGCTATGCGGTTTCCATCAATCTATGAAGCACAGTCATTTATCGATGCTTTGAAGGTGAAACCATTATTTCTTATCATAATATAATAATTATAATCATCATTGACAAAAAATACATGTAACCTGGGGCTGGACTTCTAAAACCATATTCTTTTCTTGTCAATTTTTGATTATTATGCTCCTTCCCAGGAGATCATGAAAGATGAGAAGGCCCCAGAACCTTTAAATACTGACTTTGGATCTGAAATTTCATCACAGTCAGAGTTCATGTCATCAAACAAGCACTCCCACAGGTTTAAAGGAGTTTTGTGTGATTGGTTAGGTTATAGTTGGGGGGGGAGGGGATGGGATGGGAAAGTGTGGCTCTGAGTAATTATGGCTGGATAGATTGTTAGTTCTCATTTTTTATGCTTCATTCATAATCTCTTACTCCTCTGCTTCCATTTTCATGCATATCCTTGGTTATTTTCTTTTTCCCCCTCTTTTGTCCAGAGGAGTTATATGTTTCTCTCATTAATTATATTGAAGTATCAGTTGACTTAATTGTTGTGATGGAGATTGGAAAATATATACTGAGCCTTGCTGTATTTGTAGAGCTTGCGAGGAACTGAGCTGTATGACTCCGGATGAATCTTACATTCCACAAATGCCACCAAGTATAAAAAATGAAGGAGAGCGACCTTCGGGTACCCAAGAAAAGGAAACCACTCCTGCTCACAACTTTGAAGGCATCCTCCCAGCCTTGCCACCCAGTTTTGCCTCACTATTGATGGATTGTTCTGAGATCAACCATTGTAGGGGAACTTTCTTTATTTCAACACAATATTTGTTCTTATTTCCTACCACAACCTCTTTCAATTGAATAAGATATTCTCTTGCAGCTCAACCAACTGTTTCCAAGGATATTGATCTCAAGTCCCAAATTATGGTACATATCTTGAATTTTTGCTAAGATGTTACTGGCTGATGCTTTTGAGTTTTGATTACCATAAGTACATTGACATGGTGCACATTATTATAATATAAGCTTTCTCTAAGATGCGAATATTTGGGAAGTGCATCTTTTCTACTGATCATTTTTTGGTTTCACTATTTCTTCTACTTTGATGCAGAGGTACATGGAAGATTCTTCCTTCCAAGGTAGCAACCCCTCTTTTTTATTGCTTCTCTCTCTTACATTTACTAAATCTGATGTGCCATTATGTTTATTTAGTTCTTTTGTCTTTTTCGTCTTCGGTCCTAGGGTAGAACATGAGTGGAAAACTCCGGAAGTTTCTTATTCATCTTTGGCTTGAATATGAATATTTTTATACACCCCATAGTTTTATGTACCTCATCAGTGGTCGTTTTTAGTTATGCTCTTTATGCTTCTGAACTTGAGCTTACTTGTGCTGCATCCACTATTTGGTTAGTATTGTGTGGTCTGCTACACTTTGTGTCCAAAATACTTACGTGCCATTTTCATGTTATTAAGATATGTTGGTCAAGGTGGAGAAAGTTATTGGCGAAATGGGCGGTGACATGTCCCTCTAGTTGGTCAGGGCAGTGAAAATGCACCGAGGAGCTTAGCATCTCTTCCTGGTTACTGAAGCAAGGTGACCTTCACCACATTCTGCCCAAACATTGTATAGTGGCTTTCTCTCCCCTTTCTTTCTCTCTTAACAGCAATGCGCAACGCAAAGCAGTTACTTACTGGTTCGAGGCTAAACTTCGTATTAGCTTCTTTTACTATTCAGCAAATAGAAAATCAAAATACAGGCTATGTATGATAGATCAGTGTTTAGCTGTTAAAATCATATCAAGTGGTTTTTGTTCAAGAAATTTTAGTTAAAAAGCGATGTCAGAAATCTCAATCCAATCTAGTTGGGAATTCTTTACATTGAGCTTTTCTCCAATTTGACTCCAGATGGCACGGAGTCTAACAAATTCGGGGCATCGCATCCCTGTTTCCCATTACGGCCAAATTCATTTAGAAACTCATCACATCATAGTTTCCGAGTCATTCTTCCTCAATGACACTCTAAAATGGTTGAATGAAAATATTTAACTGTGGCAAAAAACAAATGGGCCTCTTGATTATATGTTACTACAAATTTTGGTAATTTATTGAAAGAAAAGAAAGAGAAGGACGTTTAATAATCTGGAAAAGCTTACACAAACGAAGCTATCATGAAAATTGAAGACCAATGAGGGCACCCATTGCGGTTGGATTTAGGCAACTGTGGCTTTAGAACCCATCCTTAAGAGTTGTTATTGTTATTTTGTTAGTATCTGGTTGTTTGGAACTGTCTGTCGTTCATATCCCCATGTTTTTTATCTGGCTGATGCGGGCCAAGCAGCTATTCAAATCCTCCCCCCCTCAAAAAAATATGAAAGGCCTTAAAAACGAGGACTAGGGGTAACTGGCTGAATTCCAACTATATTTTGAGGCAAGGATTCTTTTGTATCCCTATCAAAATTTGCCTAGCAAGAAAAAATGTCATTTCTTTTCGGACCTGGCGTCGGTTCACCAGGTCAAAGTCTGCAGTTGGCTCCAGGACACCTTCCTCTTCTCCAATGGAATGCTGCGGACGTCATTAAGCAGTGAAGCACATGGTGGCAATTTCCAAACCTCAGCTATGGTCAAGGAAATGCAGGTCACTCTTGGAATCACTGTCCAGAATAACTTTTCAAATGATTTTTCACAAATAAAACTTAAACAATTGGGCTCTTTATAACCTATCCAGCTGCGATTAAAAATTGGCATATAAGTAATATATGCCATTTCTGTGGTCAAAACATGGCAGAATCAAAATAAACAAGCTGTAAATAATCGAACACATTCACCAGAATACACAAGACTAGATGTTTCAGTATTCCCTTCCACAAAACACAGCACCTCTTCAACAATCATTTCCCATCAATAATGAGCAACGATAGCAACAAATTCTTTAAGAATTTAATTGTTTTGGATTGTTAGTATAAAGTTTTTTATATTGTAAAGTTTTTTATACTGTCAAACAATTAAAAATTATGATATGAGTGACTTTTAAGTTAATCAGGATAAGAGTCAAATATTTTAACTGATGTGATAAGTTATGATTGATTATCATCGTAAAAATTGAATATACTAGTACATACTAATTAAATCCTTTCTTTTATATATATATATATATATATATATATATATATATATATATATATATATATATATATATATATATATATATATATATAATAACAAGAGGGAAAGATTAACGAAGAGCAGCAGAGGGAAAGGTTTCTAAAGTGTTGCAACCTGATGAGAAAGTTTTGGAAGAAGCCATCCGCAGAATGCTGAAATTCATAAGTTTTGTTGCAGCCATGTCAATGAAGAGGAAGATGGGAATGTTTGTGCCTTTCTTGATCTCATCTTTAGATATATTCAAATCAAATGCAAAAGCATGCTCATTTGGAACGGGCAAAGCATGCTTGTTGGAAATAGGCAATATTAAATATTGTATTTTCAAATGTAGAGTTCAATCCTCTTTCAACTCTACTGTTATCAGGTAACATTGAGACTAAGTAAAGCATGTTCATTGGAAACATGCTATATTAAATATTGAATTTTTAGTAATTATAACAAATTACAATTTTCATATTTTTTTTTCAAAATAAATAATTTTTTATTTCTAAATATGGAAAGTCCTTTAGAGGTGCCTGAAGAAACTTTTCTTATGGGATTTGACTCCTCTAAAGTGAGTGGAGTTCTAAAGTGAGAAAGTAAGGGGCTATTCAACATTGATTTGATTAAGTACATAGAAATCTCAACCTATTAAATGATCTAAGGGTGAATAGTCCCTCAGTTTCTCATTTTAGAGCTTCACTCACTTTAAAGGAGCCAAATCATTTCTTATGATAGTGACACCTGTCCAAAGTTTCCTCCAAATGGGGCTGGATTTATATATATTATAGAGAGAAATGCTAGCAACACACTCTTTAACACTCTCTTTCCAACACACACTCTTCTATTGGTTGAAATTCATGTGGATCTTACAAAATTCAAGTGGAACCCACATGAATTAGTGGGACCCATATGGTTTCCTTAGTAGCTTAGTGCTCTAGCGAGTAAATAGCCAATTTGGTTTCTGAAAGTGTAAGGCGGTATCAACTTAGTTCCTGAATTTAACGAAATAGCAAAAACGTCCCTGAAGTTGTAAAATCTTAATCAATTTGGTCTCTCCGTCAACCCCAGTTAGCTGACGCCGTTAACGGCGCTGATGTGGCACGTTATATGCCCTGTTGGCATCGTTGTCGCTGGTTAGATGGTGTCCACGTGGTCAGGGATCAATTTGAAACTCTGAGCCAGGGACCAATTTGATACTCGTATAGATTTTTTTTTCAAATTCATTTTTTTTACATTACTAATCAATTTCACCCCTTCAGTTTCACCCTCATTTTTCACTGTTATCCCCTTCCCCTTCTCGCTCTTCTCTTCTTCCCTCCTCCATACTTCATCGTCCTCTTCAATCGGAAATAGTGGCTCAGCAACGAGTGGACCTCCCTGGAGCTCGTCGTCAGAGGTTTGTTTCCCTAGATCCATGGCATTTTGTTTTCATGTCAGTTGGTTCGTCATCTTCACTTCCATTTGCATGCTTTAAGGATTTTTTTCATACCCATTTTTGTTCGTCTTCTTCCCTTTGTTAATAACCCCCATTCCTCGAGTTTTGTTTCACACCTTATTTCGCATTCACTTAGTTACACACTATAAAGTAGGGTTTTTTGTATAGTGCGCTGTTTTTTGTTTCGAAACAGAGGGGTCACGATTTTTCATTGTTTGTGCAGAGTGAGTTGTTATGTAACTGTAATAGTGTACCACAGAGGCATTCTAGCAAGGAATGATAGTGGAGTTCTAGAGTATTTTGGCGATGAAATGGATGTTTAGGAAGATTTGGACTCTGACACATTGAACCTATTTGACCTCCACTCAATTGTGAATGTCAGTAAAGGGTATGATAAGGTTGACAAATTGATGTGGAGGGCCCCAAATTTGGACTTGGATTTTGGGTTGAGGGAACTCATCAATGACAACAGTTTCATGGAGATGGTGAGAGCTGCATTTGACAATGATAATGAGATTGAAATATATCATGATTACAACCCAGAGCCCATTAGGTCATTGCCACCGATTACAGAAATTGTGGATGTTGATGATGAGGACGTGAATGAGGAGCAAATGGCAGAGGCTGCAGTGAATGTGGAGCAAATGGAGGATGCAGTGAATGTGGAGCAAATGGCAGAGGAGGACCAAGATGTTGGAAGCTGATGTGTTTGCAGAAGAAGGCTATTCAACAACTTATGAGAGTGCTGAAGATAGCCATTATAGGCCTTTTCCTGTGGTTAGTGAAAGGGAGTCTGAGGAAGTGCAAAATAGGAAGAAGGTTTGCAGCTCAAGGAAGGGAAAGGAGAAGGTTGGCAGCTCAACTAAGGAAAAGAAGAAGGTTGGCAGCTCATCTAAGTGAAAGAAGAAGGTTGGGAGTAGAGGGAATAGGAAGAGGTCATCAACACCACCCATTTTTCACTTAAGTTACATATGCTTAATTTAAATTCAGTTTTCACTTAAGTTCATCACAACAAATTAACTAATAATCAATATTGATGACCAAAACAATGGGCAAAAAACTGAAACTTCTCATTTAATTACTTCAATGATAGCACATTACATTACATTCACTTAAACCATAATTTCACAACCACAAAAAAACAAACAGAGACCAACTAAGACCTATGCACTCTGCCTACCAATCCACAATACAAATCAAAAACTTAGCAATACACACATTACTGCACCCCCAAATTTTAGCATTCTAACATTTGTTACCAAAGTATCAGCCTTGCCCATTAGCTCCATCAGCTCTGCCTTCAATATTTCTTCACTATCATTGACATTAGTTGCACATATTTCAGGAAGCTCATCAACCCAGAATAAATAGCCACAATTTCCCTCATCCTGCAACAACAATTTGACAAATATAGTACGGGGCAGAATGTTGAATGTCCCTGCAAATGAAATAAAAATTGCAAAGAGAATGGCATTTGGGATTTAGTAGTACCTTTGGCAAAGGACATCCATAGAAGGCCCTATTTGGGTTTCTAAGAGTTCTAGAAACTTGTAACACAACTCTCCTCTCACAATTGCAAACCAAAGCAAATGGATTGTTGATTTCTGCCTTATTAACCCTAGAGCTACCCGACCAAGAGGAACTTGTGGCTTTCTTAACTAGTCTTAACTGCGGAAATGGTGAACCATCACCCATCATCATCACGTTTTTTGGAAGAATGAAAGTTAGGGTTGGAGAGAGAGAGCGCGCGAGACAGAGGAAGCAAAAAGAGATAGAGAGAGAAAGTGAGCAGAGAGCGAAAGGGGAAATAAAAAGAAGAAAGGAAAGAAGAAGACCGTTGGGAGTTTAATTAGAACTAGTATCAATTTAGTCCCTGTATCAAGTGACTCAGCTGACGTGGAAACCAGTATCAATTTAGTCTTTGTATCAATTTAGTCCCTGTATAGTGACAACGGTGCCAACAGGGCACTTAACGTTCCACATCAGCGCCGTTAACGGCGTCAGCTAACTGGGGTTGACGGAGGGACTAAGTTGATTAACGTTTTATAACTTCAGGAACGTTTTTGCTATTTCGTTAAATTCAGGAATTAAGTTGATACCGCCTTACACTTTTAGGGACTAAATTGACTATTTAGAGCCTGTTTGTTTTAGATTTTGTAAAGACAAAATCACGTTTGAAAATCACATTAAAAAAAAGCTCCTCTTACATAATTTTTAAAATAATTATCACAAAAAATATTGTTTTGACGTTTGTGTTATAAACCATGTAAACCAAAGAAGCACTTACCCGTGCTCTAACTCATTATTGGTTTATTGGTGTATGTACGGCGTCGTTGGGTCACAGTTTCGCACTCGCAGGTTCGTTGAGCTCCATCCATTGCAAGTTGCAAAATAGAAGAAGGTATAAACAGACAGAACACGAAGCTCCAATCCGTTACTGCAGAAACAGAATCCGCCTATATGATTCAGCTTCAAACATACATGGCTCCTCATCTCCAATTCTCTCTCTTCTTCTTCTTCTTCTAAGCAACGCTGATCTGATCGTGATTCCGATCTGATCCGATCTAGGGTGCAATGGCAGGGGCAGCTTCTGCTCTGTTCCTACTGGACATCAAAGGCCGCGTTCTCATTTGGCGCGACTACCGCGGCGATGTCTCAGCCGTCGAGGCCGAACGCTTCTTCACCAAGCTCATCGAGAAAGAGGTTCTCATTTCTTTCTCTTTCTATTTTCACTCACCAAAAGCCAACACCTCAATTAACTCTTACTTGCTTTATAATGCTCTACAACTAGGATTTGTATTATTATTTTTTCTATTGGTGAAACCATTAGTGAGGATTTAGATATAAATAGATTGTATATAGACATAATTTGTGATAGGACATTATGTCGTGGTTTGATCCATGTGCTGACACTTACCTAGTAGGGAAAGGCTTGATGGTTGTTGTATTATTTTTTATATGGTTATTAGCTTGGGTGAATTTCGAGCTTTGTTTCTAGCTTTTTGTTTTTTTACTATTTGTTTTGGAACGCTACCACAGGGTGATCCGCAGTTTCAAGATCCAGTTGTATTTGATAATGGTGTGACCTACATGTTTATACAGCATAGCAATGTTTACCTCATGATAGCAACCAGACAAAACTGCAATGCTGCTAGCCTTCTTTTCTTCCTACACCGCATAGTTGATGTAAGCGTTATCGGTTTTGAATCTTTTGAATTAAGATATTAAGATATTGCATAACTTTTTGCAAGGTTTATGCAATAATAATTTATCAGGAGGATTTGTGTATTTGAGGCAGGTCTTTAAGCATTATTTTGAAGAATTGGAAGAGGAATCTCTCAGGGATAACTTTGTGGTTGTGGTAAAATACCAGTGTGCCTCCTAATTTAGTTCTTTATCAGTTGAATTAATTATTTGGGGGTCTATCATTTGTTCAAAAGCAGATAAGCAACCATACCAATTTCTTCTTTCTTTGGCAGTACGAACTACTTGATGAGATCATGGACTTCGGCTACCCCCAATACACCGAGGCAAAGATTCTTAGTGAATTTATCAAGACAGATGCTTATAGAATGGAAGTCACACAGAGACCTCCCATGGCTGTAACAAATGCTGTGTCCTGGCGCAGTGAAGGGTTAAACTACAAGAAAAATGAGGTGTCCATTGGGAATGCGAAAAAGATGTCATTTTTACTTTTAATTTGATGGTCTAAGCCACTAGTTAATATTTTTCGTTTCTTTTATTTGTTCAGGTTTTCTTGGATGTGGTAGAGAGTGTTAACATACTTGTCAATAGCAATGGGCAAATAATTAGATCTGATGTTGTTGGGGCACTGAAGATGAGAACATATTTGAGGTTTGTTTTCTACTTTCATTAAGAACTACTGAAATTCTAGTTATTAGGTTAGCAATATGGTTTACCTTGGTTTTTCCCTGAAGGGGGGGGGGGGGGAGGGGGATAAAGGAGAATATTTATTAAGAGCGGAGATCGAAGAAGAATGCATAATTGGAGGATCAGGAGTTCTCTTAACAGAAAATGAAACCTGGATAAACAGAATAAAAAATAGCAGCTCAAAAGAGCTCTCCAATTTCTTTTCATATCTGACTAAGAAACTGCCTTAGAAAACCATGTGCATACTGCATAAACAAAGTAACCAACTTGTAATTAGAGAAAGGAAAACTATCCTTTTAGAAGGAAGATTCACTGGTAGAAACTGCTGATTAAAATTTCTAGCATTTTTTCCCTAACCCAATGCACTGCATGCGGACAAAAGGATCACAATCTATTCAATGTCTTATCCTACATTCTCTTTCCAAAACCATGATAACCGGCTGAGAAGAAAATCTCCAAGGTGGAAGGACCATTTAATGCTCATCAAACATCCCACAATTCTAACAACCTCAGTGTGAAAAAAGATCATTAGCAGCTTCCGAACTCTTGTAACACATACCACAACATCTAGAGAAAAGGCTTTATGCCTATGCACCTGCAACAGATCCTTAGTGTTTATCCTATTAAGTGCACTGTCCTAACAAAACCCTTAACATTAGAGGGCGCTTTGAGCTTCCAAACAAGAAATTGGATGGGATATATTACTTGTGCAAAGATTTTCCTAGGTTTTAAAGTGGAATTTGCTTGTAAGTCAGTACAAACTTGTAATATTTATTTTAAGTCTAGAATGTGTTGGACTCGTATTCCTCTTCCCTAATATTTTGTTTCTGTGGAGATAATGCAATTTTGCCAATATTGAAGTCGCCGATGCTACAATTGACAAAATCATGAACACTAATGTTGTTGATATGCAGTATTTGGTTGTAACTTTATAGTTTATAATTTCTTATTTACTTTGTGATTCCTAGAGAGCCTGAAAATCCCTTATTGTTGCTACTTTTTGTCCTTCCACCATCACCTATTACCCTCCTTGCTGCTGCTGCTGTTGTTGTTGTTGTGTGTTGCATTTATCTTCTACTTCCCTGTCTTTTAAAACTCAAAGATTAGTTTTTCTCTAACACGGAGAATACTGCAGCATGAGGGGATGATATTCATAATTATATATTAATTTGTGAAATCATGATGTTACTGTAAACTGGGGATTAGGGTTTGTAGTTGGGGATTTAGGGATGAACTATCATAAATTTGGGAATTTCGGTTTAGTTGTTTGGGTTTATTTCCAATTCTAGATTAGGATTATCCTAGTCTTAAGTCTGGGTTTGCTTGTCATAGTAGATTTAGGGTCCTTGGAATTGCCTATATAAGACATACTGACATACTGCTTGTTCTAGGGATGTTATCTTATTGTTGATTGTTCAATTGATTGTTAAATAATTCTATGAAGCATGGACACCTCTGCCTTTGGCGGTGTCCGAGTGTCGGACACGCGTCCGACACCGACACTCCTTGTCAGGTGTCCGATTAAGAAATTATTTTTTTCGGGTCTGACATGGCTCAGGCACAGCTCCGACACTGGTTGGACACCTAGCCGACACTTCTATGTCGTTGGATACCTAAAAGGACACTGCTGAATTTTAAAAAGAAAATTTAAAAAAAAAAAGAAAAAAAGTAGTTTTTTGCTTTCACATTGATAGCTTGAAGGTGAAAGATATAGTTCATATTCTTATAAATCTTGATTCTCAATTTAAATCTTTTATAATGATGTTCATATTAATTTTATTTGATTTGGCGGACATAAATATATTTATATATATCGCGGTGTCCTATATTTTAGACATTACCGGTATCCACGTGTCCGTGTCTGTGTCAGTGCTTCGTAGTTAAATATTGAGGATTTAGTGTCTTTAGAGAGTATGTCCTGGTTCTTTTCCCTGTTCTACATCAGGAGAGCATCAATGGATTTTGCTGTTTTCTTCAAATTGATTGCTCCATCAAATGTGTTGGTTTATGGGTATTATAATTATACCTGTTGGTCTTGGGTTTGTGGTTTCTTCTTTCTATTGTTGTGTGTACTTGTGTGATTATATATCCAATATTTCTGAAAACTGTTGTATTAAATCTACCGAAAATTTGAGAAATGCAAATGAAATAAGCAATCTAGAGCATACTATTTTCTTTGTTACCGATTGCACATGCTCAGATTGCTTATTCATTCAGTAATTTTAAGGCTTTTTTTTGGAGCTGGTGCTAAACATTACACCATTAGAGTGGTTTGGAAGACTGTACATTCGAGTGTGAAGTATATATTAATCTAATCAACTTCTCTGCTTAGGTATTTATTTGAAAACTCAAATATTCCATTTTTCGCTTGTCTAATGCAGTGGTATGCCCGAGTGTAAACTTGGCTTAAATGATAGAGTATTATTAGAGGCACAAGGTAGAACGACCAAGGGAAAAGCAATTGATTTAGAAGACATCAAATTTCATCAGTATGTATGCTTTATTTTGTTACCTATATAAACTGATCGATCATTTAGGGTGGAAATTTTAATATACTTTCTACAAGCATATGTTTCTATCTATTCTTGATTCTAGTTCTCATATTATGTGCTGGCACTTGATGAAGGTGTGTGCGTTTGGCCCGCTTTGAAAATGATCGAACAATTTCCTTTATACCGCCTGATGGATCATTTGATTTGATGACCTATAGGCTCAGTACACAGGTTCATCTTCTTCTCTATTTATGAAATAAATCTTTGAGGGATGAACATACATACTTACATTATATCAAAAAAGGAAGGAAAAAAGAGAGGAAAAAGACATACATATATACAAACAATTTTGGAGTTTTTGTTTAGTCTATCATCTTTTGTTTCAGGTTAAGCCTTTAATTTGGGTGGAAGCACAAGTTGAAAGGCATTCAAAAAGCCGGATTGAGTTTATGGTAAAATCTAGGAGTCAATTTAAGGAGCGTAGGTACTAATTTTGCTTCTTTTCTTATATTTGTTCCCCTACTAATTTTGCTTCTTTTCTTATATCTGCCCCCCCCTTTTTTTGGTTGATGGAGGATGGAAGAATTGGTTACCTTTAATTTATTTTCTCTGAGCTGTTTGATCTAGATTCCGGAGTACCCTAAATGTCTTTACTTCTCCAACAACTCACAGAAATTAATTTTACAGCACTGCCACAAACGTTGAGATTGAGTTGCCTGTGCCTGTCGATGCAACCAATCCAAATGTTCGGACTTCAATGGGATCTGCATCATATGCGCCTGAAAAAGATGCATTAATATGGAAAATAAAATCCTTTCCTGGAGGCAAGGTATTAGTTCACTTGGAAATGGTGTTTTAAAACCTCAATTTGAATATGATTTAATGGATTTGGTTCTCTTGTTTGACTTGCAGGAGTACATGTTAAGAGCAGAGTTTCGTCTTCCCACTATAACAGATGAGGAAGCAACTCCTGAGAGGAAAGCTCCTATACGTGTGAAATTTGAGATACCATATTTTACCGTTTCTGGGATACAGGTATTGTTACATGTACGAAGTTTTTATTATATTCTGAATATTGTGATAGGAACCTAAAAATTACAGATAGTGTTAGATTTGTTATGAGAAAAGAGAAAGAAATAATTGGTAGGCCATAACACAATTGTCTTAGGCAGTGATTTATATATACTGTGTACAAGGGACATTAAAAGAATAAAATATCCATACACAATTAACACACGTGAATGTTCTTAATACTCCCGCTCATGCTAATGCAATGCACAGCTTGTTACATATACCAGCTATTCTAGTTAGTACAAAGGCTTAATGAAAATATCGGCTAAATGGTCTCCAGCTTAACACGTCTTAACAAAACCAACCCTTGTTGAAGTTTCACCCCGATCCAAATGGCATTCCGCTTCTACAGAAACTAAAGACATTGTAGACTCTTCGAGCCATCTTCTTCCTCCCTGCGAAAGGCCCCAAATCCTTACTCATTGATTGGATTCCTTCCTCTAGGATTCTCCCCTCCCTTTTATCATTCCTCTTAATCATTTTCCCCTTGGTTCCCGCAACCTTGCCACATAGGTAAGGTAGTTACAGCCCAAATCCCTATTTGGCCCCTTACTCGCATTGCACTCCTTTCCTTGGGGTTTGCCCCTACTACGCTTTTTATTTCCCTTAACTTCAGTTACCGTGGGATTCCTATCATATTGTTATGCCATTTTTTCAGGCTTTCAGCATTAGAAATAATGTTTTCTTCCTTGTGGCTCTCTGTATCTCTGTCCGATTAAAAGATGAATATTTCCAGTACTATATATCTTTCATCCCTTCCCTCCCCCCCCCCTCTCTCTCTCTCTCTATTTGCCTGTTGGTGTGTACTGTCAGAAATTGTCTCAACTATCATTTTAATTGTGATAGAAACTGATTATTGTATTCCCTTATTACCCCGTTTGTCCTAAGTCCTGTCCTAATATATACTTCAGACAGGTTTATTAGATTTTTTCAATGCGTTTGAGGGTGAAGTAGTGAAAAAATCTGTTATTGTTCAAATTTATTTTGACAGTTGAGCTGATATTCAGTTTACAAGGAGTGTTTATAGGTAGTATCATAGTAACTTTAAGATAGAGAAGATTTAATAAGGGAAGAAAGTATTTGACATAATAAAAGGATCAGAATGTAATGTATATAATTTTATTACCTTTTCCATGATTAATGGTTTTGTGAAGTAGTTTGTTTAAAGCAATATGAAATGCACAAGACTAGGTCATGTGAACGAAACATCCGCATCCACGATATATAGTTGAAATCATTGTTAAGCTTACCATATATCTTGATGACGTTTGGTTTACTGAAACTTTGATTGATTTGACCAAGATGGCAATCAACATGTAAATATTTTGGTTTGTAGGTAAGATATTTGAAGATTATTGAGAAAAGTGGATATCAGGCTCTTCCATGGGTGAGATACATTACAATGGCTGGAGAGTATGAACTGAGGCTTATTTGAGATCTTGTATCCTCGTTTGGTGTTTAAATCCACAAATAATTGTATCATTCAGATTCAGTGAACAATGACTTCAAACCGGTGGATAGGGGGGAGGGATTCTTAAGCGAAATTAATTAGAATTCCAACCATCTTTCTGTTCATGATGGCTGTTCTGGCAACAGATTATAAGTTGCTCATTGTCTAGAAAGTTTGTGTCAACTGAAAATCGTGAATTGACTGACAAGTGTAAGCCAGAACTCTTGTAAGTCACTTTGGTCAAATCTGTTTTGGTTGGGATGATGTATTTTTTTTGGCCCCTTTGTATACGCAATCTGTTCATCTTTTTCCACTGTCTTCAAATTGTAATTTGATTGACATTTTTAAGAATTCTTGGCTTTTGTATTACAAAGTTAATGAGTGCCAGTGACCAATTATAGAACGAAAATGATAGTTGCACATTGTTTTGTTTACACCATTTTTGTTCAGCATCACACAGATCACACGGTGCACATTGATTAGGAAGCTATTAAGGGTTGAGATTTACTCATGCAGTTAGTTAGTTAGGCACATAATATTATAATAAGGCCTCAGGGGCCAAAGCGCCCTGCATTTCCGAGAATAACCAGCTCGTTGCTGCTATTCTAAACCAAGAGGGGAATATTCCCCTGCTAATTGCACATAGGGCTCGACAAGAACCGACAGCCCGGCCCGAAACTGAAATACCCGAAAGAAGCAAGAGCAGGATGGACGGGTTCTTGAGGTTTTGCGGGCAACGGGTTAAAAGTTTGGTTTCATATGGGTGATTGCGGGTGGGTTTTGGGTGGGGGGTAAAATTTTCGTACCCGACTGAATTAGTAAAGATAAGATTTTTTTATACAATCATTTTCGGATTTTCCTTATCTTTATTCTTAATGTTGATTGGCTCTTCTGATTCCTCTTCATTCTGATTGGCTCTTTTCATATTATCCTTATCTTTTTCCATTAAATGTATATTGGATTTGAATATTTTAAAAAAAAAAAAGGATCGTGGTTCTTCATCTTCTCTGGTTCTTTGGTTCTTCTTCATCTTCTCTGGTTCACTTTTCTTCTTCATCTTTCTTGAACTTTGCCCTAGCGTCGTTTCACCACCGCTCCACCTTCATCAACCATGGCTCCTCTGTTCTGTGCATCGCCAATCGCCGCGCATAGATTTGCGAAGAAGATCTCACGATCAGCGAACGATGATCTGCGAGCGAACAAGATCTGTGGAGAAGAAGAAGGTGAACGAAGATCTGTGAAGAAGAAGTGTGAACCAAGATCTGCGAAGAGACTTTCTGTATTTGATGTTTTTTTGTTGAAAGTTCGAAACTTTCATGCTTTTTGTTTATGGTTTGAATCTGGATGTATTTTCTTTGTATATGCCTTTGAAAGTTGGAAACTTTCTGGATGTATTTTCTTTGTATGTGGCTTTATTTTTGGCAAGAATCGCAAGATCCTTTCTTCCCTTCTTGATGCATTTTGGTTATGGTTTGAATCTGGATTTTGTAACCATTTTTTTGTTTGGTCCAAAATCGTGTGAACCCACCCGTCGACCCGTCGTCCGCCCAATCCAAAGCTACAAACGGTCGGGAATGGATGAGGATTTCTGCTTGTCTGTTTTCCTCGGATTGGACTTTTTCGACCCAAACCCGTCCGAACCCTCCCAATGTCCACCCCTAATTGCACATTCCAGGATCACCATTCGAAGTATAATCCAACTTACAACTAAAACAACATCTACAGTTTCACATTCAGCAATAATAACACACCAAAATTTCTCATGCTCAAGTTCATCAAAAGCTTACCCCGACCCACATATATCCTATATATATAGAACATGCATATTTATCCCTTCACCAACTCAAACCATAAGTCTCATGGAAATCACCATCAAACAAACAAATTCCCCACCTTAGGGTGAAGATTCTTGGTTGAGCTTTCAAGAAAAGGAAAATGAGGAAAAAGAAGAACTACCATATATGCTCCTCCTCGTGTCTCATCTTCTCTCCCAAGGTCAACTACTTCCCTCCCTCTAAGCTTCAGAAAAAAATTGTGGCAAATGGCAAGGGAAAAGAGTTTCCCCCTTTTAAACTAGAACCCTAAGGTATTAGGTAATAATGCCTTTCAATAAAAAGGTATCATGGGCAAGACCCAAAAATTAAATTACTATACTAGTTACATTTTAATTAACTTGTTGTTAAGGGTATGTCAACTTATGCACTACCCTATTGATGTCTTAATAATATAAATTAATTACTATTGATCATAAAATAAATTAATTATCACTTAATTTTAATTATTGACATAATCATAATTATTAAAATAGACATGCGTGATAGTTATGGACTCTCTTTTATGCCTTAAAATCCTTATTGAATTCTCTAAAGAAAAAAAATCCAAGAGCATTTTTCAATTAGAGTACTTGATTAATTAAAAAAACATATTTATAACTAAAAAAATTTATTATGTAACCTTTATATGAGAGAAATATTAAACTTATCGGATACAACATCATTTAAATCATATAATAATTAAATTATTAAAATCTATGGGTATAACATGGTCTCTACAAAGTTTACTAATTTTGGTTTCAGACTCTGTAAATTTTGTTTTAGGATTTTGTCCCTGTATTTTTCAAAATTTTGGAAATAATCCCTGCTGACGTGACAAACGGAACGCCATGTCAGCCATGTTACATCAGTGTCATGTGGATGACATGGCAGGACTCTTTAATAGAAAGAGATGACAGTAGATACTATTTCCAGAAAAATTGAAATTACAGGGACGAAATCATAAGAAATTTTTTTACAGTGACAAAAATCAAATTTGACTGACTTGGTAGGAACCAAAAACTTATTTAAATCTATTTATAATTTAAAATATATTTAAATAAATAAAAAGGCTAACAAACTCATTAGTTCGACCTGTTTAATCGACTCATGTGCTAACCCAACTAGCTAAAAATGCGATGATTTAAATAGATTTAGTGTGTTTGGAATTAGAGAACCACTTTTAGAACTAAGATAACGTCAAAAATTGCAGATTTATATAATTAAATCAGCATCAAACATGGATGTTTAAAGGAATAACTTTCACGTCACATCCAACTTGGACGTGGTTCAAAACACAGACTAATAATTTGAAGTCTAACGTACTTAATTATAGCTGATAAACAAGGGAGTCTGATTGGTTTAGCCAATTTTGACACTGTAACCATTATTTCATCAGTAGGTCATCACTATTCCTATTTTGCATTGGACAACCTAATTAAAAATTCATCGAACACATCGTCGGAGCTCAGCATGCTAAGCCTAGCAAACTTTGGACCAACACCAAACAGCTTCCCTCCTCTTGCAAGTATCCCAATTTTGTTCAGGTAACTCTCACAATCTTCTATGTCCTCCTTGCACTTCAACCATGCAAAAACTGTAGGAATAAGAGAAGAATACATGTATATTAGTTAAAATCATACTATAAGCTATTAAGTTGCAAAAAGAATATTGTAAGCTATTAAAAAGTAAAGGAATGAGAATGAAAAAAACAAAAGACAAAAAGAAGCTCTAAGCAGTGAAAAAATGTACCAGGGTATGTTTCAGATGGTTCATTAGTGAATTTACAGTAGGCCCTTGGGTGCTTGGCCACAGTGAAGACCTTACTTTGTTCAATAACTTCCCTTAGTTTCTCCCACCTTTCCCTCATGAGGTTTTTGCAATATTCAAAGAAAAGCTCAGATTCCAGGGACCCAAAATTTTGGTGACTATCACATATCACTCCCATGATCTTAGCAGCTCGAATTTGGGATTCTCTCGACACACCAATGGAGCTCAGATGTATGAAGTTACTCATCTTCTTAGCTACTTCAATGTCCCTCACAAGAGCCCATCTTCACAACACAAAATAAATTATTAATTTAGGATCTCGTTAATGAGTCCCTAAGAATACTGATTAAGGAATCAATAAAAATAAAATTTATATTAAGAACTTAAATGTAACAGTTTTTAATATATTAAATACACTATTTTTTCATATAAATTTTTTTTTTTCTGATTCCTTAAATATTATTTTAAGGGTACCCGTTAGCATTGTTAATTAATCTAGGCATAAAAAACATTAAGGTGGAACCCTACTGTATGATAATTAATTCTATGGCAATGGATGAGAGTTCTCACCCAATACGGGAACCAGCATGACCAGTGCATTTGGAGAATGTGAAAAGCATAATATCATGGTCAGGCTGGTGAGTAATGGGAGTGTAGTGTGGCCAGTAATAGGCAAAATCATGAATCAGCTTCCCTTCAGCTGTGGACCTCACCACGGGTCCCCGGATGGTTCCATCAGGGTTATTTGGTGAGGTCACTATCTCTATGTAAGGTTCATTTTTATCATACACTGTAGCATCCCCGGCCCACTGGTATAGCCCTGAACGCATAACACCAACCTCATCTGGGTATGCCTGCAAATTGGATACAGTAATGACAAAGAGTAAACATAGAGCAACTTGTTAATTAATCCTTCAATTAAAAGACTATATGTTGTACCCCAAAAAAGAGAGTTGATGTCATTAGGTCAAGGTGATTAAGTGTTTAGATTTTCCTAGTGACGATGTTCATGGCTTCATGCACTAAATTACGTATTCACCTGTGTGAGTATGTAGAACTTGGATCCTCTTTGACAAGACTCTCTCCAGCTTCTCGCCACCTCTCTATGTTTCTTTTAATTTCTTTTCAATTCCTCTCTTTTTCTGCATCATATGCTCATCCTCTTTCCATTCTCTCTGCCCTCCTGCTTTTGTTTTTTTGTTGAAGAGGCAGGAGAGGATCCAAGTGTTATCTAATCATATACGCACGCCGGTGTTTGTTGAAAACGTTTATGAATAAATTTATCGAATAAAAGTTTATCCAAAAGCACCATTACATTAATAATAGGACATTGTTATGGTATCCTTAAAAACAGGGACGGACCCAAGTATATATGAGGGTGTGCAGCACACCCTGAATTTTTTTTTTCTTCTAATACTTGTGTTCTTACTATTTTGCCCCCCATAGTTGAGATATTTGCATCCAATGTCATTACCTTCTTCCCTTTTCTTTGACAATTATGAGAAAGACGTGTTTAATAACACTAACAATGAACTAATCATTTAACGATTTCAAAACTTGAAATCACATAGAGGACAATTATGAGATATGTAATTTATTTGATTAGATATATTAAAATTTTACGTATTTAACATTTATGAATTTCTCTTCATATGCATGATAATAACTATTATTAAATTTTTTGGAAATATATTGCCACCACTAGCTCCGAGTCCTAGATCCGCCGGTGCTTGAAAAATATAGAGTTTGTGTACTTATATCCAATCAAAATATGCAACCTAAATTAAACGAGAATAAGTTTTTACTATTTGATTTAGTCACTTAGATAAGAGTAAGTTATGTTGAGTCAGGTTACCATACAATCATCCTTAATATTATTTTAAATAGTTAACAAAAGCTTACCGAATAATAAGGAGCAGCATTGACCACGTTAACGGGATGAGAGGAATCCGAAGGAGAGAGAGCAAACCAAGAAGCATGCAAGAGCTGCGTGGAGCCAGTTCCCACCACGATGTGCTTATCATCCATCGCAACATTACCAACTAAACAGTGAATCCTTTTAATCGCATCTCTGAGTTCTGGCAACATGAACGAGCACACAATATTGCTGGGATCACTTTCATAGCTCATGAACTCCCATCCTTCGATCACCACCCTACACTTGCTACCCATCTTCTTCCAGTACGGTGCAAACAATACTGGGTCACCCCTGTTGCATAATGAGAAATAAATATATATGAATATATATCCCTTCATCAAGTTTAGTCTAAGAGATCGATCTTAAATAATTCTAAATATCCTTATAAATAAGACTTGACAAAATGAAAAAAAAAAAAAAGAAACATTAAAGTAGCTAATTAATATTACACATCAAGATTAAGAACAGAATTGGATGAGAGATTGTTGAGGGGTCTTGTGTTTGTTGTGCCATTGGAACAAGACAAGCAATTATTTTTGGCAGGAGCAGAAGCCTCGTCTAAACCGCACATACTGGAAAACTTGTTTTACTTGGATGCGCTTTTTGGGAGCCTCACTCTTAGTTCTCTTCTACGTACTTGTCCGGGAATAGCTTGAGTGTGTAATGTATTTATATACTTATATATAATGAGAGGAAATGGGAACTGCGTTGGTGATGAATCATGAATGGATATACATCATGTTTAAACTGTTATTTATAGTATCAATCTTGGTTGGTTGGGTTATTCGTTTCGATAATGGAAACTCCTAATTAATGACAGCAATAAAATAAGAAAATTAATACATTTTTGTTAACTTTAAAATCATTATAATCCGAATACAATTTGTTTAATAAAAGTCAATGCTAATTTATTCTGAACGTTCATTTTTTAAATTATTGCATTCAATATGAACGTTGTTGTGGTGCAAATAGTTTTCCAAATGTTAGTGTTTGGGAATAAAATTAATAAAATATTGCAACGTTTATATCATTATGACCCTTTATATGCTCAACATTCCGATTCATACATTTGCAACATGTAATGATGTAAAAGGAATGGCCTCTCCATTTTGTTCAGTCCATTTTTTCTTCCATTTAGAAAAAAGATAGATATATATTTTTTTTAATGGTTTAATTATTTTTATATAATAAAAAAGGTTTAAAATATAAATATCTTCTTTGTACCTATCTCTCTCATAAATGAAAATTGTCATTTACCCCTAAATAAAGAGGATTTGAACTCATGTAAAAGCCTAAACGTTTACATGTATATAATTAAATATACAATAAAATGTCATTCATTTGGATGATTATATATATATATATATATATATATATATATATATATATATATATATATATATATATATATATGTAAGAGGTCACTACAAAAAAAGAGGTTTTTAGCGACCACTAAAATCGATCGCTAAATATGCAAAATCGGTCGCTAAATCATTTAGCGACCGAATTTTCATATTTAGCGATCGAATTTAGGTGGTCGCAGAATGCCTAGTCGCTAAACCGTTTGGTGGTCGCTAAATCGGTCGCTAAACCATTTTACAACCGATTTAGCAACCAAATTTTTATATTTAGCGACCGAATTTTCATATTTAGCGACCGATTAATTCGGTCGCTAAAATATTTTTTTTTGTAGTGAGGTGAGAGGAGCAAATCTGGGGCATTAAATCATACATGAGTGGTCAGGATTAAAAGTTAGTTGGTGGTCATGTGATCACTTAAAAAGGTCACATGACTTTATGTTCCAATTTTGACCATTCATGTATGACCCAAAGGTCCGGATTTGCTCTTCTCACCTCTCACAATAACACCCTCTCTCACTTGAGTCGCTCCAATATATATATATGGTGACTCAAGTGAGAAAGTGAGATTATTAACATTTAAATGAGATTAATAACATTAAATGTGAATAACTAATTATCTTAATAAGTGTGAAAGTGATTAAATTTGCTTATATTTTGTTACGGATGGAGTATGTCATATTTGACTAAATCACACAGTTTAAGAAAAAACAATAAATGAAAGAAAAAGAATGATAATTTTACCAAATTAACCTTATTAATCATTGATGTATTAACTATTGTCATAAATGCAAAGTGGAGTATTTAAGGGTACAATTGGTAAAAAAATATTTAATATTACATTAAAAATAGAGAATGACATATATTTTGGGACAATTTATTTTTATAAATGTGACATATATATTGAGAAGGAGGGAGTATATATTTTGATGAATTTGGAATCTTGTATTTAAAACAATGATTAGTTCATAACACCATCATGGTTCATCCCTTTTCCCTCCAACAATCTTCTAACATTAAGAATAAGGAAAATCTCGGAAAAGGCAATATCCGGGTTCGGGAAAAAATTATTTTACTAGTTAAGCAAAAAAAAATTATTTAAATCAGGTAAGAATATCGACAAGGATCCCAGTCATGCTACTAGCGTCTTCATCTTCGATAGCATTGGATTAATAAATCATTAGTAAACTGCTATATTATTGTTGGGTTTTAATTTTTAATGATAAATATGCAAATTAATTTTTTTAGCAAATACGTATATTTAGTGATTTAAAATTGTTAATTGTGTATATTTAGGTTTGATTATCTTCATGTTTTTACTATATGTTCCCATTTTTTTCAAGATATTTATTTGATTATCTTTACAAGTTAGATGGAATGATTATTTTTTTCCTTTTTATTTATTGTGCCCATGTGATGGACAAATAATATTAAAAATTTAAAATAATATAAATATTTTGAAATAAAATTAAATCAAATTTCAATATTTATTTTTATAATTTAATATTAAAAGATGACTGATAAATAATTTTAAAGCTTAATTCTAATGTAAATGTAGGTTTCTTTATATTATCACATTTTATTTATTTAATGTAGTTATTGTAAGATTTAAAATTTTGTTAACAACGAAATAATGTACCATTAAGTGACAGTGTATAAAACTTTCCACAAAATAATAAAATTAAACCCATAAATAAATTCAATAGCAATAATTAGTAAAGTCTTCAATGACATACTTGTAAATATTAGAATATATAAAAACAATACTCATCAAAAATAAAATTCACAAATTTACTTTTCAAATTAAAAAATTTATTTTATTAAATTTTGACCTACCTTAATACTTGAGTCAGTTATACATATCACTTCTTTTATTTCAAAAATTACACGAACTCCATAATGATAATATAAACTTTAAGGAGGTAAGTGTAAATGTAAGGACAATATAAAATTTAAGAGAGGTTGGTGCAATTTCTAAAATAAAAGGAGTCTTTGGTATATGGATTTAATTGATATACACTGTCAGTATAAAGATTTTTTACATAGTCAACCAATCAGAATTGTCACATAAGTTAAAATGTTTAACTCTTATTCTAACTACCTTAAAATTCACACATATTATGATATTTTATTGGTTTACAGTGTAAAAAACATTACAACTTTAAGTCAAACTTCAAAGAAAACCCGTGTAATTTCTCCTAAAATTTTCTATTCTTTCATTTAAGGTTTTTAGTTTTTACCACTTAAAAATATAAAACATTATAAAATATATATATATATATAAAATTGTTTTTAAACACATAATAAATTCATTTATATTAATAATAAATTATATTTCAAATATTTTAAAATGTGTTCTTGAAAAGTCCTCATTTCGTAAATATTAATATATTTTTAACTTTTGAAATTTTGAATATGGTGCAAGGCAATCTTAACAATGGAACAAAAGTGAAGGCTTAAGAATAGGGGTGTAAATAGGTAAAGTCATACCAGACTTTGAGTTAAATGGGCATCGCCTATTTTTAAAAATACATGGCTTCAGTCCATTATATTACCTGATATAGTCCATTTTGAAGGTCAGACATGACCTGAATATCTATTTAAATGCCTATTTCGCATTAAGGCCTTTAAATTGGCCAATAGGCTCTACGAGGCTAATAGATAAGACATTTAAATAGGTCAACATGCAGACTCCTAAATAGGTCATAGGTGTAACACCCCGATTTTTCGTGCTTTCTAAGGACGATAAACTCAATTAACGAGTTTATATTTTTATCTGTGCTTTAGAAAATGATTTTGGAAAAACTGAAATCATATTCTTGTTTCATATAATCTTAGGAGTCTACGGTTAAGTTTTGGGCCAAAAACTCAAACAAAACCCGATCTATGTTTTTTCAGATGATAGTGTTTTTCTACTATCACGACCTAATCTTGACTAACGGATGAGACCATTAGTCTTAGAATTCGATCCTCTATCTTTTTCCTAAAATGTGTCCTGATGTCCAAAATATAAATAATATTTTATATTCGGGCAGATAATCGATCGGGGAGACGATTCGAGCTGTCTTAGGGTTTTTCGAGACCCACGATCAAATGTTTTTCATGCCAGAATTGTATCAAGTTATTTGAGGACTCATTCCAGTGTCGTAATGATTTCAAATATCGGGACGTGAATTGACCAAATTGCCCTTGGTTAATTTTTATTACTAGTTACCTTTTTCATTTCTTAACTCTTAAGTTTCTAACTTAAGAAAGTATCTCTCATTTCACCTTATCCTCCCTCTCTCTTTCGGCAGCTCTCTTTCTCCCTCACACGCACTTTCTGTTCTTTCTCTTTTCTTCTTCAAGACTCCATTTTTGGAGACCTTAAGTTGGTTTTTTCTTGAAACAATCTTCATCAATCTTGGAGTAGATCATCATAGGAGGTAGTATACCATCTCTATCTCTCTCAATCTCTCCTTTCTCTCCTCCATTTTTCATGATCAAAGGTGTTAGGGTTTTGTCCCTAAAATCTTTAAAAATCCATGAAAAATTGTAGGAAAATCGTATCTGTACCAAACCAATTTCTATGGCCTAGGTTTATGACATACTTGTATGTTCCAAGAGCTTAGAGCCAAGAAATCTCCCTAGCTATTTTTAATGTCATAGGGTCGTACCCCAGGGGTGGTGCATTAGGAGAAATCTTTGTTTTGTGAGTTAATGCCGCTATAATTTGTGTGTATGTAGTGATCGGCAGCGTGCTGAGCCAGTGATCAAGTTGAACGGGTGTTCAAAACTTACCTGGAAACTACAAGAGGTAAGGGGATAAACCTGAGGAACTCCATTTCCGACAGCTATGTGCTGCATCAGTGTTTGTATTGTATTTAAATATTCTGTATCTGATTGTTGGTTGATTACTTGATTTACTGCTGTTGATTTGAGTATGTATGATATAACTGCTGATATAGTTGAATGCATGCTATAATTGCTGAATGATCATATGGATGTATCGTGTGCCCTACTGTGGGATTTAAGGCATTAGAGGACCTAATTTTGATTAGGATCCGACATCATGTAACTTAAAAGCTTTAAAAGTCAGAAATGTATTTTAATAATGAAAATTGAATTTTAAAAGCAAATAGGGCATTAGAAACCTTCAATTGTCCTAAATTGATAAATTGACCGTTTGAGCAGAGGTGTTTTGAGAAAAGTAGTTTTCAAAGTCATATGAGTTCATTCAAGAAGAAAAAAAAAGGGTTTTGCAAGTTTTGTTTTAAGTCTGTGTTCACTGAAAAGCAACGAAAGAAAAAGAAATGGTATTTAGACCAAGATTTGTTTTATAGAAAACCGATCCCGATGACTTTGTGTAAGTATCGGAGATTTGGGTTTTTGGTTTTCGAGTTTTCAAGAAAAGTGGTAAAGTTTAGAAACTGGAAACCGAGACGTCGGGGTTCCAGGGTTCTGCAGAACACGTGGATCACGGATCCGTGTTAGTTGTGATCCTGTCGGCTTAGGGACGATCTATGTGGTCCTGTGAGCTTGAGGATGTTTTTATGATCTTGAATCCAACATCCTAGACTGGTGCATCGGTTGGGGATATTTGGGATTTGAGTTGTTTTGGACTAAATGTCCTGTTTTGGGAAAATGTTTTTGAGGCTTAAAGAGTCTGAGACATTATGGTGGTTGTTAGCGTTGATGCTACAACGAGGAAATATTGATGCGACAAAGATCAATTATCGGAAACTAGATAGTTCTCATGCATTTTGTGTGTTGGGCAGACGTGCCGTGAAATGGGGGACCTTGATAGGCAAGGGGAACCTGAGATGACTTAATGTCATTATGTAACATTGTGCCTTGATGGACAATGATGTCATACGAGCCAAGGAGAGCGTATTGTGCCCAGTGAAGAGGACAATATAGTATGACTTATACATCGTGAGTACCACTGACATGCGCGTCCATGTATTATTTCCTGGAAAGGGTTACGTGCTCACGTTTGGCTGAATGTTGATTCTGGCGTTTGTTATTGTATCCTGAGGGGCAATAACGTTGAGTCTGATCAACTCGTGTTTATGGTGATGGGATTTCCGGAAATCTAGTTTTGAATCTTAGTTGAGATATATGAAAGTGCCATGCATACGTTTAGAGAATAACGTTGATTGTGGGGTACGAAGCCCTTGTGCCTTTACTGTTGTTAGTACTTGATTATACATGCTATATTATGTGATGTATGATGATTTGAGTGAGTTACATTATATGAATCTGCTGTTTGGATTGGGCATATAGTTGTCGTTTTTGGATTCATATATTGGTTTCTCACCCTTGCATGTTTTCTGGACTGATTTGTCCTTTTGGTATATATGTTATACCCTGTTTACAGATGGAGCCGATGCCAGACCATCTCGCGCACTCGGGGATGCGCGCCCTGATTTTTGAGCGGAGGACTGACCCAGCTGCGTGGGTTATTCACCCGGGAGTGGAAAGTGCAGCATACACAGGACCAGTCTGCACCGTGAGCGGGACGACGGAGACGGAACCTCGCAAGAGTACCCGCACTGTGGAGACCGTCCAGGTACCTCTACCTCCCATTGGGATGATGCTGCAGGCCCTTATGCAGCAGGGAGTGATCGAGCATTTCACCCCCGCTGCACAGTCCCCGCAGCAGCAGCCACCACAGACACCTCCCCCGCCTTTTGTTCTGGTAGCGGGTGAGCATGTCGTGGAGGATGTAGAGGAGGAGGAGGAGGAAGACCCCGAGGAGATCCTCAGGAGGACCCGGAGGATCATCCTTTGGATGCTCCCGAGCCTCATCCACAGGAGAACGGGAACGTAGGTTCCCAGGGTTCTTCTCCTGGTTCTAGCATTGGACCTTCCTCTAGAGGATTGTCCAATGGCTTCCATTAGTTGGACCAGCTTAGGGTGTAGATTTTCTTTTGAGACAACGATTTTTGGTAGTCTGATAACGGCTACTGATGGCCATAGGTTTTATTGATATGGTTCCAGACTGTCGCTGCCTAGTTTATAGCTTTGAAGAGTTTATCTCTGATCTTTCTTTTGTAAAGGGACGTGTTGTTCATAGCTTTAGTTGATTTATATATGTATATCGTTATATATGAGTATATTCTGTTCTTTCTGGAGTGGTAGTTTCATGAGTATGAAATAAGAAAAAAAAATGTCATAACGATTTTCAGAATCTAATTATATTAAAGGAATCGTTTTCCGAAAGTAAAACCAGCAAATTTGATTTATTGTTCTCATGTATGTTTTGGGTTATAATCAATGGCACGGGTTTTGAGGGTGTCACAATAGGCAAATAGATAAGGCCTTTAAATAGGTCAACATTAATGGATATTATTTTGTTAAAATATTTTTCTTCACCAAGTGGCATGAGTTGATCTATAAATAGAACCACTTTGCATGCAAAAAATTCATATGAAAATTGCAAGTTTCTGCACTTCATATCACTTTCTTTCTTCCCATGTGCGTAGAAAGAATTGAGGAAACTATTATTTTATAAACTGTTATTGAAGATATCCTTGATTGTGGGTGTGCAAACCAAGTCAAGGGATCTACATTGTTTCCTAAATGGGATTCACTATTACACCTCTTGCATCCAGTTAAGACAGAGACTAGTGGGGGCGAATCGAACCTAAAATCTAGTGTCAGCACACGCCTTGGAGATTTGCGTTTGCTTTTTGTTGTCTCTTCTTTGTTCCAGATCAACCTTCCCCATATTATCTAACAACAACTTATCTATCTTATCTATTGATGTTAGCTTATTAATTTATTATTAACATAGTAGGAAATGAGCATGGGGAATTCTTCTATTTTGAAATTATAATATGTACATTCATATACAATTGAAACAAATTAAATAGTAATTTGTTGTAGGAAAATAAGTGATGAATTATATAATTTGAATATAAATATATTATAACTTCTTCAACTGTACTAAAGGCAATAGACATATGTTATAATAGGTGCCTGCATCTATTGGTTCAAATGTCTTTCATTTCTTAAAATCAGCGATCATTTCATTGAGTTTAATTTTGAAGACCCCGCAACAGATATTAGGGTATCCTCCAGTTTTAATCCCCTTGAAGTAACTAACCTTATAAACTCATGCCAATTAAAAATGCAAGTAATACTGATAAAGAGATCAGGGTAACCAAATTTTTACAAATTGCCATTGCATTCTAGCAATTGTTGAACATATATCTCAAACCTCCGATAAACGATAGAGACAAAATTATCCGTTTACAAGCAGCAGATGGATATGTCTCACCTCTGTTTAGAGCTTCCTCTAGGCCGTGTAGAACATCATACCTGATTGTTTCTAATAGATGATAATATTTGAGATTCAATCATGGTATAAGAATCAACAAAAACTGTTAAAACAAACTATCTGTTTTGACAACGTTTCTGAATTCTGTTTGTCTTTCTTGAACTCTAAAAGCAATAAACTCTCTTAGAGTAACTCTCAATCTCTTATGGTTTGATTTTTTACCCTCAGACTCAGGGTCTCTGATAGGTATATTCTATTGATATGATCTTCACCACGTGAAAACAATAGAGGACACTTGAAAGGAATAAAAGGTGCATGGGTCTCATGAATTCTTGTTAGTTGTCTAGAAGAATTTTTTTTACCACAACATCTCTACCTACTTCAGAAGTACCAAAATCTCCTACAATAAGAGCTGTTACTTTGGCTACAGCACTATACATCCCAGCATCTTCGGATCTGATCCTACACAACCTTAAACACATGTTGGATGTGTTGTTTTCACAGAAATGGTCTCTAACCATCCTAAAAGTTCTTGCCAAAATATTGTTTATATATCGAAATCTTTAAATCAAATCCTCAACCAAGGATAAATCCAATTTCGCCTTTGAGTCACTGGAAAAAAATTGACAAAACAAATTATTATATAGAATAAAATGCACAGCACAACCATAATAAGATACAAGTATAATAAAAATTGTATTGAAATTGATATCTTAGTGTGCTGAAATTACCCAAAAATAAAATGCTTCGTTCAATTAGTCTCGTTTTGCGTGTCATATATGTAAAATTGAGAAAATTTTGTATGTTCTCCTTATGTCGGTATCAAACTTCCAATTCAATGAAAATTTTGACCACTAAGAATGAATTGAGGAGCACATGATCCATCATTTGTTGAATTTCCTATTGATGTAGGGTGATGATACTACTGCACTTTTAAAAAATGGTACACCCATGTATCATTAGAGCTGTCAAAATGGGTTAGAACCCGTGAGCCAACCCGGCTCAACCCGGCTCACCGGTGGGTTGGGTTGCAAAAAACCTGGCTCATTTAAACCCCGGGTCATTTTGACCCGGCCCATTGAACCCGTGGGTTGGGTGGGTTCAACCCGTGGTGAGCCGGGTTGGCCCGCGGGTTGAGACATTTGAAGAAAAAAAACAAGGCCCAAAATGCAACGTATCAATGTGTCTGTAAAGTCAGTAAAAAAAAAACTCAAAAAAGACCCAAGTCAGATTTTTTTGTGCAGTTTCCTTTCCTTTTCGTGAAAACCCTTGTCCTATTAAGCAGCATGTATGTTTAAGTTAAGGAGTTGGAATTTTTTTTTAAAAAAATTTCTGTTTTTTTTACTTTTTTTAATTTTTCAATTATAGGTGAGCCAACCTGCATAACCCACCAACCCGTGGTGGGCCGGGCCGAGTTGCTTATTTCCTAACTCACCAAAATGTGAGCCGGGTTGGGTTAGCCCGTTTTTTTCCCAACCCATGGTGGGCCAACCCGGGTGGGCCGGGTTGGCCCGTTTTGACAGTTCTATGTATCATTTTGATCAAGTAATGTGAACCAATGAAAATGACAACCTGACATCAACTTTTGGCCAAATCAAAATAAACTCAAGAGTGAATAAGCTAATATGTCAAAATGAAGGTTTCATATTGATCCAAAAAAGTGGTGTATGATTGCACCAATTTTAAAAAAGTACAATTTAGACAAAGCCATTGAGGTAAAAGAGAACATGCTGTAAGTTCTATTGTTCTCCTTAAAGTGCTTACTTATAGGATCAAAATATGTGATCAATTTCCATAAGATAGGTGGCAGTTTCTGCAAATATGGCAATTGGACTTTTCCTTTCATACAACAATTTGAAAAGTCTGGATTTGAAGTTTGACTAATTTTATCTGCCCTTTCTTGATAGCACATAACAGCTTTGCAGCTGTAACTACAAAAATCAGGATCTCCTATGTCCAACATTTTTACATCAAAACAATAAAGATAGAATATGAAATATTTAAAATATAAGAATATAAGATGTTAAACTTTTTGGGATTCTTGAGTGTTGTTTTGAGGAGACTTGATTCACACAAGTGTTGGTTCGAACTAAAACTTTAAGAATATCACAAACTTTATGCACATTTAATAAAATTGTTAGAAAAGCTCACAAATAGGAGTACTAATCTTTTGTCCAAAAAAAAAAAGGAGTACTAATCTTGTATTTAGAATTGAGACTTACATAGTTTTCTAAAAGATTATTACAAGAGAACATATATGTTTTAGTTTGTATCTAAGGAGTTTGCTTAGGTTTTCGGAGTAACAATCTTCACTTTTTTTTATGTTGACGACAAACATAATTCAATTTCATGCATAGAAGTAAAAGGCGAGTTCAAATAAAAATTCAATTTCAAGTTATAAAAGGCAACATATAAAGCCCAATAAATGCAAGAGAAAGTTTGTCCCTTTTAGGCTTTTAAATAGGTTATATATTTGGTGGCTTCTAGCACCAAGCATTAAAGAATATGGTACATGAGTGTACCACTAATTTCAAGTAAATTAGTCCGTTCTAATTTTTTTTGTCAAAATCCATTTCTACCCTCATCTTCAACACATTCTCTACAATAAGAACCGCCACCCCTACCTACTGCCACTGCCACCCCCATCATCCGAGTCTCTGAGTTGACTCCGCACCAGCCTTTATCATCGATAAATCCAATTTTTCGATTAGTCCATCCAAGATCAAAAAGAAATCAAACGAAACCATTTTCAATAAAAGAGGAACCATCATTTGAGGTTTTTTTTTTTTTTTTTTATCAAATGGGAAATGGGTGTGATTTTAAAAACTATTTATCAAAATTGGGTTGTTTTGAAACATTTTATCAAAATAGAGTTGTTTCTGTCAGCGTGAAATTTTTTATTTTATTATTTGCTGATATGGAAGGCGCCACTTTAAAAGGTGCCAGTTGCAGTGACGCCTTCCACTGCGTCGAGTCACGTGACGCGGGTAGGGAAGGCTGCAGGTTTTATTTTTTTCTTTTGCATTTTTTTTATTTGTATTTTTTTTTATCCCCTTCGAATGTGATACCTTATTCTCCATCAAAGATCCTCCCATTGGAGTACACAAACACTTTAATTAGAGACATATCATATGACCTACAATAATTAAAAAAAAAATCTTAATAATTATAGTAACAACAACAACAATAATAATATAATAATATAAATCATTTGTAAATAAAAATTGGTAATTTTTTTATATGTTATTATTTTTATTACTAGTATTATTACTAGATTTATAATTTTTAATTTGTTGTAATTTTATTATTAATAATATTAGTCTCTAATTAATAATAAACAATATTAATAATAATATATAATAGTCATAATATTTTATTTAATAAATAAATCATTATACCTTGAAGTATATAGAAGCTAAAAATAATATATTAAGGTAGGGTTTGAGGTAAAGTGTGTTAGGGTTAGCGTATGAAGAGTGGATGTTAAGAGGGAAGGGGAGGGGATTTATATAGGAATAATAATAATAATAATAATAATAAAATTACAACAAACTAAAAATTAGAAATCTAGTAATAATACTAGTAATAAAAATAATAACATAAAAAAATTACTAATTTTTATTTACAAATGATTTCTATTATTATATTACTATTGTTGTTGTTACTATAATTATAAGATTTTTTTTATTATTATTGTAGGTCACATGCTATGTCTCTAATTATAGTGTTCGTGTACTCCAATGGGAGGATCTTTGATAAAGAAGAAGGAATCACATTCAAAGGAGATAAAAAAATAATACAAATAAAAAAATTCAAAATAAAAAAAAAAAAACAAAACCTGCAGCCTTCCTTGCGTCGCGCCACGTGGCACGCGCAATGAATGCGCCAGTCCAAGTGGCGCCTTTACGTCAGCAAATAATAAAATAAAAAAATCCACGTTGGCAGAAACAACCCTATTTTGGTAAAATGTTTCAAAACAACCCATTTTGATAAATAATTTTTAAAATAACACCAGTTTGATCAAAAAGTCCATCATTTGATCTTTTTTATCCCAAATCTGGGAAACTAAATGTACTTGTTGGATGATGAGGTTTTCCCTTCTAGACTAGGCAAGTTCAAGATCGAGCAAGCTAACCACACGAATCGCCAGCTGTTGCTTCACTTCCACCGGCACTAGAGGTGGGTATATGGACCACGGTCCGCGGACCGACCCCCATAGCCCGCGCTCCGCACAATCTTGAACCAGTAAAATGTGGTTTGGTATGTGAAACGCGCGGTTTGGACGGGTTTGGTCTTTGGGTTCGCAGACCAACCCGTTTAAACCGCATAAAAAACAATTAGGCTTAAATATGTTTTTAGTCCCTAGAAAATGAGTAGATTTTGGTTTTGGTCCCTGTAAAAAAATTTCTGTAATTTTCATCCCACTAGAATATGGAATTACTAATTTTGGTTCCTATAAAATGAGTAAATTTTGGTTTTGATCCCTGTAAATTGTTTTTCTTTGGTTTTTATCCCGCTAAAATTTAATATCACCGTTTTTAATCCCTAACATTCATTTTCAGGTAGATAAATATAATTAATTTTATGGTTCAAGGAAAATTTTGGGGGAATATGCTAACATGACATCACATAGGTCATTTAGTGTCACTTGGGATGACCATATGACATTCTGTTAAACATATAAGTAGTTAATAGATGTCGCATGACAATAGGGACAAAAAATAGTGATTTTAGATTTTAGAAGGACAAAAATCAAAGAATTTTTTTTACAGGGACCAAAACCAAAATTCACTCATTTTACGGGGACCAAAAACATATTTAACCCAAAAATTTATATATTTAGGTTCCTATTTTAATAAATAAATAAAATGATAGTTTTAAATTTTATTTGATTTAAACAAATTCTTTTATAAAGTTATGTTGCTATTTTATAATAACAATTTTAAAAAAAAATATTGTAAAATTTTATTTTAGTTTAAAAAACTTTTTTTTTAATAAAAACTAATGCGGGTTGGTCCGCGTATCAACCCGTTTAACCTGCAGACTTACTAAATATGATTTGTTTAAAAGAGGACCTATATGGGTTGGCCCGTTTAACCCGCATCAATGCGGACCGATGCCGGAGGGTACGGGCCAGTGCAGACTGATGCGGGCCGATGCGGACCGGTCCGCATACCTACCTATAACCGACACCATGTTCTTGTGGGCCCTTTTCCTTATTGCCCTCACCTTCTCCTACATCAATTTCCAGAGCTTCGTCGATTCCGGTAGTCGATACCTCTTCGCATCTTGGGGCGGTACCTCTTCTGGTTTATTTGTAAATGATGTATGTTGTTTCATAGGAATTGCTATGAACAACAACCACACATATTTGTCAAAACCGAACCACAAACCTCGTGCCTCCGACCTCCATGTCCTACGCCAAACCATCACATCACAACCCTCGTGCGATCGGAGCAGTCTCACAGCCATGAACCACCAAAGCTTCATGTTTCTCTCTGCCGCTATGCACACTGTTTTCCTCCGCATCCTGGACGAGTCGTCCAGATCCACAAAAACTGTCAAATTTTGACAAAATGGGGTTAAGGGAGTAGGGGTAAAGTTGTCAGTTGAATTTTGCTTGGTGACTTATTCAGCCAGGTAAAGGTTAATTTCTTTTTGGGCAACCGAATCTAGACCATTGATTATTTTAATATTACATCTAATGACTGAAGTTTGTGGTACAACCATGTACCATATTTTCTAATGCTTCATGCTAGAAGTCACATATATACTTAGATGTTTTATTTATTAATCTATGTGAGTTTTAAGTGTGATCTCTTCTTAAGTTTTCTATATATTATATACTCACATATTTTATTCATTATACAAACTGAGATTTTGAAACATTACAAAAAGATTTTTTTTATGCTAAAAAGTTTAGGTGAGTTGGGTCACGGGACTCATCAGGATCAGGAAAGGTCTCACGACTTAAAGAACACTTACAAAGATACTTACAGATTGCCCACCAACAAGATTCTCACATCGACAACAGGATTCGAACTTATGTCCCGTATCCTTACTAACTAGAGCAATCTTAGTTAGCTAAACAAAGATAATAAATTAAACTCTGTAGTATATTAATATCACGCGTATAAAGTGATAAATTAATATATTAGTTTATTACTTTATACATGAGATATTAATATATTAATGTGTTTAATTGGTATTTATTGTTAGTGTAAAGATTTTGTACATTGTCAACCTATATAAATTATCACACATAACATAATTTGTAATTAGTTGAGAGTATAAAAACTTATATTAAGTAATACATCAAAATTAAATTTGTATAGTATATGTAAATATAACCAAATTCTAGGGGTGCACACTCCACTACAGGCTTCAAGTTTGTCCCATTTCTAATAGCTTTCCTGAAAATAACTTGCGGCTGCTAATTTTGAAGAAAATGTTTGGTCTAGAATAAATTTGTATTTTAACATCACAAAGTAAATTTGTATTTATCTTTTAATCATTATTAGTGTAAAAAAATTATACAATTAATGAATCATAAATTATCAATCTACTCAAATATTTTTATAATGTGACAATTTATGATTAGTTATAGTATAAAAATTATTTATACTGATTATATATATTAATTAAATCCTTAAATTATTTAATAAGTTAAGATTTTTATACCTTCCCTCAAAAAAAAAAAAGATTATCTAAGTATATATATTTTTGTTTTTTCACTTTAAAAAACAAACTTATCTTAAAAACCAAACTCATTTCGGAAGGCAACCACTAATGACTAGTGCACTAAGGAGTCAAAAGATTTGAGTGAAAATTGGTATTTTAACATCTGCAGAAGTAATGCATTCATTTTACCAATAAAAAAATTGTTGTACCTAATTCCTACGAAATTTCTACGCAAGTCATCTCTCAAATTGCGTCGGTGTGATGAGGTTGAAATGTCATGGCACGGACACCAAGTAGAGTAACTGAGGTCATCTTTGGATGGATGTGTTGTGCATATTTCTACGTTTCTTTCTTATAGACACAAACCCAAGGACCAATATCATTCATTCATTCGACCCTCTTGAACTCTCAAGTCTTACCGTGCTGGTGCTGCTGGGTTGAACTTGTAGATAGTACAACAAGGGTTGCAAGAGGAACAAAATCCATTTAATTTCATCCTCATTTCTCATTTCTCATCTCGGTAAGTGGCTGATAATATTTTGGATAAACAAAACAAAATTGCCCTCCTTTTTTTTTAATTCTAAAATTTAATTTAGTTTGAAGCCTTCTTATCTGGTTGTTTCAATTTTGTATTTGAATGTGAAGATCTTAGATTCCTATGTTTTAATATATTGTTAGCATGCCAGACATATGAAGCACCTTCAAATCAACTAGAGTTCCAAACCATTTTTGGAAGAAAAAAAAACATTTCCTTTCTTCCTAAACTCTTTGTGCAAGAATAAAAATCCTGTTTTTCCTTCTAAAATCATGAGATCTTATGGTTTTGGTTTTTTTTTTTTTTTCATGTAGTTAGTGATGGGTAACTCCAAATTAAGCCTGGTTGATTAACTATAACTGTTTGATTCCATTGTAGGAATAATATAACATGGCTTGTATAGCAACTGCAGAGATTTGTGACACCAATGCAACACATATAGCAAGTGGTGATTTGAGGGTGTTGCATCCAGATTTCAAGATATTTGGTCAGTCCCGGGCATTCTCAGGTCCCATTGTTACTTTGAAGGTGTTTGAAGATAATGTGTTGGTTAGGGAGGCACTTGAAACAAAAGGAGAAGGAAGAGTTTTGGTGATTGACGGGGGAGGAAGCAAGAGGTGTGCCTTGGTGGGAGGGAATTTGGGGCAGTTGGCTCAAAGCATGGGTTGGGCTGGGATTGTGGTGAATGGGTGCATTAGAGATGTGGATGAGATCAATGCATGTGACATTGGTGTGAGGGCCTTGGATTCTCATCCACTCAAATCAAACAAAAAAGGCACAGGTGAAAAGCATGTACCTGTTTATGTTGGAGGAACATTAATTCGTGATGGAGAATGGCTGTATGCAGATAACGATGGTATCCTCGTATCAAAATTTGAGTTGTCAATTTGAATTAGTAATAATACTACAATGTAAAAGTAAAAGTATTTTATTGTCAATTGGATGCTTTGACAGCTTTGAAGTCATGATATCTGTCTTGTTTTTAATTTATGAAAAAATTGCGAAGTGGACAAATATTTGAGAATTTCTTGTGCATATACATTGCCCAACACATTCGTTTAAACATGTCGCATTACATCTAGAAAAGTTTATTATTTGAAGCTGATGAAAATGTAGATGCCTTCAACCAAAGTATTTGGGGCACATGTTATATCGGAATATGCAAAAAATCACCAAATCACACAACTTGCTCGCTAACTCGTGGTCAATTCCGGAAATTCTCTTTGCATTATCAAAATAAATCTCATGCCTTTGTTTGATTGTTTGGGATCAATTCTCTATCTACGAAAATCAGGGATTAGTATACAAAAGAAGATATTAATCGAGTTTTAGCTTTGCAGGCAAAGATAGTTGTAAGATTTTGCATAATCGGTGTCAATGCTTCTCATACTGCCATACTGGACCACAAGCCATGATAAAGGTAGAACCAATGTAGACGATAAGCATGAAACTACACATTCAACTTCACTGATTAGTGATTAACGAAACAAATCCATGCATATAAGTGCAACTTAATGTTTAACTGTTTGACATGCACTAATAGAAGTAGCAATGAAAGGATGCCCTGATAGTTTAGGGACAACTTTCCAGCAACGTTGGCCATTAGTATGTGTTTGGACAGAATTTTAAAATTTCAAAGAATTTGAAATGTAAGGAAATTTAATTGAATTTCCTTCAATTGCAATTTTTTTGCACTCATATCCACTTTCAGCCCTTGATCTTCCGGTGTATTGTGATCTTAACTTGAGTAAAAATTTAAACCATTAGATGAAAAATATCCTAAGGATTTGTTCGAAAGTTGGAAAGAAAAACATTTGAGTTTTTTAAAAGAAAAAACCTTTAAAAACCCTCCAAAATCCTCCTCCTAATTCATTTTTTTAATTCCCCCATTTTGGAAAATTTTGATTCTTTTGTTGAAAAACAAACTCCTTGTAAGGTAGAGAATCATCCTCCCTTCCCAACCCCTTCCCCTATCACTTCCACCTCAAACCCTCCCAACTCCCAAACAAGGTTTGTTTGGAAGTTAAGAGGGGAAGGGAGGGAAGAGTTTAAGGCGGAAGGGAGGATAGCCTTCCAAAGCCCTCCTCTAATTCATCCCCCTCCCATCAAATTGGAAGATTTTGATTCTTTTATTAAAAAATAAATCCCATGTAAGGTGAGAGAGTATCCTCCCTTCTCCATCCCCCCTTCCCTTCCTCCTCAAACTCTTCCCCTCCCAACTCCCAAACAAACCCAAAAGTAAGTGCTTATACCAGCATCTCTTTCGGTTCTTCGGTCATCCAGAGGTGTATATTCCCATTCTGCCTGGATCCGATATCATAAGTCATATCGTTTCGACTTTTTCGGGAAAACCGGTCTTCGGATATCTAGGCATGGTTTATGCCATGATCAGTATAGAAGTAAAATTGGATATTTGCATAATAACTAAACTCCGAGATTACAGATCACGTGTCTAACAAACATGTTACTCATTACAAATTATAACATGTGTGATGAAAGAATCCACATAAGGGGCATGAAACTTCGTCTTTTCAACACAAAAAAAAAAAGGAAAACAATTAAAAGGCAATCATATGCTGTGAATAGAACCACACAAAAAAATGACTACAATCTCCTCAAATCAATTGCAATCTCCACTTGTTGGTTTCCAAGCTTTCAATACAAAAGCAAGTCATATACAAAGGCTATCAATCAGTAAAGCCTCTAACAAGAATTCAATTCTATCCTTGAAAATACTCAGGAGGCATCTCTGCAACTTCTGAGCTGAAATACTCGTTTGAAAAATCAGTGCCACATAACAGGAACATAGTTAGTAGCCATTGTTACCAATATGCAGAAGTTTTAAGACAGAATAATCCTAGTTGGAAATAGATAAAACATAAAATCATATCTAAAATGCATTCAGAACTTGAGTTAAATGGTTCATTCTTTTAAGTACCAATATATGATCTTATCCATTTAAAGTGCACATTTAGCCAACTCTCTGTCAATATTTTCATAACACGATGCTTGACCAATAATTAATTCATGCACCTACAGTGACATCATTTAATGTATGCACTTTATATAACTACTGGCCCATCATTTGCCAAAAATAAACTGCAGCTTGGAAGAGGGCATAAAATAGTTCATTTTAAACTATATTGTTCGTATTTCAGGAAACTACGAACACAGCATCATGGCAGCACCGCCATTGCCAGTTTTGCCACCAGATATACTTTCCCAAAAGCTAAGATGATAATTAACAATAAACCACAAGTACATATATATAAACAAAAAAGAAACCACAACTACAAATACATACAACTACTAACTCTGAATGAAGAATGAAACCAAAACTTTAAATATGTAAAAATAAAATATGAGAATTATTTAGAATAGAGGAATTTAACAGTAGAAGGTTGAGGTACAAACAGTCCACAATCATTTCTGCTACCACACCTGTTCTCATATCACATTCTCATCATTTGAACCTTGTAACTAAACAAGGCTACCAAAATACCAATCCTTCAAACTAAGATATTGATTCATGATGTATAATGATCATAACAATAATTGAAACAACAACAGCAACAATAATAATAATAATAATAAACATGTCAAACTTTAATAACAAATATTATGATCATCATACCATGACGACAAAGATATATTATATATTTTAAAAAAGAAACGACTTTAACATAGTGCAGGTTTCAAGTTTAAAGCCACACAAACAGACCCTCACATGTTAGTGTGTAACATGAGAGGATCCCCATCCAAGTTCCAATGATTTTAAATAAGAGAATCAATGTCACGAAAATTCCAAAGGGACTTTCAACACAGATTTTTTTCCCAACATCAATAACTAAAGTGGAGAGTTTTTAAGTTGAAAGACTATGAGATAACTACAAAATGACAAAGCACAGGTCGATAAATATGATATACAAGAGTACCAAAATAAAAAGGCCACAAAATTAAAGCTAAATAAATAGCAGCAAAACATACACCAGAATACCAAAAAGGCCACAAATTTATACCTAACACAATTGAATCCTAATGGTTTGATGACTTGTAGGCCTCCAATATCAACCTAGTCTGATTAGCAACTAGTTCAGCACGCTTCACATAAAGCTCCAACTCAGCATGTTGCAATTCCTTCCACTCCTCCTCCAACTCTGCCCTCTCCGATGCTCCAATTAACTCCATTCCTTTCTTCACCATATCCTCATTCAGCCCATACAACCCAAAACCCACATAAGTTTTATCACTCTTTTCATCAACGTTCATCTTCACAGCTTTCTTTGAATGATCCATTGATCTCAGCTCGTGTTGCAATTCGGGTTTCTGTTTTGGTGGAGCCACCTTCATAGTTTTCCTACCTTCCTTAGTTGGAATTTTTGCAGCTTTCTCATCAAGCTCGGCTTTTTCCACTCCTCCTCCTCCTTCTGCATTGCCCCAAACCTTCTTGGACAATTCAAAGGCTTGTTGGTCGTGGGGTTTAAGAAAACTCCCTTTGTTAGCATTGGTCTCGAATTTCTTCTTCAACCTTCGAATCTTCTGCTTCAATTGGTTACTCGAAGCTTGGACATGCAGCGATTTCTTCATGAAATTGTGAAAAGCTTCGGCATACTTATAGGGATCGGATCCTGTTTTGGAAGTGAACTCAACCATGCCTTTGAGTATGGCAATCTCATCTTCCTCGCTCCATAGCCTCTGAAAAAGCTTCCTCGAGTCACCACCGGTCTTCTTTGCCGCTGCGTCTTCGTCATCGGAAGAAGAAACAGCAGCAACAGCGGATGCAGCAGCAGCAGCAGCAGCATCTGTTCCTTTCTTCTTCTTGGACCGTTTGGAATCATTTACGGCGTCGTTGTTCTTCGCGGTGCGCTTTTTTGATGGGTGGGGCTTGGAATTCGGGTTAGGAGTGTGGTCTGTGGGTTTGGGTGGGAGGGGTTTGAGTTTGGATTTGGGAGGTGGAGGAGGTGGATCGGATTCGGATCCTGAATCGGATTCGGAGGATGTGGGTTTAGGGTGGGAGTTGTTGGAAGGAGGGACGGGTTGATGTTCTTCTTGGGATGAAGCTTCATCTTCGTCTTCTTCTTGATCGTGGTGGTGTTGGGAGGAACGAATTTGTTCTTCGTCGGATGAATCGGAAGGTGGTTCAGGGATGGGAGAACGGGGTTTTGTCTTCTTCGCCATTCTGAGGAATTGGGAATTTAGGGTTTCGAGTGAAAGTGCAGCTTAATAATCAGAGAGAGTGTAGCAGAGTGAAAGAGAGAGAGAGAGACAAAAAAAAAAAACATGTACAAGACAAGAGGTTATATGGCTCGGTGAGTTTAGTTAGCTTGCTTGCTTGTATATTGAAAGAGTTCAACTCACCATTACCATCACACCAATTTCAATTACCAACGCTTTAATTAATTCATAATTTTGACTTAATTGTTCTCAACCTTTTCCCTCGCCTAATTTCACCCTCAATTGTTTACGCTTCCCCATCTCAATTACTCAAGAAATTGTAATTCCCAACCGTAATTATGCCTCTTTCTAACGATTGGTTAAAAAATTGATAAAATGAAAATTTATATTAAAAAATTAAGTGTTATATTTTTTAATATATTAAATATATTATTTTTTCTTATAAATTTTTTTTATTAATTCTTTAAATAATGTCTTGAAGGACACTCATTAACATTCTTCCTATAGCATTCACAATTTCAATCAAACATTATATGTTAAATTAGGATTTTCATTTTTAAATATCAGTTATTCTCCATAGTATTTTTTCTTCTCAATATATTATGCGATGCTACCTACATCAAGTAATTTTTTAAATATTCTATTTATTTTTATATGTGTTTTCAAATATACAAATTAATAGCTATAATTACCAAATGCTTTTACTTATTTTTCCAATTTAACTCTTTTTCTTTAAAGAACAAATATCTCTAAGTATTAATACTAATTTCTCCATTGTCTACCACCTGTTTGATAAAATTAGCTGTTAGCGAATAAACTAGATGATAGCGGATGAGGTAGCTGATAGCAGATAGCGGATAAGCTAGCTTATTTTCTGTGAAAGTATTTGATAAAACTAGCGGTTGAACTAGCTGAAAAATATAAAATGACATAAATGGACATCTTCATTAATTATTTTACATAAAGGAGAGAGAAGAGAATAAAGATAAAATTAAATGAAGACAATAAGGATAAAAGTAGAAAGAAAAATGAAACGCTATAAGCTCAAACGCTACTTCAAGTAACGTCTGGAAAAAACACTGTAAGCTCGTGAAAAAAACGCTATAAGCTCGTGACAGATGCGCTTACCAAACAGAGCTACTTTCTCATCCGCTATAAGCTTGTTGAAGTGCCTTGCCAAACAGGCTCTAATTATCTAATACCAATTTCTAATTTTATTTACTAATTGTCTACTCATTGTTTACTACTAGTTGTCTATTAATTTCAAATTTACTAATATAATCAACATTTATTTGTTAAATTGCAATTCCCAGTCTTAAATATTCTTCTCTTATTGAGCCACATGACTTCATATATATCAAGTATAGTTTCTTTTAAGAGTTTAACTTTGATACATTGTCAGTATAAAATATTTTACACCGTCAATCAATCATGTGTGACTTTTAAGGTGGTTGTAATATTCCATCATCCACATTTTCACCATCCGTGTCATCATCCACCGTGCCATCATCCTCAAGAGAGATATCACGAGTATCAGGGTCTAGGAATCCCACTAGGATATACGGATTGCCCTGGAAGCCAAGTTAGAGTACGTATATTTATTTTATTCTGACATTTTATTTATCCATTATATATGATAATGACATTTTCCGTATATATGATTTTGACAGTTTATTTATTCTTTTTTAAGGACACTACTAATGACATTTCCAAAATCATTAGGGGCAAGTTTGACGATCCATGACCCACATAGACGAAAGTGTCAACCACTGTTGTGCATTAGGAATTTCAAGTAAATAAAATTATGTTTTAATTTTAATTATGATTTCATCTATATTATTTTTGTTGTGTAATAGTTTTTTCATGCGGAAAAAAATTAATTGGTTGTCTCAGCACTAGCATGTGATAGAGCTAGCTTTGAGCATAAAGGTTCTTGCATTATGAAAAATGCAATGAATGAGCTCAGAAACGGGGAAGGACAAGGAGCCGTGGATCCTTCCTTAGGTTAGGGAAGCCTTAAAGGCACAATGGGCCGGAGAAGAATTCTAAAAAAAGAGCGTTATCAGCAAGCATAACATGGCAGTAGATAGTGGAGCTTCTTTGTACATCGGTGGCTCCATCTCTACTGCTGAGCATAGGAAAAAATAGTGAGTAACATTGTTTTTAAACATATGTTCAAGTTTATTAGAGTAGTTCCAAATATTAAAAAATTTAGCTCCTAATTTTATACATGCAGAGTTTGCAAATGTCCGTAGAACCGATAATTTTGATGTGGTGGAAAGACAAAGAAACTCAAGTCGGTAGAATGAGTCAACGAAAATGCTAAATCCATTGTTATAAGTATACATGAACTATAAAACTTGTAATTATTATATTTTTATTATAGATAATAATGGTAAACACTCATGCTTGATTATATTTTGTGGGAAAAATATATTTGGCATTAAGACAAGGCTCATGCACGTGCGGAGGATGAGAGTACTTCTAATCAGGGGTAGCACTCTTCGACCTCCGATAATATCATCTTTATGGAGGTTGTTAGATGTAGGAATAAGAAAGGGCACACATATAGGTTAAGACAGTTGGACGTTGAGTTCCTAGCTTCATCGTCTAGTCAATCCGACCTTTACATCGATGCACACAGATGAGGGAGACGATCACCAACCTCAATATCGAGCTCGCCGCAAAGGATGTCAACATCTTGCATATTAAGGAATAGTTGAAACAATAGGGAGAGCACGCCGATAGGACCTAGGATTTGGCGTGGCACCAACGGGCCCATATGGAACAACCCGGACTGCTTTCAGGATGGCTGATTGTCCCCATTTGTTAGGACCTAGGCTTTAATAATACTAATACAAATAAAAGATGAATCATTTGTTGGATATTTTGATGTATTTCAAAAGTTTTATGTCCCATGTGACTTGGTCTTATCTGGAAATGAGTTTTTTGATTTGGTCAAAAATCAGTTATTAAACGGTTACAATTTGTTTTGGTTTCATCTAAATCTTATCTTATCTTAAATGGTTACATTCTCTGATTTGATTTTATCTTAATCTTATCTTTATCTAACAAATCCGTTAACTCTTTAAATAAGTCTTTAACTTAGTTTTTGACTAACTTGAGAGGAACACTACCTACACAATTTTAGTTTTCATTATTTCTTTCTCTACTCCACTTTCTCTACAATTTCCTGGGTATTTATATTGTCGGTTAAATCTATTCTGCTGTTCTAATACCCCGGCTTACACCAGGACGAGCCTGTTATATCCAGGGAGATTTGCGCATCATGCGGATAAATCTTTGAGGACAATGTGATTCACGTACACGTCTCAGGCTTCCTACAGTGTTTTGTTGCCTTGTAACAAAAGTTGTTGTATTCGTGTGCAAGTGACCTTCAAACTGGTGTTCATGATTTCATGTTGGTGGTTTCTATTTCGTGCTCGTGCAGTGTAGTTAGTCATTATTTTACAACAACATTCACGTGATTGAGGCACTCAAGTGAATTGCCAATTTGATTTTGGCTTTTACCAAGTCACACCCTCACAAGGGTTTTAAATAAGTTGATATCACACAATTGTGATTGCATTGTGCTGCACGAAAAGAAAGTCTCTGAGCGCCGCACAACTCTGCGCTTTTGAGAATAACAGCGATGCAGCAGTAGGAGGTATTCTTGGTCAAACGCTAGGATTTGTCTTAGATAATATTTGGAGCTTTTGGAGGTCTTCAAGAGGTAAGTAAAAACACATTTTCTCACCCTTTCATGGTACAAATATTTGGGATTTTGGGTCTTAAAACCAATAACGCATTTTGGGTGTTGATTTTGGGAAAATTGGGTTTTTCTATGTTAGGGTTCAAGAACACTAAAATTGATTTGGAGTTTTTACATTAAATTATGAATTAATATGCTATGGATTGGCAGTTTTGTATGATTACATGTTGTAAGACTGGTGTGGTGATTTGTAATTAATAAGTGTTCATTAAATGTGATTTGGAATGCCTAAATGTTGTTTTGGCATGATATATATAATTGTTGTTGATGCATGAAACGTTAGAGCATTTTGATAGTCATCTGGGAAGACATATTGCACTAAGCATGAGTTTGTCATCACCTTCCGGGAAGAGTTGCCGATATAAATTCTATTCCGATTATAAGATGAGAGGTATCACATCTGGGATGAGATATCAGACTTTTAAAAGTATCCACATCTGAGATGTGATATTAGATACCTCCATCTGGGATGAGGAAGACAGTGGGACGTCATTGCATGGATATGAGTTCATAGACCTTAGTGGATCTGAGATTCACACCGGTTCTGGGAACCAAAGAGTCAAGACAAGTGATTCCGGGAATCACAGAGCCATGTTCATGAAGTTGCATTGCATAGAGTATGCATGGTTGACATGAATAAAAGCTTTGAGGTGTGAATGTTTTGTCTACTGAGATATTTATTTTATTATATATAATGTTGAATAATTTATGTATGATCTAAAATGATTTATTATGTGTATTTTCTGCGAGTATCATAAATGATTTTTTCGGTTGCCACGCCGGCTAACAACAATACTATTTGCGAACCTTTTTATTAAATGTTTTTAATTACTGGGATTATAAATCTGATTAAAAGTGTTGTTTTCAAAGCACGAGGACATCACAACTAAGACTAAGGAGACTTGAAGACTTAGTGATTTGTTTAGCTATTTATCATATTTGGTTACTACCATGTTCAATAAGGTGTCACTTGTGGCTAGAATCATATCATTTTATTTTATCGTTGGGATATTTTAAATAGACGCCTGAGATTTGAAATAATTCATTTTAGGTTTAATTGCACTTTTAGTCCCTCAGCTTTTTAAATTGTGCAATTTTGGTTCCTCAAAAGTTTTTATTGCACTTTTGTCCCTCAACTTTTTTCAATTGTGCGATTTTGGTCCCTCAAGAAATTTAATTGCACTTTTCATCCCTCAACTTGGTGAAATTGTGCAATGAAAGCCTTTATTTTGGTCCCTACAAGGACTGATTTTACACAATTTCACAAAATTAAGGGATGAAAAGTGCAATTAAATTTCTTGAGGGGCCAAAATCGTACAATCGAAAAAGTTGAGGGACAAAAGTGCAACTAAAATTTTTGAGGGACCAGAATTGCACAATTAAAAAAGTTGGGGGACAAAAAGTGCAATTAAGCCTTCATTTTATTTATGTAAGGATTTGTTATCATTATTTTCTTTCAATAATCATTGAGGTATTTTCAGACCATTATATTTATGAAAAATTTATTTAGTCACATTTGAGTTGCAATATATGACTAAATAAATTTTTCATAAATATAATGGTATGAAAATACCTAAATAATTATTAAAAGAAAGTAATGATAATAAATCCTTACATAAATAAAATGAATTGTCTCAAAACCTGGGCATCTACTAAAAAAAATATATTTACCAAACAAATTTATCAAACTACATTTAAGCATCTCAAGTCAAGAATGGAGAATCCTAAAATCCCAGTTTTCATAATAGAGAAATCCATGTTTTAAAACCCTAAATCTTTGTATCATGAAAAAGAGAGTAAATTGCAACGTCATTCTTTACATTAGTAACCCAAAATAAAATTTGCAATTCAAATGTGACTAAATAAAATTTTCATAAATATAATGGTATGAAAATATCTTTGATTATTGAAAGAAAATAATGATAATAAATCCTTACGTAAATAAAATGAATTGTTTCAAAACTCGGACGTCTATTTAAAATATTCCAACGATAGAATAAAATGATATGGTTCTAGCCACAAGCGGCACTTTATTGAACATGGTATTATCCAAATATGATAAATAACTAAACAAATCACTAAGTCTTCAAGTCTCCTCAATCTCAGTGGTGATGTCATTGTTCTCTAAAAACAACACTTTTAATGAGATTTATAATCCCAGTGAATAAAAACATTTAATTAAAAGGTTTACAAATAATGTTGTTCTCAGCCGGTGCGGCAACTAGAAAAATCAAGCATGATACCCGCATAAAATACACATAATTAATCTTTTTAGATCATACATAAATTATTCAACATCATATATAATAAAATAAATATCTCAGTAGACAAAACATTCACACCTCAAAACATTTATTCATGTCAACAATGCATATTCTATGCAATGCAACTCCATAAACATAACTCTGTGATTCCCGGAATCACTTGTCTTGACTCTTTGGTTCCCAGAACCGGTGTGAATCTCAGATCCACTAAGGTCTATGAGCTCATATCCATGCAATGGCGTCCCACTACCTTCTCCATCCCAGATGTGGATATTTTTAAAAGTCTGATATTTCATCCTAGATGTGATATCTCTCATCCTATGCTCGGAGTAGAATATATATCGCCAACCCTTCCCGAAAGACAATGACAAACTCATACATAATACAATATGTCATCTCAAATGACTACCAAATATGTTCTCAAACTTTATGCATCAACAACAATTCTTAGAAATCATGCCATGACAACACTCTAACATCACAAATATCAAGTAATAATCAAGAAGAATATATATATATCGCAACACTTTTACAAAAGTTTATGTGTGTGTTTGGATCAGCTATGAAAAATAGATTATTTCAATAATTAATTATTGTTCTGATAGATTATGATAGAATCAATTTTGTGTTTGGATATATTTGTTGATAAATAATTTTAAATAATCTCTCTTGTTTAGGTTACGTAGAAAAATCACTTTTATATAATGAAATTATAAAAGGGTATAAAATTTTTTGTTTAAATTAGTAATATTTATTTTTATTAACACTTGAATTTACTGGATTTGATACTTGGGAAGCACACAATTGAAAAGGATCGGTGCCGTTGGAATATACAGCTTACAATAAGTGCAGGACACCGCTTCACGTATTCCCTGAGACTTGCCAAACACAATTGAAAAGGCCTTTTGGTCAATCTTTAGATATATAATATGATTATATAAACAAAAGAAAACACTTCACACCAATTCTCACTCCATCATATTCACTTTGTACATACAGAGCCGCGTAACACTGTCACGAAAGTTTTATAATTTTAAAGCTAAATCAATTTATCAAACCACATGAAAATATTTTAAGAATCCCAAATGAAGAATCAAGAATCCTAAAATCCCAATTTTTAATGGTAGACAAATGTGTATATGAAAAATCCCAAATTTTTGCATCATAAGAGGATAAAAAAAAAGGTTTTTGCTCACCTCTTGAACACTTCCAAAAGCTTCAAATATTATTTAAGAGAAAGACATATCCTAGCGTTTCTCCAAGAATACCTCCTACTGCTGTGTCGCTATTATTCTCACAAGCGCAGAGTTGTGCGACGCTCAAAGACTTTCTTTTCATACACCACAATGCAAACATAATTGTGTAATATCAATTTATGTAAAACCCTTGTAAGGGTGTGACTTGGTAAAAGCCAAAATCAATTTGGCAATTCACGTGAATGCCTCAATCACGTGAATGCTGTTGTAAAATAATGGCTAACTACATTGCATGAGCACGAACCAGAAACCACCAACACGAAATCACGAACACCAGTTTGAAGGTTACTTGCACACGAGTACAACAACATTTGTAACAAGGCAACGAAATATTGTAGGAAGCCTGAGACGTGTACGTGAAGTCACACTGTCCTCAAGGATTTATCTGCATGATGCGCAAATCCCCCAGGATATAACAGGCTCGTCCCGATATAAGCCGGGGTATTAGAACAACATAATAGATTTGACCGACGATGTAAATACCGAGAAAATTCTAGAGAAAGTGGAGTAGAGAAAGGAATAATGAAAACTAAAATTGTGTAGGTAGCGCTCCTCTCAAGTTAGTCAAAAACTAAGTTAAAGACTTATTTAAAGAGTTAACAGATTTGTTAGATAAAGATAAGATTATGATAAAACCAAATCAGATTGTAACCATTTAAGATAAGATAAGATTTAGATAAAACCAAAACAAATTGTAACCGTTTAATAACTGATTTTTGACTAAATCAAAAAACTCATTTTCGGATAAGACCAAGTCAAATGGGATATAAAACTTTTAAAATACATCAAAATATCCAACACATGTTTCATCTTTTCTTTGTATTATTACTATTATAATTAGAAGGCTAAATATCACTTTTGGTCCCTTATATATTTTTTTAATTTTCGTTTTGGTCCCTTATTTATTATTTTTTTCCATTTGGTCCCTTATTTTGCAAAGTTATATCAAGGTCCCTTTTTTATTTTTTGTTTCGAAATTATCCCCTATTTTGCAAAAATTAAACTTATATAATCCTTTTTTTTGTTCTGATATAATCCTTCTTTTACTTTTTTTATTTCGAAATGATTCCTTATTTTATAAAAGTTATATCAATGTGGTCCTCTCCATATCACAATTTAAAGGAAAAGGACCATATTGAAACCAAAAATAAAGATAAGGGACCAAATCGAAAAAAATAATAAAAGAGGGACCAAAATGAAAATTAAAAAAAGATAAGGGACCAAAAGTGGTATTTAGCCTAATTATATTATTATTATTATTATTATTGTTGAAAGAAGTTTTGGCCTGTACGTGTAAGTTTCTAGTGGTTTCTTTATTATTATTATTATTATTATTATTATTATTTCAAAAAAAATTGTTTATAATGAGCTCACTATTTCTTATCTAGGAATTCCAAATAGAATTCTTGATGCAAGCCTGCAACTCACTGTGAGTTGTATTTGGCTAAGCCAAATTTCATACTTAGGTTGACCTTTTGTGCTTTTGTATTCTTTCATAATTATTAAATAATTCTAATAAATACTTACACTAACAATTTTTTGCACTAAGCCTCATAACAATTTAATTTTGATATTAAAATGATTATATTAGAATTTTAGGATGTTACACCATATTCATTCAGTGTGTTCGGCCACCACCTCCACCATTTTCGCTCGCTTCAGACGACGATGTTGATGACATTGTTTCACCATTTGATCCACTCCCATGATTTAGGATATTGTATTTTTCTATTTTTAATTCCATTAGGTACATTGTATTTTTCATTCTTACACACTATATATTAGATGCTCTGACTAGATGATTAATAAAATATAAATTATGTCATTGTATTTGGTTCTGTTTGTTGTGATGCTATTTGGTGTGATTCTAATTCTATTTTTATTCAGGTTTTGTGGAATGAGAAACTTTGTAAAATAACAAACAAACTTAAAAATCAAATTAGCCACCGATGCCTTTAGCGACCGTTATGTCGGTCGCTAAGGTTAATCGGCTAGCAACCGAATTAGTGACTATGCGGGTCGCTAATTTAGTGTATGAATCAATGTGCATGGCTATTGTTGTTTGCTTGTAATTTTAATATATTGGATGGATGACAAAAAAACGTAATTTTGCTTGGGTTCGCTAAACTCTTAGAAAATAATATTTCCAGGAAAAAAAAAATCAATATTCAAATGATGTTGGAAACTCTAATCAGTTTGTCATTCTGGTATTGGAAATAAATAGTATGATAAGCCTGTTTTTCCCAAGAGTAAAAAAAACAATTTTCTTTGCTGGCGGCCTCCCAAATCAGCAAACCCTCTCAAAGTGAAGATTTTGGTGAGTTTGATAGAACTTGTAGAATTTAAAGAGCTTATAATAAAAGTTTATGAAAATAAGCTTTTTTTATCTTATTTAAAAAAATATTAAATAAACATTTAATTAACGTGTTGAACTAAACATATCATTTCAAGATTTAAAATTTGATTATTTTATGTCCTTTCTGTTTGACTTGTATTTGTATTTTGAATAATTTTTTTACGCTCTGTACCGCAATGTAAAAATAACTTCATATACATAGCTGTAAAGCAACGACAAAGATAGTGATATTTAAAAACTATCAATGCTGTTATAAAAACCACAATAAGGTGTGCAAATTTTTTTTTTTGATAATTTATGATTCTATTCAACCTTATGTTTGTTTATTTATTTTTTTGTGTACAAGGATATCCCCCAGGATAGCTGAAGAGTAATCCCTTTCGAATCGTAGAGATCATAA